>CM076582.1:307428171-308028482 GCA_034641835.2 Pinus albicaulis | reverse complement strand
TTCAGTTCCAGTAGCAGCAGCAGCAGTTTCTGAAGCATATCTGAGGAGGAGAAAAGCCCTCTTGTGGCTGCGCAGAGCAAGAGAAGGAAGGACGCTGATTCTTGAAGGAGAAGGACGCTGTCTCATCTGGAGAGAGGACGCTGATCCTTTCAAGAGAGGAAAGACGCTGTCCAAGGAGGACGCAGTTCTGGTCTGGCAGAGAAAACGCTGTTTAGGGAGGCAGAAGGACGCTGTCTAGCCCTAGAGTGAGGACGCTGTCCATTTCTGAAGGTAAGGGTTGCAGATCTGAAGGCTTATTGTTAGATCCCGCTTTGGGAAGGATAGATCTTGCAGATCTAGTCTTGTATGTTGCAGATCTGGGGGTTTAGCACTAGATCCAGCTTGAGGAGTGACAGATCTGAGGAGATATTGATAGATCTAGTCTAGATCTGAAGGGATAACACCAGATCTAGCCCTAGAGGCTGTAGATCTGAGGAGATAGTTCCAGATCTAGCATAGATCTGAGGGTTTGGCAGCAGATCTGGTATTGGAGGACGCAGATCAGGAAGGGAAGGACGCAGATTTGATTGGAGGCTTCAGATCCATCAGGTGGGACGCAGATCTGAGGAGCAGACTATTGTGAGAGGATCTCAACAGCGTTTTCCAGTATTCTGTAGCTGGTTCATCTGTCTGGAGGGTTGAGGGGCTTGTGCTTCACCTGTTTCTGCGCTGTCACTAGCAGAGACAGCGTTTTCCATTTGTGAGGGTTTGCAGCTTGAGATCAGCCCCAGTACCAGCGCAGATCATCTTCAGTCTTCACAGCAGCTAGGACGCTGTCCTTGTTGCAGCCATTTTTCTTGTATGAGAGGCTCATCACTTGCCTAGGGCAAGGATAGGTGCACTGAGTCTGATTTACTCCTCTCTATGTACTTTCTGATTAATAAAATGGCTCAGTTTCTGGTATTACATGTGTCATGATTCAGTGATCTGGTTCGATGTTATGTACATATATATACGTACGCATGTTGTTCATTACGGTTATTTCCCCTTTGGGGATATTACATGCTAGATACCACGTTTTTTTTATATTCACAAAATTTCAGCAATTTTTTGTAAAATTTTGGTTAGTACTAAAATTTCGAAATTTTAAAGATTCTTGAAAGATTTTTGATAGTGCAAAATACATTTCTGTTATCTAAAAATATTTGAACACTTTTATGGATTGTGCTAAATACATTTTTACTATTATAAACACTCGAGAATAAATAGACAACTCCATTTAATTTCGGTTTAATTCTGTCTTTTTAAATGGTTAGTGTCAAAAATATTATCGATATAGATTTATTTAATTTTATTTTAGATAAATTTTGGTTTTATAGTGAGTATTTATGTTTTGTTTTTTTTTTGGGTGAAGGGAATGGTTTCTGATATATATGAAAAAATCGGGTTGTAAGCCAGCTCCCTTACATATCCATTGCATATCTGTTGGCAATAGATACCAGAGTCTGAAATTAAGATATTCTTCCTCTATCACTATATCTATATATTACACTGAGAAAATATTAGCTATAGTAACGGCAAAAAGTACTTCACAACTTCTTATTACATAAAATTTGAAAATAACAAAATTTGTAGTCGTAATAGGATTCTTATGATCAAACTGCTCTTGATTCTTCGTTTAACTGACGCTCTGCATGTCAAGAGGTTCCAACTTCCCGAGAACCTTTAAATTTCTTCGTTGTCAGCTCCTCACTGAAGATCACTGCACCGTGGTAGAGTAGAATTTCATTGTCTTCTTTGTCTTCAAGTGCTTTGACTCTCGCCTCTAGTGCAGCTAGACTTGCTTGTATCTCTGCCTGAAATTGTTCCATGAGAGCTTCTTGAATGAAGAGTTTGGAGTTAGAATAATAATGGATAGGTGGTTTAATCATTCTCTTCTAACGAGCATAGGAAGTTGACCTTCTCAATGCCAAAGACCAATATATAACCATACCTTCATTCTTTCCTTTACACAACTTTGAAACACAAGGATTCAAAATCCATGCTGAAAACTTGCACTGATCCAAAAATGTTAGGTAATAACTGCGAAGGTGCAAAGAGTTACCTAGAGCTGAGTGGAGAGAGAGAGTCGAGCCAATTCTCACATGTTCAACCATCTCTCATCTTATACTAAAATGCCACCTGTGATCATTGCTCACCTCTGAGTCATGCCAAATGTTAATGTTGACAAGAAACTTGAGGGGAATTTAAATGAAGTTAATGCTATTACCCTAGTGTACCCCCTTCCTGAAATATGATGGTTATGGTGATTTAATGGTGGAGGAGTGTTGGATAACATGTTTTGCCACAAGTGTTCTGCAAAGGGACAACGGTTTAACAAGTGTTCCCCATATTAAATGTCTGACTCACACATGCAACATTGTGAATGTCCTTGTAGACCTCTCTTCTGAAGTTGATCGCAGGTAAGAATCCTTCGTCGACATACAAGCCAAACAAAATGAGTGTCATTCGGCCAATATTGGCCAGTCCATATTTTTCTCCATATGGGGTCACCAAAGTCTTGGGGTTCTTCTGTGGCTAATTTACAAGCTTCTTTATTATTAAACATGCCCTTGGATGTATAGCCACATATTAGGATATCATTTCCTTCTACAACTACCAATTTTATGGATTGGAGTTCTTGATCGAGAACCATCCATTGTTCTAATTTGGAGGATTCGGCCAATCTTGTTTCTCTTTCCATTGTCTCCAACCATTTCTCAGGGGATGTTTCCAAAATTATTCCACCGTGGTGAAGTTCAGGAAACTTTTGTATAAGAAAAGATCCGCGAGATCGGGGCAACTAAAACTTTTGGCTCTTTGTTGCCAAGAATCCTACTAGAAGAGTGCACGTCTTCCATCCCGTACTTCCTAAAAGGTATGAGTACGAATGAGGTCTCTATTAGTCTAAGCCATATTCCATATTGAGGATCCTTTCGGGAGTAAATGAGTTCTTTAGATGTCTTCAAAAATATAGGGCATTTGATATTTGCGAGTCCAAATGGTTTTCCATATTTCTGGTCCCCCTTGAATCCATCTCCACCAAAGCTTGGCTCCCAAGACTAGAATCATAACAAATGGTTCTTGAAGCTCGAGTCCCCCTACCAACTTGGCTTAGTTATTTTTTAGCAAAAGACTAAAGCCCAGTTTTTGGTCTCCTGGGCTCCTCTCCACAAAAACTTTTTGAAACTCTTCACCATTTTCACAGTCATATATATATATATATATATATATATATATAATTTAACTAAAGTTACTTAAAACAAATTTTATCTTTTTATTACTATTTAATGTTTAAAAATAATATTTTATTACATATCTTTTAATATTTTTCTAATTTTATTTATATATATGTTATTTTTTTATTTATTGAAAATTTATCTATATATTACTATTAATGTGAATGAAAATTTAAAAAACATATAATTTTTTAATTAGGAAAAAATATAATCACTTTTTATATTATATAAATTAATAAAATCCGGTAATAAAATAAAATGAGAATATCCTCCATTAACTACTAATTTGATTCGTGTGAATCACTAACCTCCACCCCATCAACCTATTCTCTCTCAATAGTTGTGAGACACATGTAATGGCACAAACAACCCCCAATAACTCTTTAGAAACCCAGTACAGTGGTCAACATACCCAATTCACACAAACTAATTATCAAAACTCCCTTCATCTGCCACAAGATGAAGGTTCACTGTTGAAACATGATCACAAAGACTATAATGCATAAAATTTAAATTACTAGGTCCTCCACACCCACAATACCACCTTCTTCTTTCCCCGCCTACGTTTAGAGGGCCTCGAGTGTCCGTACAAATTGCCCAAAGTCCATCTCCAACCATGGAAGCCAAGCGAGGGCTTTAGGCATGAAATTATTGCAAGAATCAGAACAACTCCAATGAAAGAGCTCTAATACCATAACAGAGAACGCAGCTTTACACAATAACTTAACTTGTTGATTTTCATTACAAGGAACAAATATTTATACAAAGCAGAGAAGCTTCTGGATTCTGGAATGTCAGTGGAGATAGCTTCCTCAAGAAGCTAGATCTCTCTAGAAACACCGAGATGACTCTTCTTATTTAATTCTGTCGGCGAGGTTGGTTGAAATTATTGTTTATCCAACACTCCCCCTTAATTTCAACCATGTAACAAACACACAAATTACACTATAAAAAATACATAAATGCCTGCTGGTCTAAGTCTCATCTAGGCTTATAACAGAACAAAAAACATGACAACAAGACTTTCATTTTTGTCTTCTTTCTAAATGGTCCATACTTGTTTATTTTCAAAAGCAGTTTCATCTTCACCTTTCTCGCCATAAGATAGTGGTGAAGTTTCTCCTTCCTTTATTTGCTTATAACCTCCTTAAATTGCTCTTTATTGCGTAATTAATATCAGCGACCTCTTCAGGATTGGGATGTAAAGCAACATCCCCAAGGTAATCCAGTTCATGCTCTCCCCTTTTTCCATGAGAAAGAGCCTTGTACACTATGCACTCAAGTTTCACAAACTCACTATTGTCTTTTGAGTCATGCCCAATGATATAAACCTCTTCATCAGCTTTTGGATCCTCCACAATTTTGTTCTCTGCAATATCTACATCATTCTGTAGATTTTCATCTTTCATAATTGGTTGATTCATATCTTCAACCTCTTTAATCAACTTTGTTGTTGCAAACATGTCATCCTACATTTCATTTGTGCATGTAGATAGGCATATCTTGTCACCAAACAACAACTCATCAATGAGTTGCTTTTCATGCATCAAACTGAACCACTCTTCATGAGATACATAATTCTCATCATATTTGACTTTACAAGTTTTTGCATCAGAGGGAATTTCCTGTCTATCACATGCTACTTTATTGTCATCTACCGACATACTTTTAGACTTGATCCCAGTTATGATGCTTTCAACACAATCACTATTTTTAACAACAAATTCATCTACATCACCTTTCTTACTCCACTTCACACTATACTTCATTTCAAGAATATGCCAAAACATTTTTGGATCAAATACTTCACCAAATTCATTTAAAATGCTTGAAAAGATGTTTTCATCTAGAGCTGATATAATGAGAAACAATGCCACTGCACGTCTACTTTTATCATCAGAATTCATAGAAGTTTCTTGGACAAATTTCCATAAATCTACTGAACCTAGCAGTCCTTCCATTTTAATAGCCCAAAGTTCAAAATTTTTACCTGAGAATGATGGTAGCACTGGCATTAATCTCTTCAATACTACATCTATAAAGTCTTATGGTTGACCGAGATTCATATCTTCATTAAGAATAAATTATTCATTGAGAAAAAATTCTATGGTTAGAAATATTTTAGATTCTACCTCTGCCTTCTCATTCTTTCTCTTCTAATGTTTCAATCTTCTTTGTCGTCCCATGCTTTCAGTCAGCTCCAGCTCCACATTCTTCCACAAATCAGAGTCAGCTCCACAACATCACCTCCTATTTCTTTCACGTAGTAGCAATTAAAGTGAGCACAGTTTGCTTCACACAATTCTGCAATAGCTCACACGACATTGAACCTTCGACTTTTTTTATTTTTTTTACTTAATCACTCAAACCAGAAAATTCACCAAATCACAAAACTCATCATGCAGCTCCTATCTTACGAGCCCAATTTCAAATTTCATAACAACCATAATTTAATTTGTACTTAAAAAATTACTCTCTTGATAATTTTTTTTTTTTTTTTTTTTTTACTTAAAAATTTACTCTCTTGAAATTTTGTCTATTAGGATTTTAAAATTACTCTTTCACAAGACTGTAAAGAAAAAAATGGCATATAACCACCATTAAAAAATCAATGGTAAAAACAACACCGTAAATATAGTTATACCATTTTCCTCTGGCCCTTTTTCTTTTTTAACCACGCTTGCTACAGGAACTAAAATGTAACCACGCTAGCAACTTTCCACTGCTGCTGCTCCTCCGGGCACTACACGACTTCAACTTCTAACTCGATGAAATCCACAACACACCAGATATCTTAAGCCACTAGGTTAACAATAAACAACAGTATTCTCCGGCGGAACCAACGGCTACTACCACTACACCTAGTGTTCACAATCAACGAGCAATTTGTAGACAACACATAGTGAATTTCTCCTCCACACTATCTCTATCTACCACTTTCAACAGGCCTTGCACAAAGGCTCTTTACATCACCATGCTATAACTCAACTCAACGGCTTTACAAAAAAAACTTCAGATTTACTCATACCATCAATTTGTGCCTCCTCCAAATGCGAGACTCAAACGGGCTTCCATATCGGCGAATAACACTTCAGATAAACAACTCACTACAACCACGACAGGGAAATTTCCCTTACGGCTTCTCGAATTCTCCTTGCAAGAACACAACTCAAGAGTCAACTCTTCTCATCACAACAACATACCATTCACCTCACTCAGCTGACACAGCTATCTCAATCAGTGTTGTCTTTCAAAATGCAACAGGCTTCGTGCCTCTTCAAAACCACACAACAACAATTTCCTTTTACCGTGCACAGTCCACTTCTACTGGTGACACTACACAGCGTTATTTAAACGCTATGATCTTCCAGACTCACTTGACAGTCAACCTTGGCTCACTCAGTGATGCCTCTCTGCAAGAGTGCCAAACATCACAGTCGGCACTCAACATTACACAGTGGGCTCTCCACAACGAGCTAACAACTCTTCACATAGCTCCTCACCGAGTACTCACAGCTCTCACCGAGCATACAACTCACAATACAAACAACTGCAGACACTCACCCCTGCAAACACCAAGCCAAAACCATTGGCTCTAATACCATAAAAGAATCAGAACGACTCCAATGAAGGAGCTCTGATACCATAACAGAGAACGTAGCTTTACGCAATAACTTAACTTGTTGATTTGCATTACAAGGAATATATATTTATACAAAGCAGAGAAGCTTCTGGAATGTTGGTGGAGATAGCTTCGTCAAGAAGCTAGATCTCTCCAGAAACACCGAGACGACTCTTAGCATTTAATTCTGTCGGCAGGGTTGGTTGAAATTACTGTTTATCCAACAATTATGGCCTTAATTGGTCTTACAACTCTGAGATATGAGTCTTTCAACAACAGGAAATGAAAGCGTTGAAATACCAACCGACCTTGAAAACACAGAAGCATAGGATATCCCACATGAGGGGCCGAGGGAACTTACCTTGTTAATCGTTGTACTAATACAACTCGCAACCCCCCCTCAATAGGACCAGGATTTCCTATCTTCGACTATTTACCACTCCTGGGTCTGGGACATGGCAACACCAAGGAATTCCCACTTCCCACTTGCATTTAAATTTCTCCAGAGGCAACACCAAGGAATTCCCACTTGCATTTAAATTTCTCCTCCAAAAAAACCATACCCTAAATTGTAAGCTCATGTTGACAGTTTGAGTATTTCATGCAAGATCATTATCACCCTAATATCACCCATAACCAGCTCATGTTAACAATTTGAGTATTTTGTGCAAGATCATTATCACCCTAAAGATCGCCCATAACTAGACATAACCAGCTCAAGTTGACAGTTTGAGTATTTCATGCAAGATCATTATCACCCTAAAGATCGCCCATAACCAGACCGATGAAACCTATGACAAAGTGGGATAATAACCCTCTTCCTCACCCCCACCTCTCTTCTCCACTATACCTTTGTTCTTCCACCCGGATTGGGGTATTTATCAAATTATCGATATAAAAATTTGAATTCATGACTCTAGCAACCTCTCTTCTTCATATTAACTTTGTTCTTCCACCTCGACTGGGGTATTTATCGTAACATTTCAATTTTAAGTAACTTGAAGTATATGACTGACACTGAGAAGCATGGTTGAATATTACTGCTATGATACCAATGTCGAAACAAGTTGAATTCTCATAGAGATTACAATGCGATATTAAAAGATTTGGTAGGAGAGGAAAAGGAATCTAATACAATCTGAGAAGCCATTTATCTATTATGTGCACGAACCAACAGTTATGTAAAAAATTACTTTCTTATTCCTATTAGAAGAAAGCAATTCAACAACACCCAATATGAGGTCTTTGTGTTGCAACTCTCCCAAAAATTCTTTCAGGTAAAAAATCATCCACATCCCAAAACATTATTGAGGTAATACATCTTTGACATATTGATCTTATCGTCAACTAGGGAAGAGATGAAGAGATCATTCACAACCAAGTATTGTTCGTTTACAATTTTTGCTCGTTGATTTCCCGTTGATTGCAATATTCTGTATGGAGAAGCTAAATTCTCTACAATGTAAGTTGACAAGAGACTACGTGTGTGTGGGTTTATTAAAAAAGTTTTATGCCATTGTAGTAAAAACATTATTTAACTTCGATTAATGACATCTAGGTTTTCGAGTTCAAGTAAAAGTGTGTAGTTGAAAAATTGTATATTTCGTTTAGTGATTTTTATTTCTGAAAAGTTGCAAGAAGGAAATTGATTTTAAATCTACATAAATACGTATGTGTCACAGGATATAAAATTTTTAAAGTTTGAACTGGTTGTCTCTCATTGCAAACCGAAAGGAGAAAGGTCTATTACATTAATTGAAGGTCTATTACATTAATTGCATATTAATAAAGCACGTTACCTTACACCTAATGGCTAATCCTACCTTACTTTAACTAGATTTTATATAGATTTCATCTTGTATATAGAATTCATATTGAGAAGGCAGTTTACTTTACCTTTACTTTGATTGTCCTTTACTGTATTGTATATATATATATATATATTTATAATTATGCTGATATTTTTTTTATATTGTGGAAAAATATATCATAATTTAGTTATCAAATCAACAATGAAGAATGTCATTATTGGTTTTTATCTAGGAATGTAGGCTTATTCATCATTATTATTCAAAGAAAATCGCACTAGCTAATAATCTGTAAAGGGGAAAGCTTTCACTTCTACTCTTAGCCAAATAATATCAATTTTAGAGCATACTCTAAGCCTAATTAAATATTTTTATGTTATGATAGTTAACTTCTATTGAAATAAAAAATACTTAATTTCATTAAAAAAATAATTTATTATAAATCTATCTTTTATACTTAAGAAATATCATAAGTATTTCAAAACTATTATTTTTTTCATGGTAGTATGTATCATTTGTTTCTTTTTTTCTCTTTTTTTCTTTATTCATTTTTTATTCCATCTTTATCAACATGTCCAATACATCACCCAAAAAGGGAATTGAACCTAACAACCTACTTCATCACCTTTTAATAGTTTAACTGATATGCATGTTATATTGGGCATGTCTATATTGGAAAGAAGATGTCTTGTTTTCAAGTTACATTAAAATATCCTACCTAATCAGTGCTTAATGAAATATTATGATTAAATTGATTAAATTACTTGAAAACTTGATTGAGAAAAAATTAATATCTTATTTCAACCTTAATACCATTGTCTCACTATTTTTTTAATGATTTCTAGAAATAGTTACAATTAATACATGTTTAATTAATTTTTTAAATAATTTTTAAAAACACAATTAATATATCTTATTAATTTTTTTTGCAAATATTTGATTTTGGAAACCATTAACTAATGTTTCAAAAATTTAACCTTAAAAATATATTTTTAAGGTATTTTTCAAAATATTTTAACACATACTAACTTTGTTCTTGCCACCCCCACCAATTTAATCCAAATTTCTTAACTTTTAACATCTATGACTACTTTGTTAAGTTACCTACTTTGTTAAATATAACCCATGTGAATGAGTCAAATTGGTAAAGTAAATACTCATAATTAACTAGTTATGGGCATCAAGCCTCCATCTCATCTCCCATAACGATCTTGTTAAGTTACCTATGAGTGCTTTGTTAAATATAACCCGTGAATGACTCATGATTTTTCCTTTAAAATGGGTCAAGTAAATACTCATAATTAACTCTAGTTATGGGGCTGAAGCCTCCATCTCATCTACCATAACGATCGAGCTAACTATCCTTCATGCATGTGAATTGTGCAATATTATAAAACTCGTTTGGAAGATTGAGGTGGTACGTCTCCTTCTCCTACTAATCAACTACAATGGTAGGTATCCCTTAATTTGAACACATTGGTTGTTCCATAATATATACTTTCAATTCATGTTTTTTTCTTTTTCCAATATCTGTTTTCAATGCTGCAAGTGTAAACAAAATGTAGAAAATAAAATTAAAGCTCTATCATTAATAGGCATTAAAAACATATATACTTTCAATTCATGCTTCTTCTTTCTTTATTTTGTCATCATTATCTATTTTCAATGCAAGTGTAAACAAAATGTACAAAATAAAATTAAAGTTTTACCATCTTGCAACACTAAATATAATTGGCATTAAATTAGCATAAACACATTTACCAATATGATTGATATAGGCGGATAGGCGTATATAAAATATATTTACAGCCATATTTACTAATGTGTTTGATATACGCCAATAAGCCTATATCCATCACCCACCACATGTATTTTACCAAAATAATCATTATATATTTATGAATATAACTACCATTATATCTTATATATCTACTTTATATATATATATATATATATATATATATATATATATATATATATATATAAAATTAAAGTTTTACCATCTTGCAACACTAAATACAATTGGCATTAAATTAGCATTAACACATTTACCAATATGGTTGATATAGGCGGATAGGCGTATATAAAATATATTTACAGTCATATTTACTAATATGTTTGATATACGCCAATAATATATCACACCCACCACATGTGTTGCAAAATAATCATTATATATTTATGAATATAGCAACTACCTTTCTCTCTTATATATCTACTTATAATATATATATATATATATATATATATATATATATATATATATATATATATATATATATATATATATATATTTTATTATTTGATAATAAAATATATAATAATAAAATATTATTAAATTTTTTCAACACATTAATAGTTATAACTCAAACTATACTAAAATTAAAATATAACATAATATTAGTATTTTATTACTATTTATAATAAGTATATATCTCTTACATATATACGAAGGGATTATTAATATTATATTCCAATAGAACTAATAACCTCACCCATGGAATTGGTGAACCCAAAGGAAAAATATTAAAATGCTAAGAGATCAAGAAGCCCAAGAGATCCATATTAAAACGTGAAGAGATTAATAAAGCTTAGGAATTAATATTTTAAATACAAATGAATGATAAATTCACATTATTATTAATATTATAAACAGAAAAGAACAATCAACTTTAGGGATTGTTAATATTATAAACCCAATGAATTAACCCAAATAATATAACATAATATATACTAAAATTAAAATATAACATAATATTAGTATTTTATTACTATTTATAATAAGTACATATCTCTTACATATATACGAAGGGATTATTAATATTATATTCCAATAAAACTAATAACCTCACCCACGGAATTGGTGAACCCAAGGGAAAAATATTTAAAAGCTAAGAGATCAAGAAGCCCAAGAGATCCATATTAAAAGGTGAAGAGATTAATAAAGCTTAGGAATTAATATTTTAAATACAAATGAATGATAAATTCACATGATTATTAATATTATAAACATAAGAGAGCAATCAACTTTAGGGATTGTTAATATTATAAACCCAATGAATTAACCCAAATAATAAACCCAATGGATTGATATTAAAAAACCAAGGAAATAATAAACCCAGGGATCAATAACGCCAAGAGATTAATATTAAAATGACAAGAAATTAATAAACCCCAAGAATTAATATTTTTAACTCAAACACCTAGGATATTAATACCATAATAATCAATATTTTAAACTCAAAATATAAATAAACCCAATGGATTATTAATATTATAAACCAAAAGAAGGAATAAACGTAAGGGTTTAATATTATAAACCAAAGGAATCGGTGAACCCAAGCATAAATATTAAAAACATCCCCAAGAATTAATATTTTAAACTCAAAAATCTAGGATATTAATACCATAATAATCAATATTTTAAACTCAAAAGATAAATAAACCCAATGGATTATTAATATTATAAACCAAAAGAAGGAATAAACGCAAGGGTTTAATATTATAAACCAAAGGAATCGGTGAACCCAAGCGATAAATATTAAAAACATACATGATTAATAAGGCCAAGGAATCAATATTAAAAACAAAAAAAATTACTAAACCCTAAGAATAAAGTTTTTAAACTCAAAAACCTAAGAAATTAATAAGCCCTAATAATTAATATTTTAAATTAAATAGATTAAAAAACCTAAGACATTATTAATATTATAAACGAAAAGAAGTAATAAACCCAAAGGTTTAATACTATAAACCAAAGTAATTGGTGAACCCAAGGGATAAATATTAATATTATAAACCAAAAAATTAATAAACCCTAATAATTGATACTTAAACTTAAGAGATTAGTAAACACTAAGAATTAATATTTTAAGCTCAAGAGATTGATAAACCCAAGGGATTATTAATATTATAAACAAAAAGAACTAATAAAGCCAAAGGTTTGATATTACAAACCAAATGAATTGGTGAACCTAAGGGATAAATATTAAAGACATAAGTGATCAATAAGGCCAAGGGATCAATATTTAAAACACAAGAGATTAAAAAACCCTAAGAATTAGTATTTTTAACTAAAAAAACCTAAGAAATTAATAAACCCTAAGAATTAATATTTTTAACTCAAGAGATTCTAAGACCCAAGTGTGGTTTAATATTATAAACGAAAATAACTAATAAACCAAAGGATTTTATGCCATAAACCCAAGGAATTGGTGAACCCAATGGATAATATTAAAAACCTAAGGGATAAATAATGCGAAAGGATCAATATGAAAAACATAAAAGATTAATAAAGCTTGCAAATTAATGTCTTAAACAAAAAGGTTTGATAAACTCACATGATTATTAATATTATAAACTCAAGGCCGATGATATTAAACCTAAGAGATTAATATTATAAACCTTAAGTATGTAAAAACCTTTAGATAAATACTATAAACCGTAAAATAAACATGGTTGAGCATGTTTGACTTAAACATTGAGACAATTATTGTCATAATGCGATGTTGGACGAAGAATGACCATGGTTTGCCATAGTTGATTTTCATATTGAGACAATATATGTCACAATGTGACATTTGACCATGGAAGACCTTGATTGACTATGACTAACTATGATTAACAATGGTAGGCCATGGTTGATTTTCATAAAGAGACAATGTTTTTCATAATATGACATTGGACCATGCATTAATATTAAAGTGTATGACTAATATTTAATGCTTAATATTACCAACCCAAAGAATTAGGAAACTCAAGGGATTAATAAACCCTAATAATTAATATCTTAAACTCAAAATCTAAGAAATGAATAAACCCTAAGAATTAATAATTTAAACTCAAGAGATTAATAAACTGAAGGGATTATTAATATTATAAACCAAAAGAACTAATAAACCCAAGGGTTTAATATTATAAACCAAAGGAATTGGTGAACCCAAGGGATAAATATTAATATTATAAACCAATAAATTAATGAAGCATAAGAATTAATACTTTAAACTCAAGAGATTAATAAACACTAAGACTTGATATTTTAAACTTAAGAGATTAATAAACCCAAGGGGTTATTAATATTATAAACCAAAATAATAAACCCAATGGTTTAATATTACAAATCAAATGAATTAGTCAACCGAAGGGATAAATATTAAAGACCTAAGGGATCAATAAGGCCAAGGGATCAATATTAAAAACACAAGAGATCAATAAACTCTAAGAATCAATATTATGAACCGAAATATTATAATCCCCAATGTTATAAAATGTAAATATTAAATACAATATTATAAACCCTAATATTAAACCCAAATATTAAACCATAACTATAAACACTATATATTAGAATATATATTATAACCCAACATATTACGTCATAATGTAAATCATAATATTAAAACTCAAAAAATTAATAAACCCAAGGGAATATTAATGTTATAAACCAAAAGAACTAATAAATGCAAGGGTTTAATACTATAAACCAAAGGAATTGGTGAATCGAGGGGATAAATATTAAAAACCTACATGATCAATAAGGTCGAGGGATCAATATTTAAAACAAAAAATATTATTAAACCCTAAGAATAAAATTTTTAAACTCAAAAACCTAAGAAATTAATAAACCATAATAATTAATATTTCAAATTAAATAGATTAATAAACCCAAGACATTATTAATATTATAAAGCAAAAGAAGTAATAAACCCAAGGGTTTAATATTATAAACCAAATTAATTGGTGAACCCAAAGGATAAATATTAATATTATAAACCAAGAAATTAATACACCCTAATAATTAATATTCTAAACTCAAGAGATTAACAAACCTTAGGAATTAATAATTTAAACTCAAGAGATTAATAAACCCAAGGGGTTATTAATATTTTAAACATAAAGAACTAATAACACCAAGGGTTTGATATTACAAACCAAAGGAATTGGTGAACTGAAGGGATAAATATTAAAAACCTAAGGGATCAATAAGGCCAAGAGCTCAATATTAAAAGCCAGATTAATAATTCCTAAGAATTAATATTTTTATCTCAAAAACCTAAGAAATTAATAAACCCTAAGAATTAATATGTTTAACTCAAGAGATTCTTAGATCCAAGGGTGGTTTAATATTATAAATGAAAAAATTAATAAACCCAAGGGATTTATATTATAATCCCAAGGAATTGGTGAACCCAAGGGATAAATATTAAAAACCTAAGTGATCAATAATGCGAAGGGATCAATATGAAAAACACAAGAGACTAATAAAGCCTAAAAATTAATATCTTAAACAAAAGGGTTTGATAAACTCACATGATTATTAATATTATAAACTAAAGGGAATAATATTAAACCTAAGATATTAATATTATAAACCCCAAGTATATAAAAACCTTTAGATAAATATTATAAACCTCATGTATATAAAAATATTTAGATAAATACTTTAAACCATAAAATAAACATGGTTGAGCATGCTTGATTTAAACATTGAGGCAATTGTTGTCACAATGTGACATTGGATGAAGAATGACCATGGTTTGCCATGGTTGATTTTCATATTGAGACAATCTTTGTCACAATGTGACATTCGACCATGGAAGACTTTCATTCACTACGATTAACTATGGTTAACAATGGTAGCCCATGGTTGATTTTAATATTGAGACAATGTTTCTCATAATGTGACATTGGACCATGCATTAATATTAAAGTGGAAGACTAATATATAACATTGAATATTACCAACCCAAAGAATTAGAAAACTCTAAGGGATTGATAAACACTAATTATTAATATCTTAAACTTAAAACGTAAGAAATGAATAAACCCTAAGAATTAATAATTTAAAGTCAAGAGACTAATAAAATAAAGGGATTATTAATATTATAAACCAAAAGATCCAATAAACCTAAAGGTTTAATATTATAAACCAAAGGAATTGGTGAACCCAAGGAATAAATATTAATATTATAAACCAATAAATTAATAAAGCATAAGAATTAATATTTTAAACTCAAGAGATTAATAAACCCTAAGACTTAATATTTTAAACTTCAGAGATTAATAAACCCAAGGGGTTATTAATGTTATAAACCAACATAATAAATCCAAGGGTTTAATTTTATAAACCAAAGAAATTGGTGAACCCAACGGATAAATATTAAAGACCTAAGGGATCAATATTAAAAGCACAAGAGATTAATAAACCCTAATATTATAAACCCTAATATTAAACCCAATATTAACCCCTAATTATAAACGATATATATTAGAATCTATACTATAACCCAACATATTACGTTATAATGTAAATCATAATATTAAAACTCAAAATATTAATAAACCCAATGGATTATTAATATTAAAAACCAAAAGAACTAATAAATGCAACAGTTAAATATTATAAACCAAAGGAATTGGTGAACCGAGGAGATAAATATTAAAAACCTACATGATCAATAAGGTCAAGGGATCAATGATGCAGGGGCATTAGACTCTAGAAATACCTTGTATTTTTTATAAAACGTAGAGGGGTCTTATGTTTTTAAGTTCTCTTGTAATTATTAGTATTTTGAATAAAATAGTGAGGAATTGTAAAAATTCTCTAACCACTAGAGAACATGAGAGAAGCTGATTAGTTAGGAATGTGAAGGGATAGTCAAATTAGGGTCGGTTTCAGTTATTCTAGGGAGTTTGTATAAATTTAGGAATCTGGAATCTTAAGGGTTTGTCGAGCTGTAAAGGAACCTGGATCGATTCAGGTCATCACTTTGTATAATTGTAAGCATGAAAGATAGTATAGCTGTTCAGAGTTAGAGAGCTGTGCAGAGAGTAGGATATCAGTTCAGGAGGCATAGTAGTAAGGGTAGAAGGCCATCGAATTGAAGATCTGGCCTGAACAAGAGGTTTTTGTAAGTACTTTCAATTGCATAAATGAAGAATTTGTTTTGGAATTACATGCGTATTATTTAATTTAAATTTTGTATGAGTGCCTTCGAAACTAAATAGACAATTGTATAAGAATGGGTGTACTGTCTGAAATATTACTTTGCGTTGAATTGGGCAGAATTGTATGCTTAACTCTGTAAATGGGGTTTGTAATGTCATTCGACATATGATTGGTTAAATTAATGTTGATTATGGCACATGAGGCTTTATATATATTTCTAAGGAGATTTAGGACTTGCAGTCATCGATCACTGCAAGGATCGATGACATAGGAGGAAATCTGAATTCAAATTCAGAATTTGGCATATGGCAATGTTATTTTGGAAAACCATAGAATACCGTGGGAGTTCTGTTGCAACCAAGAAGGGGAATTGTGAAGTCGAATTGCAGATATAACTTGCAGCGAAGTAAGAATTCGTAGAAATGAACTAGGAATGCAGAAGTTAAGTAAAATGCTGTGAAAATTGCAGAAGTGAAGCCAAGTGAAAATAATGCAGTTCGTATATAGAAACGAGTCTATACAAACGTTGAAGCGTAAGCCTTCGAATTGGGATAATATAATTTCATTCCTTGAATGAATTCTTGGGAAAGGTCGAAGATAGCAAATTTGTGGAGAATGAAAGTCTGCGCAAGCGTTGGGTGAAGATTAAATCCCGGTCCTGCTCAAATTTGTGTGTTAATTAAACCCAAAAGAAATGGTACCCGTGAACCAGAAGTTAAAAAATGGAGCTATGTGATATAAGACGTAGTGGCCAGGTTATAGTGTTATGTTCAAACCTTAAGTTGAACGGTTTGATGAGTCGATTTTGGTTTGACAATAGAGAGATTGGCACACAACACCTATAGAATCATTGAAGAATTAGAAATGAAGTGGAACCACGAAGGAGAGGCAGAACCGTAATTGGTGAACAGTGAAACCGGAGAAGGGAAAACCAGTGGGTTCACACAACTTATAACTGGTAAGTGGATTTGGTTAAAAAAACACGATAGTATTCTTTGTCTGACGCGTGGCATAAGGTGGTTTCCAATTACCACTTATTTTGCGTTTTTTTTTAACATTAAAGTTCAGAGGCAAGAAAAATGCAATATTCATTTTATCTGTGCGATTGAATGTGTTGGGAGATCAACGGTGGTCGCGGTTGTGCGATGTATGAAAGTTAAACCAAGGTACGTATAGTCTGTTGTGGGCCCGAATCAAATCTGACGTTGATATTTGAAATATAACCCAATCTTAAATGATATGTTGTGGGACCCAATGTTAATATGTTGCGGTGGCTCATTTTATGGGTTGGATATGTTATGCTGTGTGGGGCCCAACGAATTCATATGTTGGTTGCCATCTTATATAAGGCCACAAGAGCTCCCTTCAAATGTTAAGCGGAATGTTATTTTATGATTGGTGCTTGGCTTTTTATAAGGGTCTGAATGTAGGCCATATTCGTTCATACAATGAACCTTTATAGGTTGGGTTAATCATGAAGTTCGAATGATGATTCGAAACTCATAAAGTGAAGGACGAAGTTAATATGGTTTGAGTCTTAGTGCTGGGCTTTAAACTAGAGTTAAATAGCTAATTGAATGCATGTGAGGGTAATGACTATGGTTTATAACCGTAGTGCAATTAAAATATAAGCTTCCGCTTAGAGGTGAGAATTCCAGGTTGTTAGGTTTTATAACCAATAAATTATGAAGACTCCGTATGTTAGAGAGTGCCCAGATTTAAAATTATTAGGCATAAAATTTGAGTGCATTAATTGTATATGCATAGAGAAAGAAGATTGAGGGTAGCCCATGCATCATTGTGGTATAAAAGCATCAAGAAAGGATTTGTTTGAAGTAAAAGAATTTTTTGTAATTAAATCTGAGTGAATGAATGTGATGAGAGAAGGAAGAAGATCAAAATTTGAAATCTGATATGCAGCAAAGGTACATAGAATTACAGTGAACATAGGTTTGCAGAATGAGTGGAAGACAAGATCATGCAGGGATCTTACAAGTAAAATAATTTTAAATCTGACTTGAATTTATGTTTGTAGAATTGTGGTTGCAGAAAAGTGAAGACAAAGTTTGATGATGATGGCAGTGAACCTGATATTCAGCTAAAGGTTGAATAGGGAGAGTAATTGCAGTGTTCTCAAGAGAAGGTGAGCTGATGAGCAGTGTTTAACTCTGGTTTGAAGAATTGTTTGCAGAATTTAGATTACAGACAATTAGAGAAATCTCAGCAAAAGCAGATCACAGCTTTGATAGCAGTGATGAAAGAGTTCAGTAGAGGATTCTAAAGTGCAGAAGAAAGTGTGGCAGAACCTAGAGAATTCCCAACAAAGGTTCGATGAAAGAAGAACATATGTGTTCTTGAAAAGTTGCAGAGTGAAGCCTAAAGAGAGCATAAGAGAGTGCTCAGAAGGTTCCAGCAGATAGGGGACCAGTACTTTCCAAAAGCCCAGATCCAGAGGAAAGGATTGGTGAGGTAAGTGGCAGCAAGAGAGCTTGCTATTGCAGAGGCTTAGTGCAGCTTATGAGTGAATAAATCATGGAGGAAAGGATGACTACTGATAGTCATACCAGAGTGAGCAAAGGTTCTGAGAAAGGCCATAGCAGAAAAGAGAAAGAATATGTCAAGGTAAATGGCATAAGGCAGCAGTTGACTGATGCAGAATATTGGAAAGAGGTAGCTGAGATCAGTGAATAGTTAAATAAAATGGAACAGAGGATAGAGGAAATCCAGAGAGTTGGTTGGCTCGTGAAGAAGAGAGTGAAATGGCAACCATTACAGTTGAGGTTGAGGCAAAAGGAGATTGCCTTGTTGAAAGAATAACTCAGAGCAACTGAGTTGAGAAAAGAAGTTTCTGTTTGCGAAGCAGAACAGAGTACAGGTGAAGAACGGAGATCTGTAAGACATCTTGTGAATCATGATGAA
Source organism: Pinus albicaulis (assembly GCA_034641835.2). NCBI lineage: Eukaryota > Viridiplantae > Streptophyta > Pinopsida > Pinales > Pinaceae > Pinus > Pinus albicaulis. The sequence continues at coordinate 308,008,928 of CM076582.1, read as the reverse complement.
GACTTAATGCATCAAGAAGCTTGTCTTGCTAAAGAAAAAATCATTGATGATTTCCTGAGTTATTGGACAAGTCCAGATCAGTTGGATGATGTAAAGACTTGTATTTTTGAACCTGACAATTGTGAGGAGATTACAAGTTCTATAGAGGAAGAGGAACTCAGAGTTCTTGAGTCAAGGATGGAATTTGAAGATTCCACATGCATATCTATTCAAAGGGAAGTGCTTGAGAAAGAAACCAAGACTGAAAAGTCTTGTGGTTTTGAAACTAAAGAGTTGTGTATGTTTGCAGGTACACCATAGGGAGATGAACAGACTTTAAAGTTTGTTGAGGAAGAGAAATTGAATCTGAAATCTGTTCATATCAACGCTAATATAGTAAGATCTCAGGAGGAAGACATGAAGACAGAAGAGTATAATGAGAATATTCAGCAGAATATTGAAGCAGAGAGAGAAGGACCAGCTGATGATTGGTCAAGAGAAAGTGAAGGTGTAAAAGGTTGTGTGAGGTTCCCAAAATCTACTCCAATTGAAGTTGTTGAATTGTCTAGGAGGTTGGATTTTCAAAGGAGAGAATTGGAGAAGCAGAGGACCTATGCCCGGGATATATTTCTGAAGAAGCAATACAAAGGAATTGTCATGAATGACAATCAGAGGACAGAAGATAAGAAAATGATTCAGAAAAATGAAGAAGTTCATTTTGGTGAATCACAACAGAAGGAAATTCATGAAGTAGATGATGGAAAGAAGGAGATACTAGCTTATAGTCTCATGGAGGATGCAAATTAGCATACTGATGTGCTGACAAAGAATTTATAAGAAAACTCAGAACAACATACTGATGCTTTTTCAGACAAGGAAGAAGCATTGAGACCTTGGAATTTTTGAAGGTTCATGTGTTGATCATGCAGGGAAAGAAGAACAGTAATTGGAAACTGTCAGATAATTGAATGAAAGAGAAACTATGTTGGCTAAATACATAGTGAAGTATCATCATTCTAACATGGTGATTGGCACAATGAAAGCTGAGGATAAATACAGTAAATATTTTCTGGGTCTTGAAAGAGACTTAGAATTGCAGAAGGAAGAGTTGGTGACTGGGTCATCAAATGAAACTAGTGGGTCTTGTGATTTTAACACTGACAATTTGATTATGTTTATAGGTATTGCAGAAGACAACCCATCATTTGGAATTGTCTTGAGAGAAGAGGCATTGTTGCAGAAAGAAGGTGGAACAGTCATGAAGAAACTTGTTAATGTTGGTGACAAGGAAGAATTGGCTTGTCTGATGGGCCAAGAGCAGACTGTGGGGCAGATTTTTAAGACTGACACAGTGATGAAGAATCAAAATTCTATTCTGATAGTGGATAAGGATATAGTGGTTGAAGAACTTGATTTGATTTCTAGAATCAATCAAGGGGATAAGGAACAATTACTGAGGATTTCCCAAGAAGAAGAAGAAGAAGAAGAATATGCTGAACCTGAATTGCAGCATATTGATGGTATGAATGTACAAGAGAGATGGCTGAAATTTTTACTGAGAACAATTAAATAGGAGATTGCAGACACTAGAGTGAAATTTCCTGAAGTTGTGAAAGAAATAGGGGCATATACTAGTTTGACAAATTTGATTATGTTTACTAGTATACTAAATGAGTATGTTACTGCAGGAAGAAAGTTAATTGATGATTTCTTTTCTAAAAGTGAGTTTGCAGATGATGAGCACAATAAAATTGTTGCAGAGGGACAAGAAGTTTGGGAGGCCGCAACACGGGGGATGAAATCTACAGAAATAAAAACAATTACATCAGCAATCGAGGAGGTAACAGTTGAAGCAATGTTGGCAGCAAAAAGGGAAGTAACAACAACAACAACAAAAGCAGCCACAGTAATAGAAAGTGAAAGCAGCAGCAGTGGGCAAGGAAATTTCCAGCTAGAAGATAAGTTGGGCATAGAGATTGAATGCATCAGAAGACTGATGATGAAGGTGTCTTAGAAGTAGCAGACAGCAGCAAGAAAGTAGGAGAGTTTCATCAAAGGAAAGACAAGAAAATATTGTGAAAGTATAGCTGGAGGTAAATTGCAGAACATGATATGGAGACCTAGAGAAATGCAGTCGGAGGATGATGCAGCTGTTGGACAGCAGCAAAAAAAAGTATGGGATCTAGGAGGTAGATATTAAAGACACATGATCAGGAGATCATGAATAATTTGAACCTTGGGAGTCTGATGCAGGGGCATTAGACTCTAGAAATATCTTGTATTTTTTATAAAATGTAGAGAGGTCTTATGTTTTTAAGTTCTCTTGTAATTATTTGTATTTTGAATAAAATAGTGAGGAATTTTAAATGTTCTCTAACCACTAGAGAACATGAGAGAATTTGATTAGTTGTGAAAGTGAAGGGATAGTCGAATTAGGGTCAGTTTTAGTTATTCTAGGGAGTTTGTCTAAATTTAGGAATCTGGAATCTTAAGGGTTTGTCGAGCTGTAAAGGAACCTGGATCGATTCAGGTCATCACTTTGTATAATTGTAAGCATTGAAAGATAGTATAGTTGTTCAGACCTAGAGAGTTGTGCAGAGAGTAGGATAGCAGTTCAGGAGGCATAGTAGTAAGTGTAGAAGGCCATCGAATTGAAGATCTGGCCTGAACAAGAGGTTTTTGTAAGTACTTTCAATTGCATAAATGAAGAATATGTTTCGGAATTAGATGCATATTATTTAATTTAAATTTTGTATGAGTGCCTTCAAAACTAAATAGACAATTGTATAAGAATGGGTGTATTGTCTGAAATATTACTTTGCGTTGAATTGGGCGGAATTGTATGCTTAACTCTGTAAATGGAGTTTGTAATGTGATTCAACATATGACTGGTTAAATTAATGTTGATTATGGCACATGAGGTTTTATATATATTTATGAGGATATTTAGGACTTGCAGTCATCGATCACTGCAAGGATCGATGACATAGGAGGAAATTTGAATTCAAATTCAGAATTTGGCATACGATAATGTTATTTTTGAAAACCATAGAATACCGTGGGAGTTCTGTTGCAACCACGAAGGGGAATTGTGAAGTCGAATTGCAGAGATAACTTGCAGCGAAGTAAGAATTCATAGAAATGAACTGGGGACGCATAAGTTAAGTAAAATGTTGTGTGAATTACATAAGTGGAGCCAAGTGAAAAGAATGCAGTTCGTATATAGAAACGAGTCTATAAAAATGTTGGAGCGTAAGCCTTAGAATTGGGATAATAGAATTTCATTCGTTGAATAAATTCTTGGGGAAGGTCGAAGATAACAAATTTGTGGAGAATGAAAGTCTGCGCAAGCATTGGGTGAAGATTGAATCCTGGTCTTGCTCAAATTTGTGTGTTAATTAAACCCGGAAGTAATGGTACCCGTGAACCAGAAGTTAAAAAATGGAGCTATTAGTGGCCAGGTTATAGCATTCTGTTCAAACCTTAAGTTGAACGGTTTGATGAGTCGAGTCTGGTTTTACAATAGAGATATTGGCACACAGCACCCGTACAATCATTGAAGAAATAGAAATGAAGTGGAACCACGAAGGAGAGGTGGAACCGTAATTGGTGAATAGTGAAACCGAAGAAAGGAAAACCAGTGGGTTCACGCAACTCATAACTGGTAAGTGGATTTGGTTAAAAAAATGCGATAGTGTTCTTTTTCCGACGCGTGGCATAAGGTGGTTTCCAATTACCACTTATTTCATGTTGTTTTTTAGCATTAAAGTTTGGAGGCAAGAAAAATGCGATATTCATTTTATCCGTTCAATCAAATGTGTTGGGAGATCAATGGTGGTCGTGATTGCATGCTGTATGAAAGTTAAACCAAGGTACGTATAGTCTGTTGTGGGCCCGAATCAAATCTGACGTTGATATTTGAAATATAACCCAATCTTAAATGATATGTTGTGGGACCCAATGTTAATATGTTGCGGTGGCTCATTTTATGGGTTGGATATGTTATGCTCTGTGGGGCCCAACGAATTCATACGTTGGTTTCCATATTATATAAGGCCACAAGAGTTCCCTTGAAATGTTAAGCAGAATGTTATTTTATGATTGGTGCTTGGATTTTTATAAGGGTCTGAGTGTAGGCCATATTCATTCATACAATGAACCTTTATAGGTTGGGTTAATTATAAAGTTCAAATGATGATTCAGAACTCATAAAGTGAAGGACGAAGTTAATATGGTTTGAGTTGTAGTGTTGCGCTTTAAAATAGAGTTGAATAGCTAATTGAATGCATGCGAGGGTAATGAATATGGTTTATAACCATAGTGCAATTAAAATATTAGCTTCTTCTTAGAGGTGAGAATTCTGGGTTGTTAGGTTTTATAACCAATAAATTATGAAGACTGTGTATGTTAGAGAATGCCCAGATTTAAAATTATTAGGCATAAAATTGGAGTGCATTAATTGTATATGCATGGAGAAAGGAGATTGAGGGTAGCTCGGGCATCAATCAATATTAAAAACAAAAAAAATTATTAAGCCCTAGGAATAAAATTTTTAAACTCTAAAATCTAAGAAATTAATAAACCCTAACAATTAATATTTTAAATTAAATATATTAATAAACCCAAGTCATTACTAATATTATAAACCAAAAGAAGTAATAAACCCAAGGGTTTAGTATTATAGACCAAAGTAATTGGTGAACCCAAGGGGTAAATATTAATATTATAAACCAAGAAATTACTACACTCGAATAATTACTATTTTAAACTCAAGAGATTATAAACATAAAGAACTAATAACACCAATGGTTTGATATTAGAAACCAAAGGAATTGGTGAAACGAAGTGATAAATATTAAAAACCTAAGGGCTCAATAAGGTCAAGGGATCAATATTAAAAACACAAGAGATTAATAAAGCCTAAGAATTAAAAATTTTATCTCAAAAACCTAAGAAATTAATAAACCCTAAGAATTAATATTTTTAACTCAAGAGATTCTAAGACCCAAGGGTGGTTTAATATTATAAACGAAAAGAACTAATAAACCCAAGGGTTTTATATTATAAACCACAATAATGAGTGAACCCAAGGGATAAATATTAAAAACCTGAAGGATAAATAAGGTGAAGGGATCAATATGAAAAACATAAGAGATTCATAAAGCCTAAACATTAATATCTTAAACAAAAAGTTTTGATAAACTCACATGATTTTTAATATTATAAACTCAAGGGAATAATATTAAACCTAAAATATTAATATTATAAAACCAAAGTATATAAAAACCTTTAGATATATATTATAAACCTCAAGTATATAAAAATCTTTAGATAAATACTATAAACCGTAAAATAAACATGGTTGAGCATGCTTGATTTAAACATTTAGACAATTGTTGTCACAATGCGACATTGGACGAAGAATGACCATGGTTTGCCATGGTTGATTTTCATATTCACACAATCTTTGTCACAATGTGACATTAGACCATGGAAGATCTTCATTGACTACGACTAACTATGATTAACAATGATAGCCTATGAGTGATTTTCTTATTGAGACAATGTTTTTCATAATGTGACATTGGACCTTGCATTAATATTAAAGTGTAAGACTAATATTTAATGCCTAATATTACCAACCCAAAAAATTAGAAAACTCAAGAGAGAAATAAACCCTAGTAATTAATATCTGAAACTCAAAACCTATGAAATTATTAAACCCTACGAATTAATAATTTAAAGTGAAGAGATTAATAAACCGAAGAGATTATTAATAATATAAACCAAAAGAACTAATAAACCCAAGGGTTTAATATTATAAACCAAAGGAATTGGTGAACCGAAGGGATAAATATTAATATTATAAACCAAGAAATTAATAAGGCATAAGAATTAATACTTTAAACTCAAGAGATTAATAAACCATAAGAATTAATATTTTAAATTCAAGAGAATAATAAACCCAAGGGGTTATTAATATTATAAACCAAAAGAACTAATAAACCCAAGGATTTAATATTACAAACCAAAGAAATTTGTGAACCCAAGGGATAAATATTAAATACCCAAGGGATCAATATTAAAAACACAAGAAATCAATAAACCCTAAGAATCAATATTATAAACTGAAATATTATAATCCCTAATGTTATAAATTCTAAATACTAAACACAATATTATAAACCCTAATATTATAAACCCAATATTAAAGTCTAATTATAAACTCTATATATTAGAATAGATATTATAACCCAACATATTACTCCATAATGTAAATCATAATATTCAAACCAAATATTATAAACCCTATATATATTAAAAACTCTAATATTAAAACAAATATTATAAGACTTATTATTAAACCAAATAATATAAACCTTAATATTATACCCAATAATTGTCTCAATGTTTAACCACCTTGTATGAGGTTTCATCTCACCTTTGACTTTTATATAAATATTTTAGTTAGTGTATTCTCTTGTCTTTTCATTTATCTTATTAAATATTTTAATTAATTAACTTAATATTACTATTAATTAATATGAACATTTTATTATAAATTTTTTAATTACTCTATTGCCAAATGTTTTAATTAATGTTAAAAATTTAATGTTTTTATAAATGCTATCAATGTTTCATATAATGTTAAAAATTAATTAATGTTAATGTTTTAATTAATTAATATTAATGTTAATTATTGTTTCAATAATTTAATTAATTAACGTTGTATTAATTTATTTCCTTAAACATGTTTAAATTAATGTTATTAAACATTTTTAAATAAAAATTTTAATTAATATACTGTGAAAAGTTTTAGTTAATATTTTAAAGTTAAAAACATTTAAGTACAATTCCAACATATTATTATTATTATTATTATTATTAACCAAAACTCAATATATTCATGTTTAGATATATTTGAATAATATAGTTAAATATAATAATTATGTATTAATGATTTAATTAATATGTCAATGTAATAATGGCAATATAATAATTATTTCACTTTATTATTAAATAATTTTAATATAGTTTTTTACATATTTTGAATTAGTCTTTAATGTTATTAAACTTTTTTTTTTTTTATATAAAAATTTTAATTACATATTGTAAAATGTTTTAATTAATGCCATTAATTAATAATGTTAAATGTTTCAATTTATTAATATTTTATTTTTTTAAGTAATTAATTTATATTAATTATGGATTTCATTAAAATAAAATTTACTCATTTAGAGTGATCAAGCATATTTTTTTTATCTTGACAAGGTTAAAATGTTATTAAAGTAGATTTTAAATTTATTATTATTATTATTATTATTTTATATGATAATAATAATAATTTAATAATTTAATATTATAATATAATTGTATTAAAATAATTTCATTAAAATTTAACCTTAAGGTTGATTCTTTATATGGCAATTATGTGTTAATGAAACCTTATTATTAAGCAAATCTTTCAATACACCAAACTTTAATACAAATGTTGAATAAAACAAGAAGTATAATTGCATTAGTTAAGTGATATATGATCATAGTCACAATTTTTTTTACAACTAATTTATGAAACTAAAACTATATTATAATTTAAACCTACAATGTATTAGTTATTCATTATATTGTTTAAATAATATGATCATATTAAGTAAAAGAATTCAACATTAAGGAAGTCCAAATGGGTAGCATGCACAGTTGAATACGAGAGAAACAACATTTTTTTTGAAGTAATAAAAAATAAATCTAGAGAAGCAAAAATAATTTAATAAAATAAGTTTTTGTTCTTTATAGTTAAATTTAATAAAATAATATTTTATTCTTTATAGTTAATTGTGAGTGGGAATACATTTGAATGGCATGCATAGGAGACCACTACTCCATAAACCTTATAATAATTTAATAATATAATAATATAATATAATATAATTATAATAATTATTATAATTTATTAATAATACAATTATATTAAAATAGTTATTATAATTTAATTTTACAATTTATTTTGTATTAAAATAATTTTATTATAATTTAATATTAGGGTTATCTCTGTATTGCAATTCTCACAATTGTGTGATAACGAAATATTATTATTAATGAGAGATTCCAATACATAAAAAGTTAACACAAATGCTCAATACAACAAGAAGTATAATTGAATTAGTTAAGTGATATATTATTACATGATAGTTACAATTTTGTTTTTACATTACATTATGAAACCTAAAATTATATTATAATTTAAACCCACCATTTATTATTTATTCATTATATTGTTTAAATAATATGAAACTCTAATTATTTTTTATTATCATACATCATGTCAACCCCATTAATCATTCTAGATTTAATTGTTGAGGTGGATACATTAAGGAAGTAAGTTGAAATGAGTAGCCTGGAGACTTGAATGACCAATAACAACAATATTTTTTAAAGTAATAAAAATTCAATCCACCAAAGCAATAATAATTTAATAAAATAATATTTTATTCTTTATAGTAACGTGTGAGCAGACATACATTTGAATTTGAATGTCATGCATATGCAACCACTAGGTTAATGGAGTGGAGGAAAATATTTTAAACGCGCACTTGCCAATACGTTTGGGAATGTGAACAATTATAAGTTTCAAAATTAATCCACGTTGGAATGAATCTTTTATAAGTTTTTTATTTTATTTCATTTCTAACTAATTAGCATACATGGTTATCAACAATAGGCACAATAATTTTTTAATCATGTTTTGTAAAAAAATAATTTAAGTATGGTTTAAACATGTAATTTAGATATGCAAGGAAGTTATGACTTTCAATTCCATTCGTTGATGGAGTGGCGATGACGAGAATATACCAGCATCATCCAATTCACACCATCCAAACAAAAAAATTAATTAGAAAAATTATTAAAGTAACTAGTTCCAACAAAAGAGACACCTATCAGAGTAAATATTTGATATTGTTTCGATCACTAAGTTATTTAATCCATTTTCCTTTTCCTTTCTCTTTCTCTATTCAACAATGTCATATTTATTTATACAACAATGTCATATTTATTATTGTTAATTCAACACCATACTTTATCTAACGATTTCTTTCTCTCTGCCCTGCAAGTTTATTTATAGTTACTTCAACACCATACTTTATCTAACGATTTCTTTCTCTCTTCCTTGCAAGTTAAAGTCGAGAATTGGGAGGAACATTGGAAAAATTTTCACTAGATGGGATATTTGCTGGAAGGAAATTACAGTTTTTGTTAAGTTATTGTGGGTCGAGTATTTTTGTTTAAACCTCTTTTTAACGAATAGTATTATTGAATTTCATCGAGATAATGAAGACAACGTATTATTTGTTTTACAAATTTTCCTTTGCATTTGCAATATGTATGAGAAAAATCTTATCATTTTTCAAATACAAAATGTCATCTTAACAATTATAATATTGAGAAAATTCTTACAAAATGTCATCTTAGCAATTATAAGATTAGTTGATTTTTTTTTTTAAATAGCAATTATAAGAATTTGATTGAACCGTTTTTGCATTCTCACTAAAAAAAATTCTTTAAACCAGTGTATGCAGTTCCAATAGGTGTAAAGATATTGGTTTCTTCCCTGAAAACATAAACTGAGATATTTCTATGGGTGTTAATATACTGAGCATCCAAAGTCATCCAAAGTATTATCATTGACATTTTGTTCAACCTCATATATGGCGTAGGTAAGACTTTCTTCCACTAAGTAATAAGAATGGAACTCAAGGATATTAAGTTCCTAGATCAGTTTGACAATGATTACATGGAAAAAATTTATAAAGCCAATCTGACTAATGATTATGTTCAGAAAATTAAATTTTTGTCTAAGCTACTTGGTAATCTAGGAGATTTAATTATGAAAGATCTTGAAGTCCAAGGAAAGAATATTGAACAAACCTACTGGATAGATCGTTTTTTTAGATGTCAAGAAAAGGTCAAATATCTCTCCTGGCAAAAGAAAGCTCAAGATTTTTCTCTGGGACTTGATGTTTTCCGTTCTGTCCTTCCATGGACGCCATTCAAGAAAAGAAAATCTAAAAGGTATGGAAAATTCAAGCCTAAAAGAGTAGCCAATCCAAGAAGGCCTTTTCAAAAGTTTAAATATTTGGAAAAACACTGGCAACCAAGAAAATCCAATGCATGTTTTATTTGCAAACAAGAAGGTCACTTTGCTCGCAAGTGTCCCAAAAGTTCTTCTAATAAGTTAAAAGCCTGTATTGAGATTGATGATTTGGTTGATAATTGGTCCATATTTGATTCCCAGGATGAAGTATCAGATGTATATATTTTGACTGATGCTTCTCTATCAGACACTAAATCAGTTCCAGATACCTGTCAAAAAATGAATAGATGCTTTGATGACACTGAATGCTATGAAGACAATGAATTGCATTACAGTGATGAATTTAGTTCAGATGATTATACTGATGAGACATCTGAATACCTTTTAGATGATACTGTCTTTGTGGATCTCTCACTTTCTATTCCTCCCGATAGTGGTATTAATAATTCAACCCCCGTTTTAAATTCCTTGCCTCCACAACTCACTCTGAATTCTTTTTGCCCTTATCCGAAGACAGTTTCTCAGTCCTCATCTTTGCCTGTTCTAGCATATATTAATACTGATGAAAGCTCTTTTCTCAAAAATATTGTTAAAACTAACAATCTTCTGTATATTCCTGTTGAAGTTCAAGTCAAAGGTGAGTGGATTAATGTCGATGCCTTCATTGACATGGGCAGGTCAAATAATTTAGCTCGCCCTTATCTTTTCAAAGGTTTATGGAAACCTCTGCAAAATATTCTTATTTCTGAGACCATTGGTGGATCGGTAAATCTCACCCTTTATGTCGATAATGTTTCTTTAAAAATTGGGGGGAGTATAGTAAAGTTTTCTGCTGTCCAACATTATGATACATCTGCTAGTTTATTTCTTGGCATGCATTTTATCAATTATGTATTACCAATTACTATCAGAGAAGATAAAGTTATCTTCAATATAAAGAAAAAGGCAACTGCAGTCCCAAGATTAACTTTGGCTAATTCAGAAGCCCGAAGAGAAAATGGCCAAAAGAAAGCTGGTGACAGAAGACCAAAAAATGACTCTAACAATTGGCAAGAAGTTTTACAGATTTATGAAGAAAGGAGTTAGAACAAAACTAAGCAGAAAGCGAGTAGAAATTCTAATTGGTCTCCAGCACAAGTTGCTATTTTTGATGAATTGTTAAAAAATTGTTCTGAAAATCCTCAAGCATTCTGGAGTATAGAGAGTCATCAACAAGAGATTGTCACCCTTCATGACAATGGGGTCCAAGGAAAACTGATTCCCTGTACTCCCAGTGATGAAAAAGAAATTAGGGAGCAGATTGAAGAACTCTTGAATCTTCAATTGATTGAACCAAGCTCTTCTCATTACTCATGCTCTGCTTTCCTGTTAAGAAATCATTCTGAAATAGTAAGAGGTAAAGCCAGAATGGTGATAAATTATAAACCTTTGAATGCCATCACCAAGAGCTTCAATTATCCTTTAGCTCGCCAGGAAACGATTATGCAGAAGATTCAGCATAGTAAGATCTTTAGTAATTTTGACATGAAGTCTGGTTATTACCAGATACAAATTAGATAAGAAGATCATCATAAGACTGCTTTCACTTGTCCCGCAGGATTTTTCAGTGGAAAGTTGTTCCTTTTGGTTTAAAGAATGCGCCTGCCTTCTTTCAAAGGCATATGGATTTTAATTTTGGTAAATATGATTTTATTGTTGTCTATATTGATGATATATTGATTCATAGTCAAAATCTTGAAGACCGTATGAAGCATTTGCATATATTCCTCGATGAAGTCAAAAAGCACGGTTTTGTTCTCTCTGAAAAGAAAATGGTCCTTTTTCAAGATAGTGTTGAGTTTTTGGGAATTCATGTCATTAATGGCAAGATCCAGATGCAGCCGCATGTACTCACAAAACTCTCCGAGTTTCCAGATGAACTACAAGATACAAAAATTATTCAAAGATTTATGGGTGTGCTCAACTATGTGCATAAGTATATTCCTAGACTTTCTGAGAAGACTGCTCCAATTCGAAAGCATTTGAACTCTGGTTGGTCACCAGAAGCTATGACAACAGTCAAATTATTAAAATCCGAATGCAAGCAGCTACCAGAACTCAAGCCTCCAGGTAATGGATTTTTAATCTTGCAGACTAATGCCTCTGATTCTTTTTGGGCTGCCATCCTTTTTGAAAGAAAGGAGGATACCGGCGAAGAAATTTTATGTCCATATGCATCAAGTGAGTTTCAGCCTCACCAGAAAAATTATTTCACGGCTGAAAAAGAGACTCTCGCCATTTTTAATGGTATTCAAAAATTTGAGTTATATTTAGCCCCTGCCAAATTTTTGATAAGAACCAATTCTCTGAATTTTAAGTATTTCTTATCAGCAAAGATATCAAAACAACTCGCAAGAGGAATATTATTGGCATGGCAGATTTGGTTTCAGATGTATGATTTTGATGTTGAATGGGTTCCAGGTATTTCTAACTATTTGGCTGATGCTCTTACCAGAGACATGAACAAAGCTTATAGTGGAGTAAGAAGAACTAAATTGTTTATTCTTCCAGGAAAGACTACTGCAGATGATAATTTTGAAACTTTTGTCAAAAGGTTTCAGATTCTTGAATTAGTTCTTGATGATGTGGCCGAAGAAATTAAGAAAATTGTTGGACTTCGAATACGAATAAATCGATTAGATACAAAGATGTCAAGCACAGCGATCTAAGAATGTTGGAATTTTATTGGGTTTAGATGAAGAAGTAGGGTAAAGGGGTTATCATTTACCCAGCTATGATAAACTTTATTTTAAAAACTTTGGATGACTCTTGAGTCGAGGACATACACGCGGATATGATCAAAGTCTTACAAACTTTGAACTATTACCAAATTATTGGTGGTGTAGATTTCTCTTTTGCAGTTTATACTTCAGCCAAGATGTTGGATTTAGATGAAATAAACATGACTGAAGGAGTTCAGATATTTTTGAAGTCTTTAAGAATTCTTGATATGTTTGAATAAATTGATGCTGCCTTCCTACAAAGAAATGATGAAAATTTTGCAGGTACAGATTCTTTCCCTCAGTATGAATTGTTTGAACCTTTTGCTGACTAGGAAATCAGAGATGGTTGTTGCAAGAAGAAAACAAAGATTAGAGAATATCAATGTGTTATGAGAACATTGCAGTATTTGAGAACCTTCTCTAGTCCATGGGATTATCAGAGTATAGAATTTAGAAATCCTATTGTTCCAAATCCTTTCGCACAAATTTATGGACCAGAAAGGATTGATGAATCTGTGTTAGCTGACAATGCTGAAGAAATAAAGAAGTTGGCCCTTTTTTTGAAAGAGTTTCAGAAACTCAAGCTGCCCGACAAATTGTCCCTGATTATAAAACTTGAAGACTGTCAAGGAAGGATAAAAATAATTAAATTGTTGATTAATCAGAAGGCATTGGTTACTATTATTGTTATGGCTGGAAATTGGACTGATGATGTAGTATGTTTGATAAGTTTATTGTTGTCAACTAAAGTATGTTCTTCCATGATTTTTTATTTAGGATGGCAACAAAAGACATATATCAATCATACATTCAAACACTGGATCCAATGTGCAATAGAACGCTCTGTCAGCATGTTTCAAATTTTCAAATGGGAATTATTGGATGGAGTGGAGATGCCATTCCTATCAATGCCAGAATTCCGTAGAAGCAAGAAAGATTCTTTACTCGACATAGAGATAGACCCAATGGCATATGTCAACAGGTGGCAGAAATCTGATGATAAATATATCTTTCCACAGAAGAATATCTATGTTACGACAGATACAATAAATTTTGATATAGGACAATCATCAAAGGCTTGATGAAAAGGTGAATCTTCTACATTCTCCACCAAAGGAAAAGCAGCTACAGAAAAAGGAAAAGAGAAGGTATCCGAGGATAAAGCAACCATTTTCATGGACCTGTATCAAGATGCTCAAGACCATCCAGATCATCAATGGGAATCTGAGTACTTGGAATGGATAAATCATATCTCTTGGGCAAACCAAAAGGATCCCTCATCTTCATCCGAAATCAGTGAACCTGACCATGATAATGATTTTGACAGTGACCGAGAACCGAAAGGTCCTTGGTAGTGCGTTTTACTTTAATTATTGTACTCGAGAATATTGAGCAGACACCGTCTGGGCCAGTAATGCCTGACAAGGACCCTCAATACTTCTCATATTCTATATAAGTTTGTGTGCGCTTGTGTTAGGACATCGATTGTCTTGTGTTTGAGTGTGCTTTTGAGTGTTTGTGTGAAAGAGTGTTTGTATTCATGCTCTAAGAGATCAGAGACAATAAGGCTCTACTCGGAAGCATAACATGGTATGTAACATATTATTTGAATTAATATTGAAGCCTGTTGGGCCACCTATCTGAGGACAGTTTGTTCCAAGATCACTGTAAGTCGGGATTTTAAGGCGAGTCGAAGACCGGAGGAGTTGAGTGTGTTCTCGTATTTCCCGTGCTCGTTGTGGAAGAGTGTGAGGAAGCTCTACAATATTTCAGTTATTCAAGTTACTGTGTCCATCATTGTAAGTCGGGATTTTAAGTCGAGTCGAAGACCGGAGGAGTCGAGTGTGTTCTCATATTTCCCGTGCTCATTGTGGAAGAGTGTGAGGAAGCTCTGCAATATTTCAGTTATTCAAGTAAGTTACTGAGTCCATCATCTAGTATCGGAGCCCCGTTTCTTGATTCTGTTATGGCAAATCTGTTATGCTCTTTCTCATCCATAGATCGTAAGATTATTAATGAATTTTCATCTCGAACTGTCGAGTCTGAAGATCCGAATGAAACTCATGAGTCTGTAGATAATCCTGAAAATTGGAATCCTCCGTCACTTCATGCAACTGATGTCTATAAACTTCCCTTGTCTTATGTTTTTAAGAAAAAATATTTTTTGAAAGATGTAGAAGTCACGATTAAGATTTCTGGTCCGTCTGTCCAAATAGTAGCTTTGAATCTATTTTCTGATGACGAGATTAAAAAATTTAAACGGTATGCCAAATATAAGAAGTATAACTATCTTCATTTTGGGGGTATTCGTATTGGTTTTGCTCCTTTATTCCGTCATGGTTTAAACACTCCCTGTATTACTGAAGTCTTTGACACCCGACACCAGAGCTATGACCATGCCCGAATAGGAACTAGCATGGGTAATCTATCCACGGGTTGTCAATAGGGCACTATCTATCCTGATTACTCTATAAGCCTGACAGATATTCATTTGAAATATTGTTGGAAATTAATGACTGGGGTTCAAGGTCTCCAATTGGCAGAAGACAGTGAGTATCTCTCTCTATTAGTTCAAACTTCTTTCCAGTTAACTAATACTACTAATCCTAAGTTAAAACAACCTGTCTTGAAAGATTGTGTGACTATTGGTCTTTCCAATGCCCAAGTCGAAGGTGTCCTTTATGATCCTACTGAACTTCCTAAGAATTGGTATTTCGAATATAAGTCTATTGCTGATGACAAGAAGCCAGAGTCTAAACTCAAACGCATTGCTATCTCCGATGGTAGAGTCAAGATTATTCCTCCTAAACCAGAGATTCCTAGACCTCTTGTCAGACCACGTAGATATGTTGTTCCTGTTTCTACTTCTGAAGCCTCTTCTTCCCGAAGAGTTGATATGCCTCCTATTGGAGAAGTATTTCAATCTGAACCTGTTCTAGACTCCAATGAATTGTATATACCCGAGTCTAAACCGTTACTTTCTGTAAATAAAATGCACCGTATTTCTCATGTTCCTTTTCCTCCTTTTGAAGAATGGAAATATGCCAATCGTCATTTTGTGAAAGGTGGGAAATGGCCTCCCAAGACAAAATTTTGTACCACCTCTTCTATGTCTAAACAGCCAACTACTAGAGCTGACTGTGCTCCCCTGATAGAACATAATGCCACCAACCCTAATGATTTAGACCAGACCTACCAGTTAGGTAATTATCTTACTACTTGGTGCGCACATCGAGAATATGTTCTAGATGATCTTGGTTCCCAGACTGAGAAAATCCTTCAAAATCTTAAGCTTCTCCATGATGAACAACAAGAAGAAAGATAGAGAAGAGAAGCAAAAGAGAAGAAGAAGAAAGAAAGGAAACATAGAGAACATAAAGCTCGCACATTTTCTATTTCAATGGATACTCCCAATTATTGGGATATAGATGAAAAACAAGAAGAAAGTGGAATAGAATCTAGTGCACAAGCGTCTGAAAGAAAAACTTCTGAAAGAAAAATAGAGCTAGTACAATCCCTAAACTTTCAGAAACCTAAGAGTGAGATTTCTACTCTAGAAAATGCTGCCACTAAGTTTCCCTCTTTCATTTTGCCTTCTCTTCAAAAATCTCATGTCTTTAAAGAAATTCCGAAATATCCACGGATAGAAGAAGATCTGTTTGCAACCAATGCCACTGGATATGTTCTAGATTCAGATTAATCTTCAAATCCAGCTGAATCTATAAGAATCTGGATTGGTGCCCTTTATCAGATGCAAGTTTTTCTAAGTTAGATAATATTTCTATTTTTTCCCTTGTTGAAAAACGGATGGCGGACATTGTTTATGACTGGTGGATGGGACCATTAGAAGAAGAACGAATGAATGTTGCTGCTTCAGGCCTAGCTACTTTAGAACTGCCACTAAAAACTCAGTTTTTTCCAGAACCAGCAGATGAAAAGAAACAGATTATCACAGACCTAACAAGAATGGAACTCAAGCATATTAAGTTCCTGGATCAGTTTGGCAATGATTACATGGAAAAAATCTATAAAGCCAATCTGACTAATGATTCTGTTCAGAAAATTTCATTTTTTTCTAAGCTACCTGGTAATCTAGGAGATTTAATTATGAAAGATCTTGAAGTCCAAGGAAAGAAGATTGAACAAACCTACTGGATAGATCTTTTGTTTAGATGTCAAGAAAAGGTCAAATACCTCTGCTGGCAAAAGAAAGCTCAAGAGTTTTCTCCGGGACTTGATGATTGCCATTATGTCCTTCCATGGACGCCATTCAAGAAAAGAAAATCTAAAAGGTATGGTAAATTCAAGCCTAAAAGAGTAGCCAATCCCAGAAGGCCTTTTCGAAAGTTTAAATATTTGAGAAAACGCAGGCAACCAAGAAAAGGAAATGCATGTTTTATTTGCAAACAAGAAGGTCACTTTGCTCGCAAGTGTCCCAAAAGTTCTTCTAATAAGTTAAAAGCTTGTATTGAGATTGATGATTTTGTTGATAATTGGTCCATAGTTGATTCCCAGGATGAAGTATCAGATGTATATATTCTGACTGATGCTTCTCTATCAGACACTGAATCAGTTCCAGATACCTGTCAAAAAATGAATAGATGCTCTGATGACACTGAATGCTATGAAGAAAATGAATTGCATTACAGTGATGAATTTAGTTCAGATGATTACACTGATGAGACATCTGAATACCTTTCAGATGATACTGTCTCTGTGGCTCCCTCACTTTCTATTCCTCCCGATAGTGGTATTAAGAATTCAACCCCCGTTTTAAATTCCTTGCCTCCACAACCCACTCTGAATTCTTTTTGCCCTTATCCGAAGATAGTTTATCAGTCCTCATCTTTGCCCGCACCAGCATCTATTAATACTGATGAAAGCTCTTTTCTCAAAAAGATTGTTAAAACTAACAATATTCTGTATATTCCTGTTGAAGTTCAAGTCAAAGGTGAGTGGATTAATTTCGATGCCTTCATTGACACGGGCGGGTCAAATAATTTGGCTCGCCCTTCTCTTTTCAAAGGTTTATGGAAACCTCTGCAAAATATTCTTATTTCTGAGACCATTGGTGGATCGGTAAATCTCACCCATTATGTCGATAATGTTTCTTTAAAAATTGGGGGGAGTATAGTAAAGTTTTCTGCTGTCCAACATTATGATACATCTGCTAGTTTATTTCTTGGCATGCCTTTTATCAATTCTGTATTACCAGTTACTATCAGTGAAGATAAAGTTATCTTCAATATAAAGAAAAAGGCAACTGCAGTCCCAAGATTAACTTTGGCTAATTCAGAAGCCCGAAGAGAAAATAGCCAAAAGAAAGCAGGTGGCAGAAGACCAAAAAATGACTCTAACAATTGGCAAGAAGCTTTATAGATTTATGAAGAAAGGAGTCAGAAAAAAACTAAGCAGAAAGCGAACATAAATTCTGATTGGTCTCCAGCACAAGTTGCTATTTTTTATGAATTGTTAAAAAATTGTTCTGAAAATCCTCAAGCATTCTGGAGTATAGAGACTCCTCAACAGGAGATTGTCACCCTTCATGAAAATGGGGTCCAAGGAAAAATGATTCCCTATACTCTTAGTGATGAAAAAGAAATTAGAAAGCAGATTGAATAACTCTTGAATCTTCAATTGATTGAACCAAGCTCTTCTCATTACTCATGCTCTGTTTTCCTGGTAAGAAATCATTCTGAAATAGTAAGAGGTAAAGCCAGAATGGTGATAAATTATAAACCTTTGAATGTCATCACCAAGAGCTTCAATTATCCTTTAGCTCGCCAGGAAAAGATTATGTAGAAGATTCAACATAGTAAGATCTTTAGTAATTTTGACATGATGTCTGGTTATTACCAGATACAAATTAGAGAAGAAGATCGTCATAAGACTGCTTTCACTTGTCCCGCAGGATCTTTTCAGTGGAAAGTTGTTCCTTTTGGTTTAAAGAATGCGCCTACCTTCTTTCAAAGACGTATGGATTTTATTTTTGGTAAATATGATTTTATTGTTGTCTATATTGATGATATATTGATTCATAGTCAAAATCTTGAAGACCATATGAAGCATTTACAGATATTCCTCGATGAAGTCAGAAAGCACGGTTTTGTTCTCTCTAAAAAGAAAATGGTCCTTTTTCAAGATAGTATTGATTTTTTGGGAATTCATGCCATTAATGGCAAGATCCAGATGCAGCCGCATGTACTCACAAAAATCTCCGAGTTTCCAGATGAACTGCAATATACAAAAATGATTCAAAGATTTATGGGTGTGCTCAACTATGTGCATAAGTATATTCCTAGACTTTCTGAGAAGACTGCTCCAATTCGAAAGCATTTGAACTCTGGTTGGTCACCAAAAGCTACGACAGTAGTCAAATTATTAAAAGCCGAATGCAAGTAGCTACCAGAACTCAAGCCTCCAGGTAATGGATTTTTAATCTTGCAGATTGATGCCTCTGATTCTTTTTGGGCTGCCATCCTTTTTGAAAGAAAGGAGGATACCGACGAAGAAATTTTATGTGAATATGCATCAAGTGAGTTTCAGCCTCACCAGAAAAATTATTTCACGGCTGAAAAAGAGAATCTCGCCATTTTTAATGGTATTCAAAAATTTGAGTTATATTTAGCCCCTGCCAAATTTCTGATAAGAACCAATTCTATGAATTTTAAGTATTTCTTATTAGCAAAGATATCAAAACAACTCGCAAGAGGAAGATTATTGGCATGGCAGATTTGGTTTCAGATGTATGATTTTGATGTTGAATGGGTTCCAGGTATTTCTAACTATTTAGCTGATGCTCTTACCAGAGACATGAACAAAGCTTATAGTGGAGTAAGAAGAACTAAATTGTTTATTCTTCCAGGAAAGACTGTTGTAGATGATAATTTTGAAACTTTTTTCTAAAGGTTTCAGATTCTTGAATTAGTTCTTGATGATGTGGCCGAAGAAATTAAGAAAATTGTTGGACTTCGAATACGAAGAAATCAGTGGATACAAAGATGTCAAGCCTGGAAGTCTAAGAATGTTGGAATTTTATTGGGTTTAGATGAAGAACTGGTAAAAGTTTATCATTTGCCCAATATGAAAGTAAAACTTTAT
Source organism: Pinus albicaulis (assembly GCA_034641835.2). Taxonomy (NCBI): domain Eukaryota; kingdom Viridiplantae; phylum Streptophyta; class Pinopsida; order Pinales; family Pinaceae; genus Pinus; species Pinus albicaulis. Next base: position 307,988,996 of record CM076582.1, on the reverse strand, counting down.
TTTAAAACTTTGGATGACTACTGGTCAAGGACATACACCGCGGATATGATCAAAGTCTTACAAACTTTGAACTATTACCAAATTATTGGTGGTGTAGATTTCTTTTTTGCAATTTATACTTCAGCCAAGATGTTGGATTTAGATGAAATAAACATGACTGAAGGAGTTCAGAGATTTTTGAAGTCTTTAAGAATTCCTGATCTGTTTGAAGAAATTGATGCTGCCTTCCTACAAAGAAATGATGAAAATTTTGCAGGTACAGATTATTTCCCTCAGTATGAATTGTTTGAACCTTTTGCTGACTGGGAAATCGGAGATGGTTGTTGCAAGAAGAAACGATAGATTAGAGCATCTCAATGTGTTATGAGAACATTGCAATATTTGAGAACCTTCTCTACTCCATGGGATTATCAGAGTATAGAATTTAGAAATCCTATTGTTCCAAATCCTTTCGCACAAATTTATGGACCAGAAAGGATTGATGAATCTGTGTTAGCTAACAATGCTGAAGAAATAAAGAAGTTGGCCCTTTGGTTGAAAGAGTTTCATATACTCAAGTTGCCCGACAAATTGTCCCTGATTAAAAAACTTGAAGACTGTCAAGGAAGGATAAAAATAATTAAATTGTTGATTAATCAGAAGGCATTGGTTACTATTATTGTTATGGCTGGAAATTGGACTGATGATGTAGTATGTTTGATAAGTTTATTGTTGTCAACTAAAGTATGTTCTTCCATGATTTTTTATTTAGGATGGCAACAAAAGATAGATATCAATCATACATGCAAACACTGGATCCAATGTGAAATAGAACGCTCTGTCAGCATGTTTCAAATTTTCAAATGGGAATTATTGGACGGAGTGGAGATGCCAGTCCTATCAATTCCTGAATTCTGTAGAAGCAAGAAAGATTCTTTCCTCGACATAGAGATAGACCCAATGGCGTATGTAAACAGGTGGCAGAAATATGATGATAAATATATCTTTCCACAGAAGAACCTCTATGTTACGACAGATACAATAATATTTGATATAGGACAATCATCAAAGGCTTGACAAAAAGGTGAATCTTCTACAGTCTCCACTAAAGGAAAAGCAGCTACGGAAAAAGGAAAAGGGAAGGTATCCGAGGATAAAGCAACCATTTTCGTGGACCTGTATCAAGATGCTCAAGACCAGCCAGATCATCAATGGGAATCTGAGTACTTGGAATGGATAAATCACATCTCTTGGGCAAACCAAAAGGATCCCTCATCTTCATCTGAAATCAGTGAACTTGACCATGATAATGATTTTGACAGTGACCGAGAACCGAAAGGTCCTTGGTAGTGCATTTTACTTTAATTATTGTACTCGAGAATACTGAGCAGACACTGTCTGGGCCAGTAATGCCTGACAAGGACCCTCAATACTTCTCATATTCTATATAAGTGTGTGTGCGCTTGTGTTAGGACATCGATTGTCTTGTGTTTGAGTGTGATTTTGAGTGTTTGTGTGAAAGAGTGTTTGTATTCATGCTCTAAGAGATCAGAGACAATAAGGCTCTACTCGGAAGCATAACATGGTATGTAAAATATTATTTGAATTAATATTGAAGCCTGTTGGGCCACATGTCTGAGGACAGTTTGTTCCAAGATCACTGTAAGTCGGGATTTTAAGGCGAGTCGAAGACCGGAGGAGTTGAGTGTGTTCTCGTATTTCCCGTGCTCGTTATGGAAGAGTGTGAGGAAGCTCTGCAATATTTCAGTTATTCAAGTTACTTTGTCCATCATTGTAAGTCGGGATTTTAAGTCGAGTCAAAGATCGGAGGAGTCGAGTGTGTTCTCATATTTCCCGTGCCCATTGTGGAAGAGTGTGAGGAAGCTCTGCAATATTTCAGTTATTCAAGTAAGTTATTGAGTCCATCATCTGGTATCGGAGCCCTGTTTCTCGATTCTGTTATGGCAAATCTGTTATGCTCTTTCTCATCCATAGATCGTAAGATTATTAATGAAGTTGCATCTCGAACTGTTGAGTCTGAAGATCCGAATGAAACTCATGAGTCTGTAGATAATCCTAAAAATTGGAATCCTCTGTCACTTCATGCGACTGATGTCTATAAACTTCCCTTGTCTTATGTTTTTAAGAAAAAATCTCTTTTGAAAGAAGTAGAAGTCACTATTAAGATTTTTGGTCCGTCTGTCCAAATAGTAGCTTTGAATCTATTTTCTGACGACGAGATTAAAAAATTTAAATGGTATGCCAAAGATAAGAAGTATAAATATCTTCATTTTGGGGGTATTCGTATTGGTCTTGCTCCTTTATTCCGTCATGGTTTAAACACTCCCTGTATTGCTGAAGTCTTTGACACCTGACACCAGAGCTATGACCATGCCCGAAAAGGAACTATCATGGGTAATCTATCCACAGGTTGTCAATATGGCACTATCTATCCTGATTACTCTATAAGCCTGATAGATATTTATTTGAAATATTGTTGGAAATTAATGACTAGGGTTCAAGGTCTCCAATTGGCAGAAGACAGTGAGTATCTCTCTGTATTAGTTCAAACTTCTTTCCAGTTAACTAATACTACTCATCCTAAGTTAAAACAACCTGTCTTGAAAGACTGTGTGACTGTTGGTATTTCCAATGCCCAAGTAGAAGGTGTCCTTTATGATCCTACTGAACTTCCTAACAATTGGTATTTCCAATATAAGTCTATTGCTGATGACAAGAAGCCAGAGTCTAAACTCAAACACATTGCTATCTCTGATGGTAGAGTCAAGCTTATTCCTCGTAAACCAGATATTCCTATACCTCTTGTCAGACCATGTAGATATTTTGTTCCTGTTTCTACTTCTGAAGCCTCTTCTTCCCGAAGAGTTGATATGCCTCCTATTGCAGAAGTATTTCAATCTGAACCTGTTCTAGACTCCAATGAATTGTATATACCCGAGTCTAAACCGTTTCTTGCTGTAAATAAAATGCACCGTATTTCTCATGTTCCTTTTGCTCCTGTTGAAGAATGGCAATATGCCAATCGTCGTTTTGTGAAAGGTGGGAAATGGCCTCCCAAGACAAAATTTTGTACCACCTCTTCTATGTCTAAACAGCCAACTACTAGAGCCGACTGTGCTCCCCTGATAGAACATAATGCCACCAACCCTAATGATTTAGACAAAACATACCAGTTAGGTAATTATCTTACTACTTGGTGCGCACATGGAGAAGATGTTTTAGATGATCTTGGTTCCCAGACTGAGAAAATCCTTCAAAATCTTAAGCTTCTCTGTGATGAACAACAAGAAGAAAGACAGAGAAGAGAAGCAAAAGAGAAGAAGAAGAAAGAAAGGAAACGTAGAGAACATAAAGCTCCCACATTTTCTATTTCAATGGATACTCCCAATTATTGGGATATAGATGAAAAACAAGAAGAAACTGGAATAGAATCTAGTGCACAAGTGTCTGAAAGAAAACTAGAGCTAGTAGAATCCCTAAACTTTCAGAAACCTAAGAGAGAGATTGCTACTCTAGAAAATGTTGCCACTAAGTTTCCCTCTTTCATTTTGCCTTCTCTTCAAAAAGCTCATGTCTTTAAAGAAATTCCAAAATATCCACGGATAGAAGAAGATCTGTTTGCAACCAATGCCACTGGATATGTTCTAGATTCAGATAAATCTTCAAATCCAGCTGAATCTATAAGAATCTGGATTGGTGCCCTTTATCAGATGCAAGTTTTTTCTAAGTTAGATAATATTTCTATTTTTTCCCTTGTTGAAAAACGGATGGCCGACATTGTTTATGACTGGTGGATGGGACCATCAGAAGAAGAACGAATGAATGTTGCTGCTTCAAGCCTAGATACTTTAGAACTGCTACTAAAAACTCAGTTTGTTCCAGAACTAGCAGATGAAAAGAAACAGATTATCACAGACCTAACAAGAATGGAACTCAAGGATATTAAGTTCCTGGATCAGTTTGGCAATGATTACATGGAAAAAATTTATAAAGCCAATCTGACTAATGATTCTGTTCAGAAAATTTCATTTTTGTCTAAGCTACCTGGTAATCTAGGAGATTTAATTATGAAATATCTTGAAGTCCAAGGAAAGAATATTGAACAAACCTACTAGATAGATCTTTTGTTTAGATGTCAAGAAAAGGTCATATACCTCTGCTGGCAAAAGAAAGCTCAAGAATTTTCTCCGGGACTTGATGTTTGACGTTCTGTCCTTCCATGGACGCCATTCAAGAAAATAAAATCTAAAAGGTATGGAAAATTCAAGCCTAAAAGAGTAACCAATCCCAGAAGGCCTTTTCAAAAGTTTAAATATTTGAAAAAACGCAGGCAACCAAGAAAAGACAATGCATGTTTTATTTGCAAACAAGAAGGTCACATTGCTCGCAAGTGTCCCAAAAGTTCTTCTAATAAGTTAAAAGCTTGTATTGAGATTGATGATTTTGTTGATAATTGGTCCATATTTGATTCCCAGGATGAAGTATCAGATGTATATATTCTGACTGATGCTTCTCTATCAGAAACTGAATCAGTTCTAGATACCTGTCAAAAAATGAATAGATGCTCTGATGACACTGAATGCTATGAAGACAATGAATTGCATTACAGTGATGAATTTAGTTCAGATGATTATACTGATGAGACATCTGAATACCTTTCAGATGATACTGTCTCTATGGCTCCCTCACTTTCTATTCCTCCCGATAGTGGGATTAAGAATTCAACCCCCGTTTTAAATTCCTCTCCTCCACAACCCACTCTGAATTCTTTTTTCCCTTATCCGAAGACAGTTTCTTAGTCCTCATCTTTGCCCGCTCTAGCATCTATTAATATTGATGAAAGCTATTTTCTCAAAAATATTGTTAAAACTAACAATCTTTTGTATATTCCTGTTGAAGTTCAAGTCAAAGGTGAGTGGATTAATTTCGATGCCTTCATTGACACGGGCGGGTCAAATAATTTAGCTCGCCCTTCTCTTTTTATGGAAACCTCTACAAAATATTCTTATTTCTGAGACCATTGGTGGATTGGTAAATCTCACCCATTATGTCGACAATGTTTCTTTAAAAATTGGGGGGAGTATAGTAAAGTTTTATGTTGTCCAACATTATGATACATCTGCTAGTTTATTTCTTGGCATGCCTTTTATCAATTTTGTATTACCAGTTACTATCAGTGAAGATAAAGTTATCTTCAATATAAAGAAAAAGGCAACTGCAGTCCCAAGATTAACTTTGGCTAATTCAGAAGCCCGAAGAGAAAATAGACAAAAGAAAGCAGGTGACAGAAGACCAAAAAATGACTCTAACAATTGGCAAGAACTTTTACAGATTTATGAAGAAAGGAGTCAGAACAAAACTAAGCAGAAAGCGAACAGAAATTCTGATTGGTCTCCAGCACAAGTTGCTATTTTTTATGAATTGTTAAAAAATTGTTCTGAAAATCCTCAAGCATTCTGGAGTATAGAGACTCCTCAACAGGAGATTGTCACTCTTCATGACAATGGGGTCCAAGGAAAACTGATTCCCTGTACTCCCAGTGATGAAAAAGAAATTAGAAAGCAGATTGAAGAACTCTTGAATCTTCAATTGATTGAACCAAGCTCTTCTCATTACTCATGCTCTACGTTCCTGGTAAGAAATCATTCTGAAATAGTAAGAGGTAAAGCCAGAATGGTGATAAATTATAAACCTTTGAATGCCATCACCAAGAGCTTCAATTATCCTTTACCTCCCCAAGAAACGATTATGCAGAAGATTCAACATAGTAAGATCTTTAGTAAATTTGACATGAAGTCTAGTTATTACCATATACAAATTAGAGAAGAAGATCGTCATAAGACTGCTTTCACTTGTCCCGCAAGATTTTTTCAGTGGAAAGTTGTTCCTTTTGGTTTAAAGAATGTGCCTACCTTCTTTCAAAGGCGTATGGATTTTATTTTTGGTAAATATGATTTTATTGTTGTCTATATTGATGATATATTGAATCATAGTCAAAATCTTGAAGACCATATGAAGCATTTACGGATATTCCTCGATGAAGTGCGAAAGCACGGTTTTGTTCTCTGAAAAGAAAATGGTCCTTTTTCAAGATAGTATTGATTTTTTGGGAATTCATGTCATTAATGGCAAGATCCAGATGCAGCCGCATGTACTCACAAAACTCTCCGAGTTTCCAGATGAACTACAAGATACAAAAATGAATCAAAGATTTATGGGTGTGCTCAGCTATGTGCATAAGTATATTCCTAGACTTTCTGAGAAGACTGCTCCAATTCGAAAGCATTTGAACTCTGGTTGGTCACTAGAAGCTACGACAGCAGTCAAATTATTAAAATTCGAATGCAAGCAGCTACCAGAACTAAAGCCTCCAGGTAATGGATTTTTAATCTTGCAGACTGATGCCTCTGATTCTTTTTGGGCTGCCATCCTTTTTGAAAGAAAGGAGGATACCGGCGAAGAAATTTTATGTGCATATGCATCAAGTGAGTTTCAGCCTCACCAGAAAAATTATTTCACGGTTGAAAAAGAGACTCTCTCCATTTTTAATGGTATTCAAAAATTTGAGTTATATTTAGCCCCTTCCAAATTTCTGATAAGAACCAATTCTATGAATTTTAAGTATTTCTTATCAGCAAATATATCAAAACAACTCGCAAGAGGAAGATTATTGGCGTGGCAGATTTGGTTTCAGATGTATGATTTTGATTTTTAATGGGTTACAGGTATTTCTAACTATTTGGTTGATGCTCTTACCAGAGACATGAACAAAGCTTATAGTGGAGTAAGAAGAACTAAATTGTTTATTCTTCCAGGAAAGACTGCTGCAGATGATAATTTTGAAACTTTGTCAAAAGGTTTCAGATTCTTGAATTAGTTCTTGATGATGTGGCCAAAGAAATTAAGAAAATTGTTGGACTTTGAATACGAAGAAATCAGTGGATACAAAGATGTCAAGCCTGGCAGTCTAAGAATGTTGGAATTTTATTGGATTTTGATGAAGAACTGGAAAAAGTTTATCATTTTCCCAATATGAAAGTAAAACTTTATTTTAAAACTTTGGATGACTACTGGTCAAGGACATACACCACGGATATTATCAAAGTCTTACAAGCTTTGAACTATTACCAAATTATTGGTGGTGTAGATTTCTCTTTTGCAGTTTATACTTCAGCCAAGATGTTGGATTTAGATGAAATAAACATGACTGAAGGAGTTCAGAGATTTTTTAAGTCTTTAAGAATTCCTGATCTGTTTGAAGAAATTGATGTTGCCTTCCTACAAAGAAATGATGAAAATTTTGCAGGTACAGATTCTTTCCCTTAGTATGAATTGTTTGAACCTTTTGTTGACTGGGAAATCAGAGATGGTTGTTGCAAGAAGAAACCACAGATTATAGCATCTCAATGTGTTATGAGAACATTGCAGTATTTGATAACCTTCTCTACTCCATGGGATTATCAGAGTATAGAATTTAGAAATCCTAGTGTTCCAAATCCTTTCGCACAAATTTATGGACCAGAAAGGATTGATGAATCTGTGTTAGCTGACAATGCTGAAGAAATAAAGAAGTTGGCCCTTTGGTTGAAAGAGTTTCATAAACTCAAGCTGCCCGACAAATTGTCCCTGATTAAAAAACTTGAAGACTGTCAAGGAAGGATAAAAATAATTAAATTGATGATTAATCAGAAGGCATTGATTACTATTACTGTTATGGCTAGAAATTGGACTGATGATGTAGTATGTTTGATAAGTTTATTGTTGTCAACTAAAGTATGTTCTTCCATGATTTTTGATTTAGGATGGCAACAAAAGACAGATATCAATCATACATGCAAACACTGGATCCAATGTGCAATAGAACGCTCTGTCAGCATGTTTCAAATTTTCAAATGGGAATTATTGGACGGAGTGGAGATACCCGATCCTATCAATACACCAGTCCAAGTAGAAAACAGAAATGTCTTTCCTTGACATGAGAATAGACCCGATAGCGTATGTCAAAGTTAGCGAAATGCGATGATAGCCCACTCTTTCCACGGAAGAGATCTCTATGTTACACGATAGATACAATAAAGTTTGATATAGGACAATCATCAAAGGCTTGGCCAACGTGAGTCTTCTACGGTCTCACTAAAGGAAAAGCAACTACGGAAAAAGGGAAGAAGGTATACGAGGATAAAAAAACAACCATTTCGTGGACACCTTATCAAGATGCTCAAGACCGGCCCCCGGAATCATCAATGGGAATACGAGTACTTGGAATGGATAAATAATATCTCTTGGGCAAACCAAAAGGATCCCTCATCTTCATCTGAAATCAGTGAACCTGACCATGATAATGATTTTGACAGTGACCGAGAACCGAAAGGTCATTGGTAGTGCGTTTTACTTTAATTATTGTACTCGAGAATATTGAGCAGACACCGTCTGGGCCAGTAATGCCTGACAAGGACCCTCAATAATTCTCATATTCTATATAATTTTGTGTGTGCTTGTGTTAGGACATCGATTGTCCTGTGTTTGAGTGTGCTTTTGAGTGTTTGTGTGAAAGAGTGTTTGTATTCATGCTCTAAGAGATCAGAGACAATAAGGCTCTACTCGGAAGCATAACGTGGTATGTAACATATTATTTGAATTAATATTGAAGCCTGTTGGGCCACCTGTCTGAGGACAGTTTGTTCCAAGATCACTGTAAGTCGGGATTTTAAGGCGAGTCGAAGATCGGAGGAGTTGAGTGTGTTCTCGTATTTCCCGTGCTTGTTGTGGAAGAGTGTGAGGAAGCTCTTCAATATTTCAGTTATTCAAGTTACTGTGTCCATCATTGTAAGTCGGGATTTTAAGTCGAGTCGAAGACCGGAGGAGTCGAGTGTGTTCTCATATTTCCCGTGCCCATTGTGGAAGAGTGTGAGGAAGCTCTGCAATATTTCAGTTATTCAAGTAAGTTACTGAGTCCATCATCTGGTATCGGAGCCCTGTTTCTCGATTTTGTTATGGCAAATATGTTACGCTCTTTCTCATCCATAGATCGTAAGATTATTGATGAAGTTGCATCTCGAACTGTTGAGTCTGAAGATCCGAATGAAACTCATGAGTCTGTAGATAATCCTGAAAATTGGAATCCTCCGTCACTTCATGCGACTGATGTCTATAAACTTCCCTTGTCTTATGTTTTTAAGAAAAAATATTTTTTGAAAGAAGTAGAAGTCACTATTAAGATTTCTGGTCCGTCTGTCCAAATAGTAGCTTTGAATCTATTTTTTGACGACGAGATTAAAAAATTTAAACGGTATGCCAAAGATAAGAAGTATAACTATCTTTATTTTGGGGGTATTCATATTGTTCTTGCTCCTTTTTTCCGTCATGGTTTAAACACTCTCTGTATTGCTGAAGTCTTTGACACCTGACACCAGAGCTATGACCATGCCCGAATAGGAACTATCATGGGTAATCTATCCACAGGTTGTCAATATGGCACTATCTATCCTGATTACTCTATAAGCCTGACAGATATTCATTTGAAATATTGTTGGAAATTAATGATTGGGGTTCAAGGTCTCAAATTGGCAGAAGACAGTGAGTATCTCTCTGTATTAGTTCAAACTTATTTCCAGTTAACTAATACTGCTCATCCTAAGTTAAAACAACCTGTCTTGAAAGACTGTGTGACTGTTGGTCTTTCCAATGCCCAAGTCGAAGGTGTCCTTTATGATCCTACTGAACTTCCTAACAATTGGTATTTCCAATATAAGTCTATTGCTGATGACAAGAAACCAGAGTCTAAACTCAAACGCATTGCTATCTCTGATGGTAGAGTCAAGCTTATTCCTCCTAAACCATAGATTCCTATACCTCTTGTCAGACCACGTAGATATGTTGTTCCTGTTTCTACTTCTGAAGCCTCTTCTTCCCAAAGAGTTGATATGCCTCCTATTGCAGAAGTATTTCAATATGAACCTGTTCTAGACTCCAATGAATTGTATATACCCGAGTCTAAACCGTTTCTTGCTGTAAATAAAATGCACCGTATTTCTCATGTTCCTTTTGCTCCTGTTGAAGAATGGCAATATGCCAATCGTCATTTTGTGAAAGGTGGGAAATGGCCTCCCAAGACAAAATTTTGTACCACCTCTTCTATGTCTAAACAACCAACTACTAGAGCCGACTGTGCTCCCCTGATAGAACATAATGCCACCAACCCTAATGATTTAGACCAGACCTACCAGTTAGGTAATTATCTTACTACTTGGTGCGCACATGGAGAAGATGTTCTAGATGATCTTGGTTCCCAGAATGAGAAAATCCTTCAAAATCTTAAGCTTCTTCATGATGAACAACAAGAATAAAGATAGAGAAGAGAAGCAAAAGAGAAGAAGAAGAAGGAAAGGAAACGTAGAGAACATAAAGCTCCCACATTTTCTATTTCAATGGATACTCCCAATTATTGGGATATAGATGAAAAAAAAGAAGAAAGTGGAATAGAATCTAGTGCACAAGCATCTGAAAGAAAAACTTCTGAAAGAAAACTAGAGCTAGTACAATCCCTAAACTTTCAGAAACCTAAGAGTGAGATTGCTACTCTAGAAAATGCTGCCACTGAGTTTCCCTCTTTCATTTTTCCTTCTCTTCAAAAAGCTCATGTCTTTAAAGAAATTCTGAAATATCCACGGATAGAAGAAGATATGTTTGCAACCAATGCCACTGGATATGTTCTAGATTCAGATAAATCTTCAAATCCAGTTGAATCTATAAGAATCTGGATTGGTGCCCTTTATCAGATGCAAGTTTTTTCTAAGTTAGATAATATTTCTATTTTTTCCCTTGCTGAAAAACGGATGGCCGGCATTGTTTATGATTGGTGGATGGGACCATCAGAAGAAGAACGAATGAATGTTGCTGCTTCAGGCCTAGCTACTTTAGAACTGCTACTAAAAACTCAGTTTGTTCCAGAACCAGCAGATGAAAAGAAACAGATTATCACAGACCTAACAAGAATGGAACTCAAGGATATTAAGTTCTTGGATCAGTTTGGCAATGATTACATGGAAAAAATTTATAAATCCAATCTGACTAATGATTCTGTTCAGAAAATTTCATTTTTGTCTAAGCTACCTGGTAATCTAGGAGATTTAATTATGAAAGATCTTGAAGTCCAACGAAATAAGATTGAGCAAACCTACTGGATAGATCTTTTGTTTAGATGTCAAGAAAAGTACAAATACCTTTGCTGGCAAAAGAAAGCTCAAGAGTTTTCTCCGGGACTTGATGTTTGTCGTTCTGTCCTTCCATGGACGTCATTCAAGAAAATAAAATCTAAAATGTATGGAAAATTCAAGCCTAAAAGAGTAGCCAATCCCAGAAGGCCTTCTCGAAAGTTTAAATATTTGAAAAAACGCAGGCAACCAAGAAAAGACAATGTATGTTTTATTTGCAAACAAGAAGGTCGCTTTGCTCGCAAGTGTCCCAAAAGTTCTTCTAATAAGTTAAAAGCTTGTATTGAGATTGATGATTTTGTTGATAATTGGTCCATAGTTGATTCCCAGGATGAAGTATCAGATGTATATTTTCTGACTGATGCTTCTCTATCAGACACTAAATCAGTTCCAGATACCTGTCAAAAAAACAATAGATGCTCTGATGACACTGAATGCTATGAAGACAATGAATTGAATTACAGTGATGAATTTAGTTCAGATGATTATACTGATGAGACATCTGAATACCTTTCAGATGATACTGTCTCTGTGGCTCCCTCACTTTCTATTCCTCCCGATAGTGGTATTAAGAATTCAACCCCCGTTTTAAATTCCTTGCCTCCACAACCCACTCTGAATTCTTTTCGCCCTTATCCGAAGACAGTTTCTCAGTCCTCATCTTTGCCCGCTCCAGCATCTATTAATACTGATGAAAGCTATTTTCTCAGAAAGATTGTTAAAACTAACAATCTTCTGTATATTTCTGTTGAAGTTCAAGTCAAAGGTGAGTGGATTAATTTCGATGCCTTCATTGACACGGGCGGGTCAAATAATTTAGCTCGCCCTTCTCTTTTCAAAGGTTTATGGAAACCTCTACAAAAATATTCTTATTTCTGAGACCATTGGTGGATCGGTAAATCTCACCCATTATGTCGACAATGTTTCTTTAAAAATTGGGGGGAGTATAGTAAATTTTTCTACTGTCCAACACTATGATACATCTGCTAGTTTATTTCTTGGCATGCCTTTTATCAATTCTTTATTACCAGTTACTATCAGTGAAGATAAAGTTATCTTCAATATAAAGAAAAAGGCAACTGCAGTCCCAAGATTAACTTTGGCTAATTGTTGAGGAGGTAAATCCCCTCTGCGGACAGAGGCGATCCCTACTAGCCCAGCAGGGGTCTAGCAACAATCAAAAATGTTACGACGCAAGTCCCTAGTTACGAATGAAAAGAATAGAGATAGAAGCCTACCTGGATTCCAATGCTACGATCTGAAGAAGAGAGCGTTCCCGTTCCTCAGCCTCGGCAGATCACAATCCTCCACGATCTCCGCGGACGGATACCTGCACATGCAAGAAACAAACAGATACAAGCATAAAATCCGGCATACGTAACTCAATATCAGTCAGAAAAGATATTACTCATATTAACATCATTGAAAACAGAGTGGAACCATAATCGTAATCATTCATTAAATAACGATCCAAAGAGATTACAACCAAAGTTCTGAGGTCGTGGTCTCCTTCGGATGGGTCTCCAGTCGTTCACGTCTCGCAAAGCTCGCCAGGGAAAGGGAAAACCTCTCCTGAGTCTCTCGACAATAGTCTCCTTACTTGAGTCGGCCTTAAGGGAGGAAAGAGGGCTCTTAAAGCACAAAGGCTCTTGGGAATTTGGAGATTCAAAGCTTAGGCACTTAAAGACTATCAGCCTTTCAGCCTTTCAGCCCCTTCATCAATGGATGAAGGCTATATTTATAGAGGAGAGGAGGAGGTTGGGATCCCTACAATAGTGGAAGGGAGGCCTTATCCTTTGGGAGGTTCCCCATATGGTGGAAACAAGAGGCCAAAGGAGGAAGGCCGTGGTTATTCAGGCGAAACCACTCCTGATGACTCATCCAAGAAGTTGTTGTAATCGAAACTTCGCCTCCTTTTTAAAAAAAAATTCCATAAGCAGATTGGTTCGGGTGCGCAACTGGGACAGAGCGCCAATTGGCGCAGGCTCAGTGTTAATTTTCCCCATTAGTGCGAGGACATAACGGGCTACCAGCACCAAGGCAAAAATAGGTGTTTTTAGGGGTCTTCTTAGGAAATGATCAACAGAAGGAATGTTGTCCTCATGGTAAGGGATGCAATGATGGTATTTGCAAGGCATGACACTGCTTATTCATCATAGAAATGACCCTCCAATGGGCGAGATGGGGATCACAGGATGCAGGACAAATTATTGTGTAATGTATGCCCCTAAAGCATGCCCCCTAAAGTATGAGGCCCGAGAGAGAGAGGGGTGAAATTCTTTACGAGAACATGTTCAACTGAAGCCCTGCCGTCGGAGAACCTGCGCAGAAAAATACAACTGATATCTCAAGTACATGATGTATATGTGGTATGGGCGTAGCCATCTGAAACAGAGTACACTATAATCCAGAACCAGGGTATGGGCGCAGCCATCCAACAAGGATCAAATAAATAGACTCATGTATGGTCGCAGCCATCCAATCAATGAGTCATGTACATAATGATAATAATCCACAATCGCAGCCTGGATTACAACAGACACAATCCAGGGTCTTGCGCTCCATCTCGACCCAAACAAAGTACAAGTTCAGGCATGTGAATATGTGAGCTGAAGTCGAACATGCAAGAACATCGTCTGATTACCAGCCAATGATGAAAGCCGTTAACAGACGCGAGAGAAACCACCAATAATGACAATGGTCCTCAAGGTACTACAGGTACAATCTACGGCGTGTGAATAAATGAGTTGACATCGAACACCCGCAGAATCATCCGATCGGAGGCCAATGATGAAAAACCTCACGTCGAATGCGACGAACCTGCCATTGAGGCATGCAGGCTCCAAGGTACCATCAGGAGTCTCTAGACCAACTTCCTGGATAATGAGTTGAAGTCGACAGGAAGTGACCCTGATCGAAGGTGGGCCATAATGATTCCCACATCATCGACACGAGACAAGAGGAACATGATGTTTTGTTGTGAATCAGATCATAAGGAGAACGGGAAGGTTGATACTAGCAGAGGCCAACTTCTCTTGAACATATAAACGGCATGACAGTGGATTTGGCAGTATTTGACATCAGTAGATCAGAGGTCATGGTGACAAGGCAATGAGCAGAGGAGAGGTCAAAAGGGATTATCCAAACCCACAGAGGCAAAGTGAAAAAATTATATGACATGTCCCCAACCCGACATGAATGCAGACAAGTGCCATGTTCAAGAGCGACATACTGCCAACGGCAACGACGATGGTTCCATTTTTCCCCCACCATTTCTGGCGAGTACCCCAATTATTTTTGATAACAAGATTGAAGGGAGGGGGGAGGGCATAAGGTTTTTCATTTTTTTTTTTTTTTTTTTGTAATATAAGTCCGCCCTTCGGGCGAATCCATCCTAGTGCATTTAACGAGTCCTAGGAAGGAGGAACTCGGAGAACGTCATTTCGACTGAGTCCGATGTCATCAGGGTTTAACGAGTCTGACAAAGGAAGAACTCGATGTCTTTTCATATTTAGAGAGTTTGAAAAGACAGCGGAAAAGTAAACTCCACAGGTCCCTTTTCGTGAATAGTTCCTCAGATCTGAAAAGGTAGAAAACAATATCCGAGAAAACATCCTAGTCGCGATAGGCTAGAGTATTCCTTTTTCGTAATCAATCTATCCCAGCTCGAAAAAGGGTTAAACGTATACTGGGTAGATGTCGATTCGTGTCCAATTTAATGAGATCGAAACGACAAGGACCTCAGCAATCTTTTCATGTTTAGAGATTCAGAAAAGAGCTGAAAGGTGACTCCTCCTGGAGGAACGAGTGGTATAAAAGGTAGCAACTGGTTCCGGTAATGGGGGAACTGCTCAGAACAAGTAAAATTCAAGAGGCTGGCTAACAAGACCACTCATCACAGCGGTTCCCCAGGAACGGGTAAAACAACCAAGTGAAGGCATATGATCGGCCCAGAAGATAGTGACGATGGAGTGAAAAAACCAAGGCTCATCTGGAAAAAATAGGCTGATAAAATGACAATCACAAGAGTAAAACGAGAAAGGTTTCATTTTTACACAAGCTTGAAATCAGGAAACTCTGCTTGAAGTTGGTTTCATTTTTACACAAGCTTGAAACAAAGATAAACTATGCTTGAGACCAGTTTCATTTTTACACAAGCTTGAAACGGAAATAAACTATGCTTGAAAAAGTAAGCATGCCCCCAGCATGGTGACTCAATTCGAGGTACATGCCCCCCAAGCTTCAGTCCATATGAAAGGCAGATGGAGTGAAGGTTCAAAGTACGAGATCTTAGAAAGACTCGATTGGGATTTTACGAGATCTTAACAAAGACTCGAATTGAACGGGAACGTGTTTCATTATTTTAACGAGGTTGACACATTAAAAGAACTATCCTTAGGACACCTTGTTTCATGGTTTAAGGAACTTGGCACAAGATAAGGAACTCTGCTCCGAAAACCTTGTTTCATTTTTTAAGGAGCTTGACACAAGACAACGAACTGTGCTCCGACAACCTGGTTTCATTTTTTAAAGAGCTTGACATAGGGAGGGAACTGTGCTCTAACCGACTTACATCAAAATGAACAAGAAGGCGGTGCTTCCAAGAGTTCCACTCTCGATGGAAGGAAAACATCCTGGAATTCAGGACCCAATGCCCCCAGCACCTGATGCACGACGGCATCATCACTAAGCACAGGCACGGGGTAGGTAGATACATAGTTGGCCTGCGGTGGAGCAGATACAACGGGTGGATAAAAACCCGGAGGGGGTGATGGTGGACCAGTTGCCACATTAGGACCAAAGAACGAAAGCTGGTCAATGGTCACGATCCATCCTTCATGCGGAAAATAGACCACACGAAAAAGGGAGGAGACAAGCGCTCCCATGGCATAGGTGTAATCGCGCCCCAAGAGCAGATTGAAATCCAAGGGGCTTGGAACAACCATCACATCCATATGGATGGTTTTACCTCCCAAAGTAATAGGTAACCTTGGAAGGATCCCCAATGGTTGACTCGTCCTTCTGTTAAAAGTCAAAAGATTCTGCGTAACAGGCGCAAGCGGCGGCGAACCGAAAGCTTGCCAGGTAGTTGAAGACAGAATACTAACAGAGGCACCTTCATCTATAATGGTGCTGGATACAACCAGACCAAGATCCTGTACTGTGATCTCGAAAGGCACATAAGACGGAAGGCGAAATCCTGCAAATCGATTCCAGTCAAAGGAAGCGACCAAACTACTCGAAGGGGCTACCATCGAAATGTGAAGGTCTTCCCCTGATGTTACGGAAGCAGAAGCCTCCTCCATGACTTCCATCTCAAAGGCGGGAGGAATATCCTCCGGAGCCTTCATCTTGGGAGGCGAAGGAGCAGCTTCTTGAAGTACAGGGACAGGAGAATCTCTCTCCAAGTCTGAAGAATCTGAAGAAATCAGAAGGACATGGGGGGTGTGAGATCCACTCTCGACAGAAAAGAGCTGGTGCATCGTGGACTGGGCCAGTTCAACCAATCCTACGACCAATGGTTGGTCAGGGACGGATTCGTGAATTTGAATTTCTGGGAAAGTGGGATCGACCAAGGATGACTCTTGACCAATCATAAGATCAGCTGGCGGAGGACTCAAAGAAAGTCGATTATAACCAGGTGGAAGGCGTGGTGTAGAACCGGTCGGGTTGTCCAAAACTCGCTTGGCTTCATCCATATAAGGACAAAGGTGAATGGCATGGTGCCCTTCACACAACTTACAGGGATTGGTGATCTTACCCTGCTTCTTAGGAGCCTTATCAGTACCAGTTGAAGACATGCCCCCAACTTGGCTCCTGGAAGTCAAAGGCAATGGAAGATGGCCATCGGACCATGATTCGAGCACCTTGGGGATGCCAGGGCAGTCTCGAAGAAGATGGTCTCCCGTGCACAACAGACAAGGGAACTTGACTTTCTGTGGAGGGTTGGAAGGTTTATCGAGAGGAGATATTTCAGAAACAGTAGCTGCACTTTTAGCCTCTCGCTTATCAGACTTCTTCTTCTTTGTCTTCTTCTTCTTCTTCTTAGTCACCTGGTTACTTGAATCCAAACTTTCACCAGGCGAAGTAGAAGAGGAGGACGCAGAAACAGGTGAAGAAGGGGAGAGGTCCACCTTGGAATCAACATGATGTTGTTCAGGTGGAGAAACTGATTGAACAGTAGTGGAGACATTCGGGAGTACAGAGGTTGAAAAAAACCAAACAGGCAACCCAACAGTTAACCCAGGAAGGGACAACGTTGCCATGTAAGGAGCACCAACATTTCCAAAAGGAGGAAAATGACTAGGATTCCCTTCTGAGGGGATTCCTTGGTTGGTAAACTCTGAAAAAGTTGCCATCAAAACTCAAAACCACACACCGGCTGAAAAAGAGTCAAGACACACGATCAAACGGTCAACAAGCAATATCTAAGCGGGCGTGTAATCGTGGGTGATTAATTTTACCACATTGAAAAGTAAGAAACTCTATCGTTTCATATTTTAAGAGTCAAGAAACAATAGAAAGATGACTCTATCTCTTTCAGAGTTGACACAAGCGTGAAAGGACAAGCGCTTGACGGTCTTTTCAAGTTTAGGGAGTCAGAAAAGACCAAATGACTGCTCAGGAAAAACTAGGCACAAAGGGTGTACCAAATATCCGTGAACTGAAATATACACCTTGGTTTCAAAAATGAAACAGAAATCGACCAAGGACTTTCCGTACGTGCAGGTAGTCTCCCCGAATGCTGTGTTCGGTGTATCACGGGTATAGGGCGGCAGACTCGGCTTCCTGTGGATAAAGGATTGAAAACCTAGAGGGGTCTCCCTTTATATACGCGATGGTATGGGGAGCACAAGTCCGTACTAGCGTTGTATAAAGTCAAACGGCGAGCGACAGCTGCTAGGTTTAAAGACGTCGAAACACATCTCTAGCCTAGACCTCTAAAAATGTTTCGTTAAGTTCCAATGCTGCCTTAGGTTAATTGCAAAGATTTTAAAGTTGATCTTCGATTAAGTTTCAATTTTTAGGCCCTATCGTATGTAGTGTCTTAAAAGACTCCTAAATGCAAAGCTACATGCCACAGTCCAACATTTCATTCGATGAAAACTAATTAGAGAAGAGTTGAGAGCTTTTACACAAACGAAATGAACGGAAGACAACAATGAGATCTCTAATGCAACTAATGAAATTGAAAACTTTTCATTCAGATCACTAATCACTAGCAAAATTGAAAAGATCACAATTTGCACTAATTCAACCAAAAGCACAAGAGATTTTTTTTTTCAATTTGCAATGTTTGATAGCTAATATGCACTAAACAAACTGAAAACAAACGGAACAACTTGAGAAACGATATTCGATAGAGCAAAACAAACAAATTTCACTCAGCAATGCAAGCAATCAAATCCCAAATCGACCAAAGTTTCTCAAAACCAAGAAAAGACTCAAAAGGCCCCAATGGGCTGTGTAATCTAGGCCCAATGCAAGACCAAACGAAATTCGAATGAAGGAATGAACAATCACCCAAAAATCGCAACAAAACAATGAACAACTACTAAGAGGATGTGGAGAATCAATCAGAAAGTTGACCGGACAAACCAAACACCAAAACTCCCAAGGAGGGCTCGATACACTAGGCCACTAGATGCCCTAGGGCTCAAAACGTGAAATCGATAGATAAAAGCAAACAACCAAAGGACGGAGGTGAATTGCCAGTCAAACAGGACTCCAACACACTCAGGTAGTCGGAAAATCAAGAAGAAAAACACTGACCAAACCCAGAGAGCTCAAAAATGAAGAAACTCAAAAACCTTACAGGAGTGGCGCGACTGTAAGGCTGAAAATGGCGCCAGAAAGCAATTGGGGCGGGCTAAACAAAAGCAACATGTGCCAATTGGCGCGACTGTCAAGCTAAAAAGCGCGCCAGTCGAGTTTCTCAGCCAAAAAAGACAAAGAACTACTCCAGAAGTAGATCAATGCATACTAAGAAAACCAAGAAGTAAACAACAGCAAAAGAACCCAACCCAGAAGGCTCATCAAGCAAGGAAAAACATAAAATAATCAAAACGAGACAATGAAATCTAGACGATCCCCAGCGGAGTCGCCAAATTGTTGAGGAGGTAAATCCCCTCTGCGGACAAAGGCGATCCCTACTAGCCCAGCAGGGGTCTAGCAAAAATCAAAAATGTTACGACGCAAGTCCCTAGTTACGAATGAAAATACTAGAGATAGAAGCCTACCTGGATTCCAATGCCACGATCTGAAGAAGAGAGCGTTCCCGTTCCTCAACCTCGGCAGATCACAATCCTCCACGATCTCCGCGGACGGATACCTGCACATGCAAGAAACAAACAGATACAAGCATAAAATCCGGCATACGTAACTCAATATCAGTCAGAAAAGATATTACTCATATTAACATCATTGAAAACAGAGTGGAACCATAATCGTAATCATTCATTAAATAACGATCGACAGAGATTACAACCAAAGTTCTGACGTCGTGGTCTCCTTCGAATGGGTCTCCAGTCATTCACATCTCGCAAAGCTCGCCAGGGAAAGGGAAAACCTCTCCTGAGTCTCTCGATAATAGTCTCCTTACTTGAGTCGGCCTTAATGGAGGAAAGAGGGCTCTTACATCACAAAGGCTCTTGGGAATTTGGAGATTCAAAGCTTAGGCACTTCCCGACTAGCTTGCTATGGAATTGAGCAGGCTTTTATAGATGGGGGAAGGAGGGAGTTGGGATCCCTATTATTGGGATTGTCTTATCAACAAGGAAGGTTCCATGGAGGTGGCAAAAACCACTTCCCTCCACAGAACTTCCACCCAAAACTCCCAACTCAAGATAGGCAATGGTTTCGAGTTTGTTGAAACTCAACTTCCGCCATCTTTATTTAAAAACATTCTTTAAATTGGGTGGGCGCGACCTCTTGCAAGATTTTCCTCATTGGCGTGAGTACCGAACTGTCTGCCGCGCCAATGCAAAAAGGGATGTTTTTCATGATTTTTATGAGATGTCTCAAGGGAAAATGAAGCTCATGCTTAGAGGAATGCATTGATGATGTTTTCAAGGCATGACAATGTTCACAGGTCACAAAATGGGTCCTCCATTGTGCGGGACGGGGAATGGTAGGGACGGTGACAAATTATTGTGTAACACTAATTCAGAAGCCCGAAGAGAAAATAGCCATAAGAAAGCAGGTGACAGAAGACCAAAAAACGACTCTAACAATTGGCAAGAAGTTCTACAGATTTATGAAGAAAGGAGTCAGAACAAAACTAAGCAGAAAGTGAACAGAAATTCTGATTGGTCTCCAACACAAGTTGCTATTTTTGATGAATTGTTAAAAAATTGTTCTGAAAATCCTCAAGCATTCTGGAGTATAGAGAGTCCTCAACAGGAGATTTTCACCCTTCATGACAATGGGGTCCAAGGAAAACTGATTCCCTGTACTCCCAGTGATGAAAAAGAAATTAGAAACCAGATTGAATAACTCTTGAATCTTCAATTGATTGAACCAAGCTCTTCTCATTACTCATGCTCTGCTTTCCTGGTAAGAAATCATTCTGAAATAGTAAGAGGTAAAGCCAGAATGGTGATAAATTATAAACCTTTGAATGCCATCACCAAGAGCTTCAATTATCCTTTAGCTCGCCAGGAAACGATTATGCAGAAGATTCAGCATAGTAAGATCTTTAGTAATTTTGACATGAAGTCTGGTTATTACCAGATGCAAATTAGAGAAGAAGATCGTCATAAGACTGATTTCACTTGTCCCGCAGGATTTTTTCAGTGGAAAGTTGTTCCTTTTGGTTTAAAGAATGCTCCTACCTTCTTTCAAAGACGTATGGATTTTATTTTTGGTAAATATGATTTTATTTTTGTCTATATTGATGATATATTGATTCATAGTCAAAATCTTGAAGACCATATGAAGCATTTGCAGATATTCCTCGATGAAGTCAGAAAGCACAGTTTTGTTCTCTCTGAAAAGAAAATGGTCCTTTTTCAAGATAGTATTGATTTTTTGGGAATTCATGCCATTAATGGCAAGATCCAGATGCAGCCGCATGTACTCACAAAACTCTCCGAATTTCCAGATGAATTGCAATATACAAAAATGATTCAAAGATTTATGGGTGTGCTCAACTATGTGCATAAGTATATTCCTAGACTTTCTGAGAAGACTGCTCCAATTCGAAAGCATTTGAACTCTGGTTGGTCACCAGAAGCTACAACAGCAGTCAAATTATTAAAATCCGAATGCAAGCAGCTACCAGAACTCAAGCCTCCAGGTAATGGATTTTTAATCTTGCAGATTGATGCCTCTGATTCTTTTTTGACTGCCATCCTTTTTGAAAGAAAGGAGGATACCGGTGAAGAAATTTTATGTGCATATGCATCAAGTGAGTTTCAGCCTCACCAGAAAAATTATTTCACGGCTGAAAAAGAGACTATCGCCATTTTTAATGGTATTCAAAAATTTGAGTTATATTTAGCCCCTGCCAAATTTCTGATAAGAACCAATTCTATGAATTTTAAGTATTTCTTATCAGCAAAGATATCAAAACAACTCGCAAGAGGAAGATTATTGGCATGGCAGATTTGGTTTCAAATGTATGATTTTGATGTTGAATGGGTTCCAGGTATTTCTAACTATTTGGATGATGCTCTTACAGAGACATGAACAAAGCTTATAGTGGAGTAACAAGAACTAAATTGTTTATTCTTCCAGGAAAGACTGCTGCAGATGATAATTTTGAAACTTTTGTCAAAAGGTTTCAGATTCTTGAATTAGTTCTTGATGATGTGTCAAGAAATTAAGAAAATTGTTGGACTTCGAATACGAAGAAATCAGTGGATACAAAGATGTCAAGCCTGGCAGTCTAAGAATGTTGGAATTTTATTTGGTTTAGATGAAGAACTGGTAAAAGTTTATCCTTTGCCCAATATGAAAGTAAAACTTTAATTTAAAACTTTGGATGACTACTGGTCAAGGAAATACACCACGGATATGATCAAAGTCTTACAGACTTTGAACTATTACCAAATTATTGGTGGTGTATATTTCTCTTTTGCAGTTTATACTTCAACCAAGATGTTGGATTTAGATGAAATAAACATTACTGAAGGAGTTCAGAGATTTTTGAAGTCTTTAAGAATTCCTGATCTGTTTGAAGAAATTGATGCTGCCTTCCTACAAAGAAATGATGAAAATTTTGCAGGTACAGATTCTTTCCCTCAGTATGAATTGTTTGAACCTTTTGCTGACTAGGAAATCAGAGATGGTTGTTGCAAGAAGAAACCACAGATTAGAGCATCTCAATGTGTTATGAGAACATTGCAGTATTTGATAACCTTCTCTACTCCATGGGATTATCAGAGTATAGAATTTAGAAATCCTATTGTTCCAAATCCTTTCGCACAAATTTATGGACCAGAAAGGATTGATGAATCTTTGTTAGCTGACAATGTTGAATAAATAAATAATTTGGCCCTTTTGTTGAAAGAGTTTCATAAACTCAAGCTGCCCGACAAATTGTCACTGATTAAAAAACTTGAAGACTGTCAAGGAAGGATAAAAATAATTAAATTGCTGATTAATCAGAAAGCATTGGTTACTATTACTGTTATGGCTGGAAATTGGATTGATGATGTAGTATGTTTGATAAGTTTATTGTTGTCAACTAAAGTATGTTCTTCCATGATTTTTGATTTAGGATGGAAACAAAAGACAGATATCAATCATACATGCAAACACTGGATCCAATGTGCAATAGAACGCTCTGTCAGCATGTTTCAAATTTTACAATGGGAATTATTGGATGGATTGGAGATGCCAGTCCTATCAATGCCTGAATTTCGTAGAAGCAAGAAATATTCTTTCCTCGACATAGAGATAGACCCAATGGCGTATGTCAACAGGTGGCAGAAATTTGATGATAAATATATATTTCCACAGAAGAATCTCTATGTTACGAGAAATAAAATAAAGTTTTATATAAGACAATCATCAAAGGCTTGAGTAAAAGGTGAATCTTCTATAGTCTCCACCAAAGGAAAAGTAGCTACAGAAAAAGGAAAAGAGAAGGTATCCGAGGATAAAGCAACCATTTTCGTGGACCTGTATCAAGATGCTCAAGACCAGCCAGATCATCAATGGGAATCTGAGTACCTGGAATGGATAAATCATATCTCTTGGGAAAACCAAAAGGATCCCTCATCTTCATCAGAAATCAGTGAACCTGACCATGATAATGATTTTGACAGTGACCGAGAACCGAAAGGTCCTTGGTAGTGCATTTTACTTTAATTATTGTACTCGAGAATATTGAGCAGACACCGTCTGGGCCAGTAATGCCTGACAAGGACCCTCAATACTTCTCATATTCTATATAAGTGTGTGTGCGCTTGTTTTAGGACATCGATTGTCTTGTGTTTGAGTGTGCTTTTGAGTGTTTTTGTGAAAGAGTGTTTGTATTCATGCTCTAAGAGATCAGAGACAATAAGGCTCTACTCGGAAGCATAACGTGGTATGTAACATATTATTTGAATTAATATTGAAGCCTGTTGGGCCACCTGTCTGAGGACAGTTTGTTCCAAGATCACTGTAAGTCAGGATTTTAAGGCGAGTCGAAGACCGAAGGAGTTGAGTGTGTTCTCGTATTTCCCGTGCTCGTTGTGGAAGAGTGTGAGGAAGCTCTACAATATTTCAGTTATTCAAGTTACTGTGTCCATCACTGTAATTCCGGATTTTAAGTCGAGTTGAAGACCGGAGGAGTCGAGTGTGTTCTCATATTTCCCGTGCCCATTTTGGAAGAGTGTGAGGAAGCTCTACAATATTTCAGTTATTCAAGTAAGTTACTGAGTCCATCATCTAGTATTGGAGCCCTGTTTCTCGATTCTATTATGGCAAATATGTTATGCTTTTTCTCATCCATAGATCGTAAGATTATAAATGAAGTTCCATCTCGAACTGTTGAGTCTGAAGATCCGAATGAAACTCATGAGTCTGTAGATAATCCTGAAAATTGGAATCCTCCGTCACTTCATGCGACTGATGTCTATAAACTTCCCTTGTCTTATGTTTTTAAGAAAAAATATTTTTTGAAAGAAGTAGAAATCACTATTAAGATTTCTGGTCCGTCTTTCCAAATAGTAGCTTTGAATCTATTTTCTGACGACGAGATTAAAAAATTTAAACGGTATGCCAAAGATAAGAAGTATAACTATCTTCATTTTGGGGGTATTCGTATTGGTCTTGCTCCTTTATTCCGTCATGGTTTAAACACTCCCTGTATTGCTGAAGTCTTTGACACCCGACACCAGAGCTATGACCATGCCCGAATAGGAACTATCATGGGTAATCTATCCACAGGTTGTCAATATGGCACTATCTATCCTGATTACTCTATAAGCCTGACAGATATTCATTTGAAATATTGTTGGAAATTAATGACTGGGGTTCAAGGTCACCAATTGGCAGAAGACATTGAGTATCTCTCTGTATTAGTTCAAACTTCTTTCCAGTTAACTAATACTGCTCATCCTAAGTTAAAACAACCTGTCTTGAAAGACTGTGTGACTGTTGGTCTTTCCAATGCCCAAGTCGAAGGTGTCCTTTATGATCCTACTGAACTTCCTAACAATTGGTATTTCCAATATAAGTCTATTGCTGATGACAAGAAACCAGAGTCTAAACTCAAATGCATTGCTATCTCTGATGGTAGAGTCAAGCTTATTCCTCCTAAACCAGAGATTCTTATACCTCTTGTCAGACCACGTAGATATGTTGTTCCTGTTTCTACTTCTGAAGCCTCTTCTTCCCGAAGAGTTGATATGCCTCCTATTGTAGAAGTATTTCAATCTGAACCTGTTCTAGACTCCAATGAATTGTATATACCCAAGTCTAAACCGTTTCTTGCTATAAATAAAATGCACCGTATTTCTCATGTTCCTTTTTCTCCTGTTGAAGAATGGCAATATGCCAATCGTCGTTTTGTGAAAGGTGGGAAATGGCCTCCCAAGACAAAAAATTTTACCACCTCTTCTATGTCTAAACAGCCAACTACTAGAGCCGACTATGCTCCCCTGATAGAACATAATGCCACCAACCCTAATGATTTAGACCAGACCTACAAGTTAGGTAATTATCTTACTACTTGGTGCGCACATGGAGAAGATGTTCTAGATGATCTTGGTTCCCAGACTGAGAAAATCCTTCAAAATCTTAAGCTTCTCCATGATGAACAACAAGAAGAAAAATAGAGAAGAGAAGCAAAAGAGAAGAAGAAGAAAGAAAGGAAATGTAGAGAACATAAAGCTCCCACATTTTCTATTTCAATGGATACTCCCAATTATTGGGATATAGATGAAAAAAAGGAAGAAAGTGGAATAGAATCTAGTGCACAAGCGTCTGAAAGAAATTTTTTTGAAAGAAAACTAGAGCTAGTACAATCCCTAAACTTTCAGAAACCTAAGAGTGAGATTGCTACTCTAGAAAATGTTGCCACTAAGTTTCCCTCTTTCATTTTTCCTTCTCTTCAAAAAGCTCATGTCTTTAAAGAAATTCCGAAATATCCATGGATAGAAGAAGATCTGTTTGCAACCAATGCCACTGGATATGTTCTAGATTCAGATAAATCTTCAAATCCAGTTGAATCTATAAGAATCTGGATTGGTGCCCTTTATCAGATGCAAGTTTTTTCTAAGTTAGATAATATTCTATTTTTTCCGTTGCTGAAAAACGGATGGCCGACATTGTTTATGACTGGTGGATGGGACCATCAGAAGAAGAATGAATGAATGTTGCTGCTTCAGGCCTAGCTACTTTAGAACTGCTACTAAAAACTCAGTTTGTTCCAGAACCAGCAGATGAAAAGAAACAGATTATCACAGACCTAACAAGAATGGAACTCAAGCATATTAAGTTCCTGGATCAGTTTGGCAATGATTACATGGAAAAAATTTATAAAGCCAATCTGACTAATGATTCTGTTTAGAAAATTTCATTTTTGTCTAAGCTACCTGGTAATCTAGGAGATTTAATTATGAAAGATCTTGAAGTCCAAGGAAAGAAGATTGAACAAACCTACTGGATAGATCTTTTGTTTAGATTTCAAGAAAAGGTCAAATACCTCTGCTGGCAAAAGAAAGCTCAAGAGTTTTCTCCGGGACTTGATGTTTGTCGTTCTGTCCTTCCATGGAAGCCATTCAAGAAAAGAAAATCTAAAAGGTATGGAAAATTCAAGCCTAAAAGAGTAGCCAATCCCAGAAGGCCTTTTCGAAATTTTAAATATTTGAAAAAATGTAGGCAACCAAGAAAAGACAATGCATGTTTTATTTGCAAACAAGAAGGTCACTTTGCTCGCAAGTGTCCCAAAAGTTCTTCTAATAAGTTAAAAGCTTGTATTGAGATTGATGATTTTGTTGATAATTGGTCCATAGTTGATTCCCAAGATGAAGTATCAGATGTATATATTCTGACTGATGCTTCTCTATCAGACATTGAATCAGTTCCAGATACCTGTCAAAAAATGAATAGATGCTCTGATGACACTGAATGCTATGAAGACAATGAATTGCATTACAGTGATGAATTTAGTTCAGATGATTATACTGATGAGACATTTGAATACCTTTCAGATGATACTGTCTCTATGGCTCCCTCACTTTCTATTCCTCCCGATAGTGGTATTAAGAATTCAACCCCCGTTTTAAATTCCTTGCATCCACAACCCACTCTGAATTCTTTTTTCCCTTATCCGAAGACAGTTTCTCAGTCCTCATCTTTGCCCACTCCAGCATCTATTAATACTGATGAAAGCTCTTTTCTCAAAAATATTGTTAAAACTAACAATATTCTTCATATTCTTGTTGAAGTTCAAGTCAAAAGTGAGTGGATTAATTTTGATGCCTTCATTGACACGGGCGGGTCAAATAATTTAGCTCGCCCTTCTCTTTTCAAAGGTTTATGGAAACCTTTGAAAAATATTCTTATTTCTGAGACCATTGGTGGATCGGTAAATCTCACCCATTATGTCGACAATGTTTCTTTAAAAATTGGGGGGAGTATAGTAAAGTTTTCTGTTGTCCAACATTATGATACATCTGCTAGTTTATTTCTTGGCATGCCTTTTATCAATTCTGTATTACCAGTTACTATCAGTGAAGATAAAGTTATCTTCAATATAAAGAAAAAGGCAACTGCAGTCCCAAGATTAACTTTGGCTAATTCAGAAGCCCGAAGAGAAAATATCCAAAAGAAAGCAGGTGACAGAAGACCAAAAAATGACTCTAACAATTGGCAAGAAGTTTTACAGATTTATGAACAAAGGAGTCAGAACAAAACTAAGTAGAAAGCGAACAGAAATTATGATTGGTCTCCAGCACAAGTTGCTATTTTTGATGAATTGTTAAAAAATTGTTCTGAAAATCCTCAAGCATTCTGGAGTATAGAGAGTCCTCAACAGGAGATTGTCACCCTTCATGACAATGGGGTCCAAGGAGAACTGATTCCCTGTACTCCCAGTGATGAAAAAGAAATTATAAAGCAGATTGAATAACTCTTGAATCTTCAATTGATTGAACCAAGCTCTTCTCATTACTCATGCTCTACTTTCCTGGTAAGAAATCATTATGAAATAGTAAGAGGTAAAGCCAGAATGGTAATAAATTATAAACCTTTGAATGCCATCACCAAGAGCTTCAATTATCCTTTAGCTCACCAGGAAACGATTATGTAGAAGATTCAACATAGTAAGATCTTTAGTAATTTTGACATGAAGTCTGGTTATTACCAGATACAAATTAGAGAAGAAGATCGTCATAACACTGCTTTCACTTGTCCCGCAGGATTTTTTCAGTGGAAAGTTGTTCCTTTTGGTTTAAAGAATGCGCCTACCTTCTTTCAAAGGCGTATGGATTTTATTTTTGGTAAATATGATTTTATTGTTGTCTATATTGATGATATATTGATTCATAGTCAAAATCTTGAAGACCATATGAGGCATTTGCAGATATTCCTCGATGAAGTCAGAAAGCACGGTTTTGTTCTCTCTGAAAAGAAAATGGTCCTTTTTCGAGATAGTATTGATTTTTTGGGAATTCATGTCATTAATGGCAAGATCCAGATGCAGCCGCATGTACTCACAAAACTCTCCGAGTTTCCAGATGAACTGCAAGATACAAAAATGATTCAAAGATTTATGGGTGTGCTCAACTATGTGCATAAGTATATTCCTAGACTTTCTGAGAAGACTGCTCCAATTCGAAAGCATTTGAACTCTGGTTGGTCACCAGAAGCTACGACAGCAGTCAAATTTTTAAAAGCCGAATGCAAGCAGCTACCAGAACTCAAGCCTCCAGGTAATGGATTTTTAATCTTGCAGACTGATGCCTCTGATTCTTTTTGGGCTGCCATCCTTTTTGAAAGAAAGGAGGATGCCGGCGAAGAAATTTTATGTGCATATGCATCAAGTGAGTTTCAGCCTCACCAAAAAAATTATTTCACAGCTGAAAATGAGACTCTCACCATTTTTAATGGTATTCAAAAATTTGAGTTATATTTAGCCCCTGCCAAATTTCTGATAAGAACCAATTCTATGAATTTTAAGTATTTCTTATCAGCAAAGATATCAAAACAACTCGCAAGAGGAAGATTATTGGCATGGCAGATTTGGTTTCAGATGTATGATTTTGATGTTGAATGGGTTCCAGGTATTTCTAACTATTTGGCTGATGCTCTTACCAAAGACATGAACAAAGCTTATAGTGGAGTAAGAAGAACTAAAATTTTTATTCTTCCAGGAAAGACTGCTGCAGATGATAATTTTGAAACTTTTGTCAAAAGGTTTCAGATTCTTGAATTAGTTCTTGATGATGTGGCCGAAGAAATTAAGAAAATTTTTGGACTTCGAATACGAAGAAATCAGTGGATACAAAGATGTCAAGCCTGACAGTCTAAGAATGTTGGAATTTTATTGGGTTTAGATGAAGAACTGGTAAAAGTTTATGATTTGCCCAATATGAAAGTAAAACTTTATTTTAAAACTTTGGATGACTACTGGTCAAGGACATACACCGTGGATATGATAAAAGTCTTACAAACTTTGATCTATTACCAAATTATTGGTGGTGTAGATTTCTCTTTTGCAGTTTATACTTCAGCCAAGATGTTGGATTTAGATGAAATAAACATGACTGAAGGAGTTCAGAGATTTTCGAAGTCTTTAAGAATTCCTGATCTGTTTGAAGAAATTGATGCTGCCTTCCTACAAAGAAATGATGAAAATTTTGCAGGTACAGATTCTTTCCCTCAATATGAATTGTTTGAACCTTTTGCTGACTGGGAAATCAGAGATGGTTGTTGCAAGAAGAAACCACAGATTAGAGCATCTCAATGTGTTATGAGAACATTGCAGTATTTGAGAACCTTCTCTACTCCATGGGATTATCAGAGTATAGAATTTAGAAATCCTATTGTTCCATATCCTTTCGCACAAATTTATGGACCAGAAAGGATTGATGAATCTGTGTTAGCTGACAATGCTGAAGAAATAAAGAAGTTGGCCCTTTGGTTGAAAGAGTTTCATAAACTCAAGCTGCCCGAAAAATTGTCACTGATTAAAAAACTTGAAGACTGTCAAGGAAGGATAAAAATAATTAAATTACTGATTAATCAGAAGGCATTGGTTAATATTACTGTTATGGCTGGAAATTGGACTGATGATGTAGTATGTTTGATAAGTTTATTGTTGTCAACTAAAGTATGTTCTTCCATGATTTTTGATTTAGGATGGCAACAAAAGACCGATATCAATCATACATGCAAACACTAGATCCAATGTGCAATAGAACGCTCTGTCAGCATGTTTCAAATTTTCAAATGGGAATTATTAGACGGAGTGGAGATGCCAGTCCTATCAATGCCTAAATTCCGTAGAAGTAAGAAACATTATTTCCTCGACATAGAGATAGACCCAATGGCGTATGTCAACAGGTGGCAGAAATCTGATGATAAATATATCTTTCCACAGAAGAATCTCTATGTTACGACAGATACAATAAAGGGTTATATAGGACAATCATCAAAGGCTTGACGAAAAGGTGAATCTTCTACAGTCTCCACCAAAGAAAAAGCAGCTACAGAAAAAGGAAAAGAGAAGGTATCCGAGGATAAAGCAACCATTTTCGTGGAGCTGTATCAAGAAGCTCAAGACCAGCTAGATCATCAATGGGAATCTGAGTACTTGGAATGGATACATCATATCTCTTGGGAAAACTAAAAGGATCCCTCATCTTCATCCGAAATCAGTGAACTTGACCATGATAATGATTTTGACAGTGACCGAGAATCGAAAGGTCCTTGGTAGTGCGTTTTACTTTAATTATTGTACTCGAGAATATTGAGCAGACACCGTCTGGGCCAGTAATTCCTGACAAGGACCCTCAATACTTCTCATATTCTATATAAGTGTGTGTGCGCTTGTGTTAGGACATCGATTGTCTTGTGTTTGAGTGTGCTTTTGAGTGTTTGTGTGAAAGAGTGTTTTTATTCATGCTCTAAGAGATCAGAGACAATAAGGCTCTACTCGGAAGCATAACGTGGTATGTAACATATTATTTGAATTAATACTGTAGCCTGCTGGGTCGCCTGTCTGAGGACAGTTTGTTCCAAGATCACTGTAAGTCGGGATTTTAAGGCGAGTCAAAGACCGGAGGAGTTGAGTGTGTTCTCGTATTTCCCGTGCCCATTGTGGAAGAGTGTGAGGAAGCTCTGCAATATTTCAGTTATTCAAGTAGGTTACTGAGTCCATCATCTGTGGTGCGGTGAGTTATTCAAGTAAGTTACTAAGTTTACCAATATTTGATGCAGGGTGTTACCTGTTATTACTCTTGTTATTTCATTTCTTATTTTTAAAGAAAGATTTTTTTATTTTTTTTTAAGAATATGAGCGATGAGGCCAAACCTTTTTTACAAAATATCCAACTTCATCTGCACAAAATTTCCAAGTCATTTCTAAGAACATTACACGGAACAAGAAGTATTTACCAAAACCAACAAATTTTGATGTAGTTTTTAGTTAAGAGTTTAAACTCCATATTTAATGTAAATATGTAAAGATTTTGACCATATCTTATGTTGCATTTGAAAATATTTTAAAATTTATTGAACATTTATAAAAACTCTATTTTTTATTGGCTAAAATTTAAGCATACTATAAATGCTACCAAGTATTCATAAACTCATTAATTACTTAAGAGATTCTTTTATCAAATTTATTCAAAAATGAAAACATAAAATTTATGAAATTGTGAAAAAAAACAAGTAAAGTTAATAAAATACAAATTTTCAAGTCAAAGAAAAACTATTTGAACAGTTAATTATATTAAGCTTAACTTAGTCATATTAAAATATTAAACTTAAATATTTCTTATGTACACATATTTCTAATGTATCTTCTTATATATTGTCTGCAATCTTTACTATTAAGATGTTCCATGTTAATTTCTTCATTTATTGTCTTTATAAAATTTATTTTCATTATTGAAGTTGGAAGGACACAAACTTTTTAATTTTTAGGTAGAGATTAAATTTATTTTCAAAATTTGTATATATTGATATTTTCTCTTTAAACTTAATTATGAAATTTTTAATAAAAACATTCATATCTTGGGGGTAATCATCCTCCACTATCTTGTAACTGTGTAACAAATAAAGTACATTACAACTGGTGCAAGATAATGCCACGAAATTCAGTTGAAACCTTCAGATCTAGAAGCTCACACAGGCAAGGAATCCGAAAACCCTGCAAATAAAAAAACCGAGAACTCTGGACTTCACAATCCTCCATGAACCTGCGCATTGGTTTGCCTATCGTGAAAATACTGCAAATAACAATTAACACGATGACATAATTGCATCTTTGAATAGTTAAGAGTAATGGCACAACTTTGATGCCGCGTCATCACATAAACCGATAGTCGAGGATAAAATGAGTATGTAGTGACGCAATTTTAAAGCCACATCATCTGACGAATCATGTAGCAAATGTCTAATTAAATCATGTAACAGATGTCAAATCTGAAAAAAAAAAAAGAAAAAAAAGAAAAAAAAGAAGAAGAAGAAGTGAAATCAACTTATTGAAAAGGAACACCTATCGATTACTGTAATATATTTCAATATTTACTGAGAAAATAGGAAACCTTTTTCACGTATTGAATTTTGATTTAAGCAGATATTTTCACGATAATTCAATTTTTGATTTGCGTGACTAATGGTGTTAGACCCACGAGTCGACTCGGGTGAGTCGGGTGCCTAGGACGCACATAGGCAGTTTGGTGGACCGGCATGCGCCAAGGCGATGGCCGTGCCCATGGGCACCTTCGGGTCGTATCAGGCACCTTGCGACGTTACGGACACTTTCGTCGCATCATAACCGCAAGTGTGTGTGCGACGTTATGGATGAGCGATGGACATATTGGAGAAGCGGTGGCCAAGCGACATAATAGAACATCGTCACTTTATAGCGGAGGTTGCGACATTATGAAACACAGGCTATCATCACTTCATAGCCGACGTTCCAACACGTTATGACGAGTAGAGGTAAAATGTGGGTCGGCTTGGCTTGGGTCCACCGAGAGCCATCCGACGCCCCAAAGTTTGGCAGAGGTCATGTAATATTAAATGATGGATTGAGGAGTTAAGACATCGGATCATCCACTCATCGAAAAATGCAATCCAACTTCATTTTGTGAAGTGTAGCGGCGGGGATGAGCCCACAAGTCAGGTAGGCATAAGTCTGAATGTAGCGGGTCACTACGGGTCAACTCGGGTCGGAGTATTGTGGAGTGCAGGGAGGGTCGTGGCAAGTGTAGAGGCAAGGCACGACGAGTCAGTTTGGGTCAGTTTGTTTTCAGACGTCCAGGGCGGGGTCATGGCAATACTTAGCGGGTAGTTGGGAAGGTATGCGGTCAAGTCCTATGACTGACCCACCACTGAGTTGCCGTCACAGCACATACTACGGGTGCGGCTATGCGACCGAACTCAACACAGATTTGCGGTAGAGGTTGAACGCATTTTGACAGCGTGGATCGAGTCGTGTGACTCCCCGACAACGTGCAGAAATTCGGTGAAGGGTCAAGTCGTGTAATTTGGGTTTATGTAGAAGAGGGTTCTCGGCCTATATAAAAATAACGAACCAATTTTATGCATTCTATTTATAAAATTTCATTTTATCTACATTGGTTATGTGCACATTTTATTTGTTGAAGATGTTTTAAATTCCGCGTAAAACATGTTATAATAAAGTGAACAGTAACACTTGAAAATTTGGAAAGACGTAGTTCAGAAAATGACGAAAAAGAAAAGTAGTCGTTTAGTCGGT
Source organism: Pinus albicaulis (assembly GCA_034641835.2). NCBI lineage: Eukaryota > Viridiplantae > Streptophyta > Pinopsida > Pinales > Pinaceae > Pinus > Pinus albicaulis. The sequence continues at coordinate 307,955,393 of CM076582.1, read as the reverse complement.
GCCGCGCGACCCACCAACATGGAAACAAAGTATGTGGGCGTGACAAATGCTATCAAAGCCAGTATGAAATGTTGCAATAACTAGGTACGTATGCAGTCTGAAGTTTATTATAAGACTTGGTCGCATAACTTGGGGTTTCTTGATCTAGAACTTCTAGGCAAGAATATGCAAGCACTAGTGGACACAGGGGCCACATATAACTTTATGGCGACAGATGTAGCGAAGGAAGTTGGGCTACAACTTCTTCCCATTGATATGGAAGTGAAGGTAGTGAACTCCAGGACTAAAGTGTCGGGATTGGCAAACGAAGTGTTGGTTCGTGTTGGTAATTGGCAGGGTTGTCTGGACTTCACTGTGATGGAGTTGAGCGACTTTGACATGATATTGGGACAATAATTTTTGAAGGGTAACAAGGTAGTTGTTATGCCTTCCAACAGTGAGATAGCATTGTGGAAGAACTCACGATGGTGGACTATACCTACTCATGCGCAGCGTAGGGAAGTGACTGTGCAGAAATTTTATGCACTTAAGTATGAGTAAGGCTATGAAGGGTTCAGGGATCGAGACATTTGCGATAGTCATTCATGGAGTTGAGACTAATGATGGATTGGGGACGCCTATTCCTACCAAGATTTCCGATGTGCTAACGCATTATGAAGATCTTATGCCTGATGAGCTCCTGAAAGTACTACCACCAAGGCGTGCAGTGGACCATTCCATTGAGCTAGAGCCGGGGAAGGAACCTCCAGCCTAAGCTCCCTATCGAGTGTCAGGGCTGGAATTGGAAGATTTGAAGAGGCCACTGAAGGACTTATCCGAAGCAGGTTCCATTCGACCTTTAAGGTCGCCTTATGGTGCTCCAGTATTGTTCAAACGAAAGAAGGATATGAATGAATTGAGAATGTGTTGTGATTATCATGCATTGAATAAGAAAACGATAAAGAACAAATATCCTCTCCCGCTAGTAGCAGATTGTTTTGACAAGCTTGCGAAAGCCCGAGTGTTTTCCAAGCTGGACTTGAGACAAGGGTATTATCAGGTGTGGATAGTTGAAGGAGACAAGAGAAAAACTGCGATTGTGATGAGATATGGAAGCTTTGAATTCCTAGTCATGCCATTCGGGTTATTGAACACTCCAGCCACGTTCTGCACATTGATGAACAATGTACTACGTCCATACCTTGACACATTTGTTGTTGTGTACTTGGATGACATCATAGTTTTCAGTGATAACATGGAGGATCATAAGAATAATTTGGCATTGGTCTTTGAAGCGGTGAAGGAACATTAGTTGTATTTAAAGAATTCCAAGTGTATGTTTTCCCAAACCGAGATTCCTTTCCTTGGCCACATTGTTGGACAAGGCCACATATGGATGGAGTTGAGGAGAATCAAGGCGATAGAGGATTGGGTGGAACCAAAGAATGTCCATGATATGAGAGTTTTATTGGGGATGACCAACTACCAACGAAAGTTTGTAAAAGGGTATTCCAAGACAGCTGCACCACTGACATACCTCTTGAAGAAGGGGAAGCGATGGAATTGGACATAGAATTGTCGTGAAGCTTTTGAAGAGCTGAAGAGAAGGATGGTGATAGCACCAATACTGAGGTTACATGATTTCGAGAGACCATTTGAGGTCCACATTGATGCATAGGATTTTGCGATTGGAGGGGTTCTATTGCAGGATGGCCATCTAGTGGCTTATGAAAGTCGAAAGTTGCAGGATAGAGAGTGCAGTTATCTGGTCCATGAGACTGAAATGAATGCCATCATTCATTGTCTGCATGTCTGGAGACATTACTTGTTGGGGAAACCATTTGTTGTCAAGACTGACAACATTGCTACAAGTTATTTTTCATCGCAACTGAAGCTGTCATCGAAGAAAGCTCATTGGCAAGACTTCTTGGCAGAGTTTGGCATGACCCTTGAGTACAGGCCAGGTAGACTCAATGTTGTTGCAGATGCCCTCAATAGAAAGGGAAAATTAGTAGCATTAGAAAAAGAAGACCGATATGATAGGACAAGGAGCAGGATTAATATGTCCATGGAGATGCAAGATAGACTTCAAGCCAGTGTAGAAACATATGCACAAGAAAATATGATCCTGAAGCTGGTAAAGGAAGGGAAGACACATAAGTTTCACTTATGGGATGGACTCTTGTTCTATGGGAACCGACACTATATTTCAAAGCCATCAGGACTTAGGAGGCACCTTTTGAAGGAGTGCCACGACTCAGCTTGGGCTAGCCACCCAGGGAAAAATCGGACTATGGAATTATTGGAGAGGGGATACTTCTGGGAAAAGATGAGGCAGAAAGTGGAGGAGTATGTACACACGTGCATCATTTGTCAACAGGAAAAACCGGATACTCAGAGACAAGGAGGATTGTTGCAGCCTTTACTGATTCCAGAGAGACCATGGATGTGTGTCTCTATGGACTTCATTTGTTAGTTACTAGTGGTACAAGGGTATAATGGGATTATGGTTGTTGTCGACTGTTTTTCCAAGTATGCCACCTTCATTCCAACGAAGATACCATTTGGAACGGAGAGGGCAGCTGAGCTTTTCTTCAAGAACATTGTGAAGTATTGGGGGATACCATTGAGTATCGTATCTGATAGGGATCCACACTTTACAACGATGTTTTGGAACACCTTGTTCAAGCTATTTGGGACATAATTGCTACAGATTTCGAATTACCATCCGCAGAAAGATGGGAAAACCGAACATATCAACGCATTGCTGGAAGACTACTTAAGATATTTTGTTACAGCTGATCAGAAGAATTGGCTCGAACTCCTGGATATTTCTCATTTTAGCTACAATATGCAGAAGATTTCAACAACTAGGTATACTCCATTTTGAGCTAGTCAATGGACAGATGCCAGTTGTACCACACACAGTACTGCCTAGAGGATTCGGGAAGATCCCGTGTGCCAAGAGGTTCTTAACATCATGAGAGGAGGCCTTGGAGTTAGCACGGATTCACCTGTATGATGCAACAGGGAGAATGATGAAATGGGTAGACAAGGATAGGATGGATGCACACTTCAATGTTGGAGACATGGTTTATTTGAGGATCACCAGAGATCGGTTTCAGCCACCTAAGGGAACTACTAGGTCTTTGACGAGACGATATGATGGGCCATTCCGCATAACAAAGAGAGTTGGCGAAGTTGCATATGAACTAGAACTTCCTAATCATATGCGTTCCAGACATCTTGTCTTCCATATGAGCCAACTGAAGAAAATCAAACTTGATTTAGATCACCCTAAGCAAGTAGCACCACCGAGAGGTCAAACCATGACCATTGACAAACCAGACTTGATTTTGGAGAAGATCCTTGATCTTCGTACAATAGGTCTTGGGAGCAATTCCCGAAGGTAGTTTCTCATTCAGTGGAGAGACAAACCGGAGGAGGCGAGTTGTGAACCAGAGGATTCGTTGTGGAATTAGCGAAGGGAGATAACTGAGTTTGATGAACAGTTGATAAGGTCTAGTGGATTTCCAAGGGCGGAAATGACTCAAGGTGGGGGAGTATGTCAGACCCACGAGTCAGCGTTCCTTGACTCAGGTGAGTTGGGCGCCCCACACGAGTGCACATAGGCAGTTCGGTGGATGAGTGTGTGCCACGACGACGAGCGCATCCACAGGTGCCTTCGGGTTGTATTGAGCACCTTGTGACGTTATGGACGCTTTCGTCCCTTCATAACCACAAGTGTGTGTGCGACGTTATCAACGAGTGATGGACGTATTGGAAAAGTGGCAGTCAAGCGACATAATAGAGCATCGTCACTTTATAGCGGAGGTTGCGACATTATGAAACATGGGCTATCATCGCTTCATAGCTGACATTCCAACACATTATGATGGGCGGAGTTAAATCGTGAGTTGGGTCAGCTCGGGTCAACCGAGAGCCACCCAACGCCGTAATGTTCGGTGGAGGTCGTGTATGTATTACATGGCGGATTGAGGATTTATGACATCGGATCATCCATTCGTCAAACAGTGGAAGGAAACTTTAGTTTGCGAAGTGCAGCAATGGGGATGAGCCCACAAGTTGGGCCGACATAAGTTTGAATGTAGCGGGTGACTACAGGTGAACTCAGGTCTAAGTATTGCAGAGTGTAGGGCGTTCACGACAAGTGCAGCAGCAAGGCGTGAAGGGTCAGTTCGGGTCAATTCATTTGCGAATGTGCAGCGTGGGGTCACGGCAATATGTAGCAACGGATTTGGGAAGTTCTGCGGTCATGTCGTGTGACTAACCCACGACCGAGTTACGGTCACAACACGTAATATGGGTGTGGCTATGCGGCCAAACTCAACACGGAATTTGCGGCAGAGGCTGAACGTGTTTCTATAGCGTGGGTCGAGTCGTGTGATTCCCTGACAGCGTGCAGAAATTCGGTGAAGGGTCAAGTCATGTAATTCGGATTTTATGTAGAACAGAGTGATCGGCCTGTATAAAAACAGCGAGCCAATTTTATACATTCTATTTATAAAATTTTCTTTTATAACATTGGTTATGTGCACATTTTAATTGCTGAAGATGTTTTACATGTTATAATAAAGTGAAGATTAACACTTGAAATTTTGGAAAGGCGTAGTTTGGAAAACGACGAAAAAGAAACGTAGTCGTTTATCCAGTGCCACACGACCCGCAAACGTGGAAACGAACTACAAGGGCATGAAAAATGGGGACCCTTTTAAAATAATATTAAATTAGGGGATTGGACTAGAAAGTGAACAAAAGTTATCACGATTATTCTGAAGGAATCAGGATCACTTTTTCGGTATTGCAATTAACCTTTTTTTTTTCCCTGTTTAAAGTTGGTTATTTTGTTAAAAAATTTAAAATGAAATTTCTTGTTAATGTAAATAATTATTTCATTTACAAAGTGGGATAAATTTACACAAGTTTGGTCTTAAAAATGAGTTTGACCAGAATTTTTTTTTTTCGTTAGAAAGCATATTTCAGTGACTAATTCCTGGTAATGATGCATCCACATTATTTATTAATTAAAATCCATAGGATTTTTCACCTTCTCCTAAAGATGAACCACATTAGTTGGTTCGAAACGTCGACCAAATCCTAATGATGTGATTAATCTAAAAGAAATTTATCTATATATTTATATTATCAGTTCAAAATTTACATAACACAACAGTATACCTATATTACATGAGCAACCCAAGCTTCAAAAAGAGCCAGGCCACAGCCCTCCCAAACAGTGTTTTTGGGTGCAAGATAAGGAAAACGATGCCAATGGTTATTTCCAGCACAAAACTAGAAAAAAGAAATACAACACAAAGCATCATGGGGAAGGATTAGGAGGAACTAATGGCGACATTGCAAAGAAACCTGCACGTTTGTGGACATGGTAGTCTATGTGCTCTACCTGGATTTCCAGCGCTCGGAGATGGTCATGGGAATGCCTCAGCTGGCATCGTAGACTCTCCATAGCATCCAGATTTTCATTTTGAATATGTTGTATATCATTTATGTAGGCAATAAGCTCATTGCATTCTTCGTACCTTTGTTCCCTCATGTTACTGAAATTGAGCTGAATATGCTGGAGTTGAGTAGAAATCACGTCCAGGGTGACTAGAGTGTCGATCTGTCTCAGAGAGTGATGTGGGGAGACCGCCATCACTGCCACAATGTTTTGGCTCTCTGTGGACTCTGATTCAGAGCTGAGGCCACAATTCGACCTCCATTCCTCCATTTTGTGCCCAAGACCACCTCTATGAGCTCTGCCCCATTGTTGTGGCATGCAACCAATCTTCTCACTCCATTCTCCTACCAGCCGAGAATACCCCTTTCCCACACAGGATGCCCCCCCTCCCCTTGTTCTAATTGCCAGCGCGAAAACCAACCTCTCTCACGCAGCCACTGGCAACGACCAACTCGCAAGAGAACACCACAATCCCAATGACTTGATCCCCGCCCCTTCTTGCTACAGATGGGTTCTAACACGTGTGTGTGCACCAGGGAGTCACTATGCCTGAGTGCCACTTGAGCCCATGCCAACACCGCTTCCCTATCTCGTCCACGAATAACCTGGTCCACTCCACCACACAAGACCATTTTCTTATCAGTAGACACTGCCAATTGGGCTTCTTTCACACCCCCAGCAAAGAGGAAGCAGCTTCAACCAGGGTGCAATGCACACCAAAAACCAGGTTACCAGGATACTACGGATGCATACAGCACCAGACGCAACTCTCAACCTTTCGATTCTTCCAACTCGCACCCTCCACGTGAGGATCAAGCCATAGCTTGAGAGAAAACGCCACAACACAGGGTGGTATCTCTTGACTCAAATTCACCATCGCCCAAACGTTGCAGAATGTGTTTTGGCTACCTAGCAACATTGATATTCTCTTGAACGCGACATGATGGCGCACTACCTGATGAGCCATTACTCCATTCTTTTGAGAGCTTTTAATGCTCTAACTAGCGCGTGGTGGCTAAACAGACCCTCCCTCGCTCTCTGACACCATTTTCCAATGTGAAATGACACCCCTATCGGGGAACAAGCATGTATAGATTTAATAAAAACAATTTATAGATTTAATAGAAGATAATTTACGGAAAAATTATTAATAAAAATAATGAAATAATAATATTAAATTTTATAATAATAAGAATTTAGTAAGTTAATATTTATTTAATAATAAATGTAATGATAAAGATGATTAATATTTATTGAGATGATATTTGAATTAATAAAAATGTAAGAGATAAATTGGATTTTATTGGAATGTTATTTTTATGTTAAAAATTATTGAGGGAAACTTTTCAAGGTCACCATAGTTTGGATGATTTACAAGGTTAAAGAAGTTGTTAATGTGACAAATGTTTTTAAAACATGATTTATTTTGAGTGTATGTAGGGTATTCTAAGAGAGTTATTTTTATATTCAACTCTCTTGGTGTCATAGAGTTGACATATCCTTTCTTCCCACCATGTTTTGGGAATTTTTTGATGCTTAGGTTCACCATGTCACTAGTGATAATTTTTCCGTACTCTAACAATGTGGATTTGCTTCTTTGAACTAATCAAACATAGTGATAATTTTGATATTTTGGAATAGGCTTGGAAACCTCCTTATAATATCTTAATTTTTTTTTTCCTCTAATTATTTATAGCATCACATATTATCCTTAAATTAGATATAATAATATTTTTTATTTTATTGATATTCTATAGAACGACTTCTTCCTTTATTTACCAACGAATTAGTGAATGCATGTGACCTTTATGCCATACCTATTTGAGTAAGTAGTGGTTGAGCCTAAAATTTGAGGAACCTCTTATTGTGTATATGTTTTTTTTATCTAGTAATTCTACATTAAGTACCTAATCATATTTCTGGGGTGGGTGCACTGAGATGCTACCCAATTTTGGTGCAACGGGAGCGAGCGAGCATAAATTTTTAGGAAATCACACACATTCCTAAAAATTGTGCACACATTCATGTTACTTTAGGTTCGATGTCCGTTGAACCTCCACATCAACTAAATTAAGTGGAAAAAAAATTGCTTGCATTATTTTTTTAAATGTGCACATGCTTCTGGAACATGCACATGTTTTTAAAAAAGGCGGTTGCGCATTCCTCAATGCGTTAAAAAATAACATTCATTGGGTCACATTGTGTTTGCACATTCCTCAATGTGTTAAAAAATAACAATCATTGTGTCACATTATTCCTTGCAGACCCCTCAAACCCTATAAGAAAATTGGTAACCAAAAATTGTGAATTATCATGGGCCAAATCCTCCACCCTAGAAAATTCCAGTTCTTCTAACCTTCTCTCTATTTTTTTATTCATTTTTTTAATTCTTGAAATGTAACAAAATAAATTAATTAAATTAAATTAAATTTTAAGGAAATGTTTTTTTATGCATATTAATTTTAAAAAAATCACCATGGCTAAAACCCCCAACCCAATAAAAAATCCAACCCCATAGCAAGTGACAAGAAACATAAAATGAAAATGCCAATCCAAAAACCCAAATTATAAATTATTTAAATGAATTAAGAATATTGATTGAAGAACTGAGACACACAAGGGAACCATCACAACTCTCATTAGTCACATCCCTTGAAAACATTATTGACTCCATTAATCATTCTCATGATTAATTTACCAATATCACTAAATATAGGGAAATATGAGAGAATTCTACTCCACTATTACTAGTAAAGAACGAGTTAAAGAATTGATTATCACCAAACAAATGATTTGGGGGTTATTTTTTAATCCAAGAACCAACAAAAACCCTCATATGAGGAAGGCATACCTTTGCAGGGATTGGTGCACATCCAAGGAAATATAATTGGATGGCTCACTCATTGATTTATAGTTTTTAATAAACCGCCTTGGAATAATAGGGAGGTGCCATTGTAATTCCTTTGGAAATTGTGACCCGAGTTCATAATTAGTCTCAATGTTAACTATTTTGACATGACTGAGTTCGATGGGGTTGCTCTTGGCTCTGACCAGGATCGACCAAATGCTAAGCATAATCCATTTAAAGGACCACTTACTCATATCCATACCCTCCCATGACCACATCAACTTTAGACTGCCTTCATGACACCAACAATGCAATAACATGTATCACACGTCTATTGCAACATAGTTCATTTGTGGTATCCTCTATGAAGGACCCATTAGAGGATTCTTTTAAACCTCCAGTTGTAGGGCCTTGGAATACACGTAGGAAATTTGGTGTTCATGGTTTAATTATATTGGTGCCACATTTATGCTATCATTATGGGCATACTTTCCATGGTTCAATGGAGGATCGTATCTAAGAGTGACTTAAGGATAAGGTTAATATTATTTTTAATTGATGCTAAATTATTGGTTATAAATTTTATTGTATAACTAACAAATTTTCAACCAACATAAGTTTAAAATACTTATTTTTTACCTTTTATTTTTTGGCATGTACAGATTCCATGAGAGGATACACTTCCATTAAGATGTAAATATGTCGTTTCTCCCAATATTCATGCATACATAGCTACAACGTTTAATATTGTGGAACCTCGGGAACAAGGTTTTAGTGAAGGTTGTCATTGATGTCAATATGGCATTTTTGTGATGGAAAATTCTTGTGATGTGTGATGTTTCCCTAGATGCCCATTGATCATAATACCCTATTGATGAAAGTCCTTGAACTAACCTTGTTGTCAAAATATGAATATGCCATAAATTCATGTATATTTGGATATCCTTGCTCTTGATGAAGAAGCCCTAAAACCATGATGATGTCCTCACTCTTGATGTAGAAGTCTTAAAACCATAATGATGTTCTTACTCTTAATGAATAAGTCTAGGGTGCCAAGTGCCAATTATGTGCCTAACATACAAGCCTTCATGTGAAGACACCCTAAAATTTGTTCTGGAAATTTACCTTGATGATGACATGAATGATGACACACTTGATGATGACTTGAATTTATAACCACAATTCAATCCATAATAAAATAACCTAATGATTGACCTTATACATGAAAAATCCTAAATCCCCAAGGTCTGCACTAAAAATTCCAAAACATCCATCCCAAGGTTTGCACTAAAAAAATCAGAAAATTCACAAAGACAAAAAAAATTTGTTACCGTGGAGAAATCCTATAACAATGTATCCTTTACCATCTTGAAGGGGACTCTTTCCTCTTTCCAACGAGCCCTCACTAAACTCCAAACTCCAAATAGTCTAAGAGAAATAGAATTTTCAAGTTGACATATCCTACTTTATATTCTAGCCAACCTATGATTAGCTTCCCATGTCATTCTCCCTCCAGATATACGTGTACCTTCAGTTCAAGGTGTAATCCATATAAATAAGACCTTGGACCTCCATGTTCACTCAACAATTTCGGTCCAATTGCAAAGATAAAACAAAAATTTGAGTTCACATCTCAGGAGGACAAGAAGGGAGAGTTAAGGGAAAATCTAAGGTTAAAAATATGAATTAATACCCTCTAACATGGAGCTTAAATTGCAATGGCTCAGATAATCCATATTGGCTTGAACTATGCCACAACAAACCATATAATTTAGATTAAGTTACTGGAAGTCACCCACAACTTAGACTTAACCATGGGAGCCACAACCTTAGATTTGTGCACAAATATCTGGACCTAGATACAATCCTCACCACATTTATCTCAGGCTAAGCTGCAAACACCTTTAGAATCTCGGAACAGTTAAAAATCTTTCTGGACCTTGTGGGAAGTACTCGAACTTGTTTTACACTTGGAGTTGATAACTATTGTAGCCTAATTTGGAGCTCATATCTATGGTAGATTACCTAAGATGTATTTTATCTTTCAATTTTTTGTTGGGTGCCTATTTAAATCTTGTTCCACTTGAAGAAATCTCCATTGAACATAAACCTTGAAAATCAAGCGAAAAGAGGAAACTTTGTTCGATTTTCTGGGTTTTGTTCAAGGGTCAAATAAATCTACTTGTGATTTTAATTTTTGAGGAAAACGTTTGTTAATTAAAGTATTTGACGACATTTGTTGAAGCATCCCACTAATATCCTATTTTAATATTTGTTGAAGCAGTTTGAAGTCGTTGTTTGAAGTAGTCTTGGACCCTGGACAATGAATAGAGAAGATCTCAAGGCATAGGACATAGAAGAGTTTGAAGCTTGTACAATGAAGAATTAAGTCACTGGGTAGTGGAGAAGCATTAATGCATTGAATGATGAAGAAGTTTTTCCTTTTTGGACAAGTGAAGCATCTCTAGATTGTTGGAGGTCTCTTGGAGTCTAGCATGCAGATGAAGCATATTGAAGACATATTTGGAGCAAAGGTGATTTATTGTAACAACCATTGAAGACTTGAGTATTATTCGTAATTGAATTATTCTTGAAGAAGTATTTTGGGCACCTTATTGAAAACCTTGAATCATCCTTGAAGAAATTTTGAAAGAGCATTTCAAAGAGTTGAAGCTTTGTGGAGACATATCTTTGAACTGAAATTTTGAAGAAACACTTAGAGACATGATGTTGTAATGAAGTCCTCATGGAGTAAATTTGGAGATTTTGTTTGGATATCATAAAGAACAGTGGTGACACCTTCATGATCAAATAAGTTTTTCATTGATGAAGTGACTTGGAGACTAAGTGAAGGAATTTTTAAAGATAGACAAGGCTCGTTGAAGAAGATATTAGGAGTCGTGAACAATCATCAACCTTATCTTGACGAATTGAAGTAGGAGGTTGGAGCCTCATAAAGACAAGGTTGGTGCCTTGGAAGATAGTTTTGGATCCCTATAGTATAGGAGTCCTCAAAAGACCAGGTTGGAGCATGTACCATAGATATGGTTAGAGCCCTAGAGGTTGGTGCCTCAAAGTGACAAGGTTTGAGCCCTACACATATATTGTACTTGATTTATTGATATTAATAAAATTATTTATTCTTATTGTTCATTTTGTGTTCTAAATATAAGTGATCTAATTGTTAAAAATAACAATTTAAAAGAAATATTGACTCACCCCCCCCCCTCTGAGTATTTACAACAATTGGTATTAGATACAATACCTTCAATCAAAGCCTAACAACATGAAGCTTGATCCTTAGAGCATAAATGGAAAAGATAAGGAAGAAAGCCTCCAATCCTTCTAAATATGTCTCTTCCTAAACTATTAAAAATGATCAAATTGGGAAAGTCTTGTTGTTCAATGGAATCTTTGATATATGGAATATGAGAATGAGAAATTTTTTAATGGATGAAGGCGTTGAATTTTGGGGGTCAGTGATTACTAAAAACTTGATGGAAGAATAATTCAAGGAATATAATACAAAATAGATAAAGGCAATATTCAATGGGCTACTAGACGATATAAAGTCCAAAGTGGAGAAATGTTCATCGGAAAAAGTTGTGGGACAAACTTCAATATATTCACTCAAAAGGAGCATTGATCATGACTGTTATTCAATAAGATAATGGAAAGAAAGAAGGAAATCCAGAACCCATTAAGGAAGATGAAAACAAGAGTAAACACATCAAGGCCAAGGAGGACCTAGAAGATGAAGGAAATAAATATGACTTTGAAGAATATCTCATGGTGAAGCTTGTAGATTCCCTAAAATAGATAAGAAGTTTTAAAAAGGAGAATGAGGAGCTCACCAAGCTTAAGGATAAATTTCATAAAAACAAAAGAAATTATCATGAAGAAGTCATATCCATGAAAAATAAATTGAATAAGGAAAAGAAAAGGGAATAGACTTTGTCAATACATATTGAACAAAGACAAGAAGAGTTGAACAAACTTAAAGGAAAAATTGGTCAATACAAGGACAAAGTATCCTCCCTTAAATCTATACTATGAGAAGCAAAGAAAAAATAACAAGGAGCTAAGAAGGTGATGGAAGCTCTGGCACTCATAGAAGGACAAGTAGATGAAGCAGGAAATATATATATATATATATATATATATGGCATGCCAACCAGAAGAAAATGATGAAGAGATATTTAATTTAAAATATGGTATCACCTCTCTCAAGGCCCAATCATGTGAAGCATCAAGGATGAAGGAAGAAAGGGGGATGCATCTAGTAAATAAGGATGAATAATGCAAGAAAATGAAAGAAAAAATTGATATCCTTAAAAAGAAATTTGATCATATGAACGAAAGCCTAAAAAACTCTCAAACCCAAGATGACATCCTATGTCATCAAAGATATCCTCTTGATAAATCAGGTCTTGGTTATGCAAGTGAACTCTCAAGCAATAATTAAGGAAACCATAATGCTTCAAACAACAAGGATGTGGAGAAGCCAAGAAGAAATATCGATGTCCCCAGTTCCATCAAAAGCATGGAGAAGAGTCAAGATGACATTGGTAGACATACTACTCCAAGAATATTTGAAGGTCTCAAAGATGCAAGAGGCAATGAATATCATCAAAGAATCCCAAGACATAATAACTTTGGAAATACATCAAATAAACCTCCATCCTCTAGGTACAAAAGTATATTTTTTGTTTATTTCTATTCTTGTAAGAATTTTTGGCACATGGCAAAGGATTGTAGGGAATCCCAAAAGGAAAAATATAATGGTCCTCAATAGTCTCCTAGAAGCAACTTTTCAAGAAGAACTCATGATTCCTCATTCATGAACAATAAGAAATGCTTCAATTACCATAAAATTATACATATGGCTCATGATTGTAACTTAAATTGGGTCCTTAAACAAGCTAAAACCATGATAACCAAGTCAGAGAAGAAAGTTACACAAGTATGGTGAAGAAATAAAATTGGATCCGAAAGTCTCTTCAACACTATAGCCAACAACACATGTTGTTAAATTGATGAATACATCCTTGGCAAATGTGATATTCCAAGTGTTTGATAATGAGACTCTGCCAAAAATGAGACCATGCATACAGTTATGGGGAGCTTGTGATCATTCTTGCAGAAGTTATCCATGAAGGAGCCCTACATGGACAATCATATTTTGATAGATCATCTCTTGGGAGAAACTCCATTGAAGAACATAATCCTTTACTCATTCAATAAATCATTGTTTAGTATGTCTTCCACTTGATAACAAGGAAAAAAATCTTTCTTGAGTTGGAGGAGTGTATGCAGGTAGGGGGATTTGGTTCATCACATGAATAAATGCAAGCACATCTATCATGGGCCACATTTCTAGAAGGAAGAGCACCATGACAGGAGGATAAACATACATATGAAGAACTATTATTGATGAAGAAAATATGATGAATAGAAGTAGCTTGATAGGGGGAGTACTTGGACACCCCGTTTTTTATTGATATCAAAGGGGGAGAAAATATTAGAAAGGCAAGAATATTTCCATCAATGACAAAGGGGGAGAATTTTAGTCAATGTTTCCATTAATTTCAATATGGAATTATTTTATATGGAAAATTATTGTGATGTGTGATGTTTCCTTAGATGCCCATTGATCATAATACCATATTGGTGAAAGTCCTTGAACTATACTTGTTGTCTAAATATCAAGATGCCATAACTTCATGTAGCTCTTGATGAAGAAGACCTAAAACAACGATGATGTCCTTACTCTTGATGAAGAATCCTTAAAACCTTGATGATGTCCTTACTCTTAATTAAGAAGTCTAAGATTCCAAGTTCCAATTATGTTCCTAATATACAAGCCCTCATGTGAATACACCCTAAAATCTATCCTATACATTTAACTTGATGATGACACACTCTCCCAAGGTCTGCACTAAAAATTCAGAACAATCATAAATACAATTATTATTTTTGAATTTGGAGGAATCCTATCACAATGGCTCCTTTACCATCTTGAAGAGGACTCTTTCCTCTTTCCAACGAGCCCTCGTTTAGCTCCTAACTCTAAATAGTCTAAGAGAAATAAAATTTTCAAGTTGACATATCCTATTTTGTGTTCTAGCTGACCTATGATTAGCTGCCCATGTTGGTCTCCCTAAAAATAATGTGTCCCTTTAGTTCAATGTGTAATCCATATAAATAATACCTCAAACCTGCATTTTCACTCATTAAGATCAGTTCAATTCACACATATAGCACAACAATTTGATTCACATCTCAGGAGGCCGAGAAGGAAGGGTTAAGGGAAAATCTAAGGTTAAAAATATGAATTAATAACCTTAGACCTGGAGCATAAATTGTAGTGGCTCAGATCAGTTGTAAGGGGTCTGAATAGGCTACAACCAGCCATATAATTCATCTTAAGTTACAGGCAATCACCCATAGATCCCCAGACTTCAGCACAGGAACAAAAAACTCTAATTTGTGCACAAATATTTGGACCTAGCTACAGTCCTCACCACAGTGATATCCGTCTCAGCTGTAGGCACATTTAGAATCTCAGAACAATTGAAAATTTTCCTTGACCTTGTGGGAAGTACTTGGACCTATTTTATACTTGGATTTGATACCTGTTGCAGCTTAAGTTGGATCTGTAATGTATTACCTCAAAAATATTTTATCTTTCACTTGTTTGTTGGGTGCCTCTTTAAAGCTAGGTCCACTTGAATAAATCTCCATTCCACATAAGCCTTGAAAGTCAAGCTAAAAGAGGACACTTTGTTCAATTTTCTGTGTTTTTGTCAAGGGTTAAAGAAAGCTACTTGTGATTCTCATTTTTTAGGCATACTTTTGTCAATTAAAGAATTTGACAGCATTTGTTGAAGCATCCCACTAATATCCTATCTGAAGATTTGTTGAAGTAAATTGAGGTCACTATTTGAAGCAGTATTGTACCCTGTACAATGAATAGATAAGAGCTTGGAGCATAGGAAAAAGAAGAGCTTGAAGCTTGGACAGTGAAGCATTAATTCATTGGGAAGTGGAGAAGAATTAAGGCATTGGTCAGTGAAGAAGTTTTTTCTTTTTGGACAAGTGAAGCATCTCTAGATTGTTGGAGGTCTCTTGGAGTCTAGTATGTAGATGAAAATTCCTGAAGACATCTTTGGAGATAAGGTGATTTCTCGTAACAACCATTGAAGACTTGAGTAGTATTCCTAATTGAAGTATTCTTGAATAATTCTTAGGGGAACCTTATTGAAAACCTTGAATCATCCTTGAAGAAATTTTGAAAGATCATTTGAAATAGTTGAAGATTTGTGAAGACATATCTTGGAACTAACATTTTGAAGGCACAATTAGAGACATGATGTTGTACTAAAGTCCTCATGGAGTAACTTTGGATATTTGGTTTGGATATCATGAAGAGAAATGGCGACACCTTCATGATAAGACAAAGTTGTCATCGATGAAGTGACTTGGAGACTAATTGAAGGAATTTCTAAATATAGGCATGGCTCGTTGAAGAAGATACTAGGAGTCATGAAAAATCATCAACCTTATCTTGACGAATTGAAGCAGGAGGTTGGAGCCTCATAGATACAAGGTTGGTTCCTTGGAATATAGGGTTGGAGCCTGTTACACAGCAATTTGTCACCGTCCCTACAATTCCCCATCCCGCACAATTGGATGGCTTATTCCATGACCTGTGAGCAGTGACATAACTTGAAAACACTTTCATGGCATTCCTCTAAACATGTACTCTCATTTCCCTGAAGACAACTCCTTGTGAAAAACCCTAAAAACACCCCTTTTTTCATTGGCGCGGGTAGCCAGTTCATTACCCGCGCCAATGGGGGAAACCCTTCAAAGAGGGCGCGCCAATTGGCACTCTGTCCCAGAGTCGCACTCGCGCCAGCCATTTTAAGGAGTGTTTTTAAAAAATAAATGATGGAAGTTTCGTCCTAACTGATCCAGGAACTGGTATCTAATTTGAGTTGGGAGGTTTGGCTCTAGATCTCCATGTAGAGGAAGTGTTTTTTCCACCTCTCATGGAAGCTTCCTTGAGGATAGGGCCAATCCCATGATTATAGGGATCCCAACTCCCCTTCCTCCATCTATAAAAGCTTGCTCATATCATTTGCAAGCTAGTCTCCAAGTTCCCAAGAGCCTAATGCTGCAAGAGCTTTGATCCATTCCCTTAAGGCCAAATCCAAACAAGGAGCTCATTGTCGAGACATCTGAAGTGAGAGGTTTGTCCCATCCCTGACAAGCTTTATTGAGACGCGTTCTGCTAACAACCCTCCGAAGGAGAATTCAGCATCAGAGCTATGGTTGTATTCTTCTTTTGATTCATTAATGATAAGCGACTATTGGTTATGGTTCCACTCTTGTTCTTGATAATGATCGTGAGTTATGTCTTCTCTGACTGACATATAGTTGTATGCACTAGATTTTACGCTTGCGTTTGTTTTGTTTCTTGCATGTGCAAGTGTCTGATCATGGAGATCATGAGGATTGTAATCTGCCAGAGCTAAGGAACGAGAGCACTACCTTCTCTACGAGCGACAGCGTTGGATTCCAGGTAAGACTTCATCGCTAGTTGGTTTATCTGCAATTAGGAACCTGCACTATAGCGTGAACGATTGTTGCTAGACCCGGTCTAGGCTAGTAGGGATCGCCTCTGCCCGCAGAGGGGATTTACCTCCACAACAAATTGGCGAATCCACTGGGGATCATTGGCTTCTTGTTGTTCTGCTTTGTAAGCTACGGACGGAGCCTGAAGTTAGCCAGATAGCCTTTGAAACGCTTTTTCTCTACATTAGCGAAGTAGATCAATGTTGCTTCAGTCAATCTCCGGTTTAGTTTATGAACTGAACACTTGGAGTGTCGTCTTGTCTTTTCGGTTGATTCTTGACCTTTCTTTCTTGGCCAGCTCTTTGGGTTTGTTTTTCTATTTGTTTGGCTTTTGTTTGGCCTTGTCATCACTGGTCTGTGTCTGGACTGCTCTTTTTTATTTTTTCCCATAGTTAACTCGACTGGCGCGCTTTTCAGCTTGACAGTCGCGCCCATTGGCGCAGGTTGCTTGTGTATCACCAACGCCAATTCCATTTTGGTGCTAATTTCAGCCTCACAGTCGCGCCAATCCTGTGAGGTATTAGGGTTTTCTGTGTTTTGAGCCTTCTGAGACTGATCTGTGACTTTGGCCTTGTTTTTTCGCTTGTTTGAGTGTTCTGGAGCCTTGTTTGATTGGCTGTGACCTTCGTCCTTTAGCTGTTTGCCTGTTTCCATCGATTTCACTTTCTGGCCCTAGGGCATCTAGGTCCTCTTGTGTGTTGAGCCTCCCTTGGGAGTTTTGGGTTTCTATCGGTTCAGTCAACCTTGTGATTGTTTCTTTACATTCGTTTAGTGATTGATTATCACTTTATTGTGTTATTTGAGTGTTTGTTCTCTTCTTCATTCATATTTCGCTTTGCCTCGTTTGGGCCTAGATTACATGGTCCATTTGAGTCTTTGGGATTCTTTTGGTTTTGAGAAACTTTTTTGTCAATTTGAGGTCTGATTGCGTGTTTTTCATTGAGTGATTTGCTCATTTTTGCTCCCTTACTATCGCATCTCAAATTTCTCTTCATTAGTTTTCATTTTGTTTAGTGCTTATTGCTATTAAACATTGAAAATATTAAAAAAATCTCTTTTGCTTTTGATCAGTTAGTGAAAATTAAAATCTTTTCGGTGTTATTAGTGATTAGTGACTTTGAGAGAAAAAATTTTGGTTACATTAGCTGCATTAGAGGCTTTGTTGATTGTTTTCTGATCATTTTGTTTGTGTGAAAAGCTCTCAACTCTCTCGTAGTTAGCTTTCATCGAATGAAATGATATACTGTGGAATATAGTGTGCATTTATGAGATTTTGTGACATCACACTCGCTAGGGCCTGAAAACTGAAACGTAATTGAAGATAAACATTAAAATTTACTCAATTTACACTAAGGCAACATTGAAACATTAACGCAACATTTAGTGGTCTAGGCTAGAGATGTGTTCCGGTGTCTTTAAACCTATTAGCTGTCGTTCGCCTCTTGGCTTTAGACAGCGCTAGTACGGACTTGTGCTCCCCGTACCGTCGAGTATATAAAGGGAGACCCCACTAGATTTCTATCCTTTATCCATAGGAAGCCGAGTCTGCCGCCCTATATCCGTGATACACTGGACACAGCATTCGGAGAGATTGCCTACACGTACGTTAAGTCCTTGGTTGATTTCTCTTTCATTTTTGAAACCAAGGTGTATATTGCAGTTCACGGTTATTTGGTACACCCTTTGCCTAGTATTCCTGAGTAGTCATTTGATCTTTTCCGACTCTTTAAATTTGAAAGGATCACCAAGCGCTTGTCCTTTCACGCTTGTTCCAAAACTGAAAGAGATAGAGTCACCTTTTATCCGTTTCTTGACTCTTAAAACGTGAAACGGTGAAGTCTCTAAGTTTCAATGTGGTAAAATCAATCACCCGCGATCACACGCCCTGTTAGATTTTTCTTGTTGGTCATTTGATTGTGTGTCTTGACTCTTTTTCAACCCGTGTGTGTTGTGCTTGATCTTTTTTCATTGTTGTCATAGTGGTGGAACCTCCTGTTTCGTCTACTGGTAGTCCATATACGAACGATTCATCAGAGGCTTCTCAGTCCTCTGCTGAACCTCAGTAGCCCATCGTTTCCAAGTTTCCCGACGGAGGCCTGGTTCTGTCTGAGCAGCCCTTTGGAGGACCAGTTGAGTTCAATTGGCCCTTTTTCGACCCTTGGTTTGGATTGGGAGTAGGAGAATATTTCCCTCCTCTTACATCGGGTTCGCCTTTTATAGTTGTTGTTATTCCTCCTAGTCCTCATCGTCTATTACGAGATCTAGCAGCAGGCTCAAGCATGAGTGAATCTAGCGAGGAAATCCCCACGTCTGGTGAAGATTACCAGTTGTTTCCTCGAAGGTTATTTCTAGGAGACAACCCTGAACCATTTGTTATGTCATCACCCGGTCCCTCATTACCCGCCGGGTATAGATCCTTGGGTCAGATCATTGCCGCCGCTGCCTCTATGGGGGTATCAGCTCCTTCTACGAGGCCAGTTTTTCCTTCGTTGGGGATGTCTCCACGGACGCCCGTTACATCATCCCCTCAGGTTACTTCTGTACCCTCCATGCCCACTATTTATGTGGCCGCATCTGCACCCGTCGTTACTACCCAGTCCATAAGGACCACATCCCTTCTTGAAGATATCTACATAGCATCTGCTATGCCAGAGAACATCTCTTTGAAGGAGTATCGATTGTCTCTGCAACAGTCGAACCCCGAGGTCGGACAGTCCTCTCAGGATCCCAATCTCTCGTACTTTTCGCATTATGCACAGGATGGTACACCCATGTACGTTTTTCCATATCAGTACGATGAGCATGGGAACCCTTTACGTTTACCTGCTCCTGAGGCTCAACTTCATGCTCAGGGTTTACCTTATAACCAGGCTGGACAACCTTTTAACCCGCAAGGACAACCTTTTCAAGGCCAACCTTCGGGCCAGCCTGGCCATCCTTATGACCCGCAGGGACAGCCCATACAAGGCTACCCTCTCAGCCAGCAAGGGCCATTATACGGTCTGCAAGGACAGTATTACAACCCTTCCGGTCAACTCGTGCAGCCTCTCCCTGGAGTCCCAATTGGGCAACCTCAAGGACTCACAGGTCAGCTGGGGTACCAACCCAGGCCGGTATACGGTCCTGGGGGGCAAGTCCAACGTTCTCAACCTTTGCAACTGCAGTATCCTCTTGGTCCCAACGTTGCACATCAGCCAGGACCATCTTATGGTCCTGCTGCGGGTCAAACCGATTATCAGCAACCACCTGGCTCCATTCTACTACCAGGCCAACCGGCCCATCTGGCACAACCTGGTATCTCGCTACCAGGCCAACCGGCCCATCTGGCACAACCTGGTATCCCGCCACCAGGCCAACCGGCCAATCTGGCACAACCTGGTGTCCCTCCACTAGGCCAACTGGCTCATCCGACACAACCTGGTGCTGCTCAACAGCCAGGACAACCTACATAACCTGCACAACCTGTTTATCCGGGTCAACCTGTTTATCCAGGGCAGCCCGCTCAGCCAGGTTAGCCTGTTCAGCCAGGCCAGCCTGCACATCCTGTCAACCCTGCCCAACAGCCGACTTATTCAATGTCGCAGCCAAATCAACCGCCGTGCCCTAATTATTAGGCTCAGCAAGGTCCCACCTATCAGCAGCCCACTCAACCTCAAGGCGGTTACTATTCTCATGGTCAATATCGATCGAATTATAGCCAGCCCCAAGGTTTTAATTATTACTCTCAGCAACCCGGCTACACCTATACTCAGCAGCCAAATCCAAATGCTGCTTACACAGGGCCGACTTACAATCGGGGTCCATACTCTGGTTATCAAGCCCCGTACACTGGTTACCAGCAACCAAATTAGGCTGGATATACGACCTATACCCCCTACAGTCAGAATCCTACGGGACAGAACCCCTGGGGGAAAGGTTATTCTCAACCAGCGTGGAGTACAGGTACTGGTCCTTATCTAGGGCCAGGTATGCCGTCCAATCTGCCATTTCCGTTTCTAGCTACCTTGGAATTACCGGATGTTTCGAAATTAACGAATGATCCAATTCTGCACAATCCTTATTGGACTCCGGTTCCTACCAAGGTGCCTGGTGATTGCCCCAAGTTTGAGGGAAAAGCTGGAGAGGACCCCCAAGCTCATGTGATGACTTACCATCTTTGGTGTTCTTCCAACTCTTGGGTGGATGATTCAATTCGTCTGCGCCTCTTCCAGTGCACTTTGATTGGTGGTGCTGCTAAGTGGTATATCGAATTATCCCGTGGCATCTTTCAAGATTTCAATACGTTAGCCATGGATTTTCTGACTCACTTTCAGTTACCAGTTTGCTACGAAGCCGGGACGCACCTCCTGAATTCTTTGAAGCAGGACAAAGCCACCCACATTTATGATCACATTCATGAGTGGAAACGTCGTCGTAGACTGATCAAGTTTCATTTACCTGATCAGATACTAACTCATTGGTTCACCACCTCCTTCGTTAACAAAATCGCTCAAGATATTGCTATGGGGGCGTGTGTGACGGAAGAACAAGCCATAGCGCGTGCCCAATATCTGGATCTAGTATACTCTTAGTCCAGCACGCTTTATGATATTTTTCCTAATTCTCCACGGTCTGGAACCTCTAAAGCTCCACCTACCCCGGCGGTGGATGGTGTTATTGGTTCTGTGTCTCAAAATTCTAAGAAATCTTCGAATGGGAAGCAGAATTCCAACTCATCCAATAATTCTGCTCCTCCCACTCCTCCCGATTCTAGCAAAACTGCGGAGGTTAACGCCGTTCAGGCCAATCCTACAGAGAAAGCCTCCAAAGGGAAAAATAAGGGCAAAGGTAAATCCAAATCCGATGCCCCAAAGCAAGAATCCAAACCTCATACCGAGGATGGTTCCCAACGCAAACTGAAGTACCCTTGCCTTATTTGTGAATGAGATCATTATACAAAAGATTGTCCACGACGATCTGACGTTAGTCAACTTCTAAAAGGCTCCAAAGGGACTCCGGTAGTTCTTAAAGAACCATTCCCATCTCAACAGACCCAGATGGTTGAACAGCCTTCACCATCTACACCATTTGGGTCTCAGGTCTTTATGATGAATGGTGTGGCACCTATCTCTATTGCTACACGTTCGAAGGACTAAAACGAATCTCTTCAGGCACCTGGGAAGGCAGTTGTGGATGGTTCACCTCCCCCACCTGTCTCTGGTTCGTTGGAGATTGAGAAGCCTACTGCCGAACCTATTGTGAGGCCACCTTCTAAAGGTGTTCTAAGAAGATCTTCCTACAATCCAAATGCCCGTGCCGCTCAGCAATACAGTATTGTTGAGGATTTGG
Source organism: Pinus albicaulis (assembly GCA_034641835.2). Taxonomy (NCBI): domain Eukaryota; kingdom Viridiplantae; phylum Streptophyta; class Pinopsida; order Pinales; family Pinaceae; genus Pinus; species Pinus albicaulis. Next base: position 307,933,116 of record CM076582.1, on the reverse strand, counting down.
CACAGGCGCCTTCTGCCATGTCTGCATTGGAAGTTCTTCAGAGTTTCCCGTCACAACGGAAAGCTTTGTTGTCTGCAATTGATGGGATCGATCCCACTGATTCTAATCTTCTCACCTTCAACTTAGAGAACTTTACCCCTCGACTTCCACATTAGATCACTCTTGTTATTCAAGTTGGGATCAACGGTCTTAACATCCATAGGGCCATTGTAGATGAAGGTGCTTCTACCTGTGTAATGTCGTCCACTTGCTGGAAGGCCATTGGCTCTCCGGCCCTTTCATCATCTCCTAATGCCCTAGAGGCATTTGATGGTTGGGAATCGAAACCCCTGGGTGTTCTCGAGAGTTTAGCAATTACCTTACAGGGGAAGACAGTCAACGTAGAAGTAGAAGTAGTTGACGCCAAGCTTAACTACAATATACTTCTCGGCCACAGTTGGACTCACGCCATGTTATGCGTGCCATCCACCGTCTTTCGACTTATTAAGTTCCCTCACGAGGGAAAAATCGTTACTGTGGATCAGTTGTCTTTCTTCACCTCCACCTCTGAGAACAACGTTCCGTACATGGATCAGATCCCAAATCCCCCTGACAGTGTAGGACCCGGTCTCTTCAAGGACCCCATCCTCATGGGTATTTTTCCCACACCACCACCGCACACTGCTCAAGTTAATATGATCTCTAGGTCTAACAACCCATGGCTCATCCCTACGCCTGAGCAGGTGGCTGAGTTTGGAGAATTGATGCCCTTAACTCCGGTAGAGATTAACTACTGTGAAATCGTCGCCGCATCTGATCCTCCCCATCCTCAGCATGCTCCTTTGAGGATGGCTTTAGACATCTATTCTCAATCCCCCTGGCTCGGCGAGGCCGACTCGCCTGATCCTCTTAAAGAGATTTTCCCTTCTGATGAAGCCATTTTCGAAACAATGTCTCTTGAGGAGCTGCCTTGGAGCGATGGACATCATCGTTCCTCATTCATGCCTAGCTTGGGGGCAATGTCAGATTGTCTAGAGTGTTTTGCATCTCAGGTTCCCACTACACCTCTCAAGACACCCATATTGACACATGAGGTGTTTTCAGAGGGAAACCTGAGCAACATTACTCAAACCATTCCAATCGACATCTCTATTAAACCGGGGATAGTTGAGAACATACATGTGGGAGTGACTTGTTCTCCTGATGAGATACGAGTTTATACTGATATTTTTCGAGAATTCAGAGACGTGTTCGCCTGGTCCTATGAGGAAATGCCCGGGATTGATCCCAGCATAGTAGTGCACGAGATTCCTACCTATCCTGGTTTGAAACGTGTGCGCCAATGCCTGCACCCGGTGCATCCTCGCAAAGCTTCTGCCATTAAAGCAGAAGTTGAAAAAATTCTGAATGCAGGCTTCATTTACCCGATTCCACTCACAGAATCGGTCACATTGTCCCTGTAGATAAGAAACAGGGCACTATTATAGTTTGTGTTGATTACCGAGATATTAATCGGGCCTGTCCAAAGGAAAATTACCCCACTCCTTTCATAGATCAAATCATTGACGAATGTGCTGGGAGTGAGATTTATTCCCTGATGGATGGTTTTTCCGGGTACTATCAGATAAAAATTCTACCTGCTGATCAACACAAGACTACATTCATCTATCTGTGGGGTACTTTTTCCTATAAAAATCTCTCGTTTGGCTTGAAGAATGTTGGAGCTACTTTCCAGCGTGCTATGTCTTATGCGTTCCATGACATACGCCATATCGTTCAGCCTTATCTAGATGATTTGCCAGCTCATTCAGCTCGGCAAGAGGACCACCCAGAACACCTTCGCCAGATTTTCCTTCGCTGCCGACGCTATAATATCTGGCTCAATCCTCATAAATGCTTCTTTTGCGTGGATTTTGGCCGTCTTTTGGGGTTCATAGTCTCCAAGGATGGGATTTACCTTGACCCCCTAAAGGTCGAGGCCATTGTCAATCTCCCATCACCCTCTTCGTTATATCAATTGCAGAGTCTGCAGGGAAAAGCTAACTTCCTACGACGCTTTATACCGAACTACGCAGAAGTGGCCAAAGGATTCACACATCTTTTAAAGTAGAATGTTCCCTTTCATTGGGACAACATTTCTCAACAATCCTTTGAGAAGCTGAAGACGTTACTTGTTAATGCTCTGTTGCTTCGGCCTCCAAAATATCACCGTGATTTCACTTTATACTTGGCTGCCGCGTTTTGCACCATAGCTATGGTTCTGGTACAGGATGACGATGATGGAAACGAACACGTTGTTTACTATCTATCGCGGAATCTTCTCAACACGGAAACGCGTTACGCTCACATCGAGAAGCTAGCTTTAGCAGCTGTACAAACTGTGCAACGTTTCCGCCACTACATCCTGCTGCGTACCGTAACGTGGTTTCGGATTGCAACCCCATGACATATATTCTTTCTCGACAATTACTGGGGAGAAAATACTCCAAATGGATTGTTATCCTTCAGGAGTTCGACCTAGAGTTCACTACTGCTAAGTCGACCAAATCACTGGTTTTCGCGGATCTTATTTGCTCTCTCCCAACAGACTCCCCACCATCTCATTCTGAAGAACATATACCAGACGAAACCATCTTCCTTATCAGCACCCGTGACCCATGGTATGGCGATATTATAGTGTATCGTCAGACGTCATCCTTTCGCTCTGAGTTGACCAAATATGCTCGACGTCGGATTCGGCATCAGTCTCAACCCTAATGCATTGTAGGAGATACATTATACCGGGTTGGAGTAGATTCGGTGCTCCGTCAGTGTCTAACTTTGGAAGAGGCCGAACGAGTCTTAAATGACTGTCACAGTGGCGCCTGTGGCGGTCACATGTCTGGATATGCCACTGCCCAGAAGATTCTGCGTGCGGGTTACTTCTGGCCATCAATCTTCGAAGACTATATTGTTGCAGTCCACAAATGTCACGCGTGCCAGGTTTTTCAGTGCAAGATGCGCGCGCCACCCCTCCCTCTGCATCCTGTCATTACCGTCAGCCATTTCGCAAAATGGGGTGTAGATTTTATGACGTGTAACCCTCATTCGTCCGGGGGGTATGCATATATAATCGTCTCTATCGACTACTTCACTAAGTGGGCCAAAGCGATGCCTACACTAGCCGCCGATGGTAAGACAGCTGCCCAATTTATCTTCAACCATATCATTACACGTTTCGGGGTCCCTCAGGCCATTGTTATCGATCATGGTACTCACTTTGGAGATTACATGATGGCTGAGATGACATCAAGGTTGGGCTTACGACATGATATCTCAACGCCATATTACCCTCAGGCAAATGGCCAGGTTGAGGCTGTGAACAAGGTTTTGGTCACAATGCTTCAACGAACAGTTGGAATTCATAAGTCCAATTGACACCTCCAATTTTTCTCAGCTCTATGGGCATACCGGACGTCAGCAAAGAGTACAACCGGATTCACACCATTCCAATTGGTGTATGGTCTGGAAGCGACTCTTCCGGTTGAGTGCGAAATTCCTTCCTTAAAGCTAGTTGTGGAACTTTTTCCCGATACTTCTCCTGAAGAAGAGCATCTCTTGTATTTGTAAGGGTTGGATGAAACCCACCGCTTGGCTGCTTTAGTTCTTGAAGCACAGAAAAGGCGGGTCAAAGCACACTTTGATCAATTTGTCCTTTGTCAAAGGGGACCTTGTCCTCCTGTACGACCAAGCGCACGACAAACTCGGGGCCAGAAAGCTCCAACCCATGTGGAATGGGCCCTATATAGTAAAATGAGTATTGAAGAATGGGGCCTATGAGCTCATTGATTATGAAGGAGTTCCGCTGACGCGGCGTAGAAATGGGTTGTACCTTAAGAAATACTACGCTTGAAGTTATTTTTAGTGTGGTGTGTGTACATAGGTGTGTATATTCATTTGTGTGCATGTGTGCTGTGGTGTGCGATGTAAGCATCTTTCTGATGATCGGGTCTTCCTGATTGTGCAGATGTCCATTACTCCGTTTGTGGGTTTCGCGGATAGTGCCTCCCGTAGTACCAGGAATCTGTCTTCGGCAACCTGGGTAATCTATGATCCTGCTGGTGAGTTAGTTAACCTACAAGGTGTGTGTCTGGGTCCTGCTACAAATAATATCGCGGAATATAGTGCTATATTGGAATTATTAACCGAGGCTGTGGACCTCGGAATTCGTGAATTACTTGTGTATCTAGACTCACAACTTGTAGTATTACAACTTAACGGGCATTATTCAGTAAGAAATCCATCCATTTTACGTCTGTATTTGCATATTCATCTGCTGGAAAGAAATTTTGACTATATTACATATCAACACATACCCAGACATATAAATACATTAACAGATGAAGTAGCTAATTTTGTTTTAGATAGACATTTGCACAATTTATAAAACATCATCACATGTGAGAAGATCCATCCAGAAATAGGTATGTATATATATATGTGTCGAAATGTTTACATAGTGTGCATCACATAAAATCAAAAATATACATGTTCGTCTTAATACATCCGGAGACGACATGTCTCTCAAAAAATATGCAAGAAGGAAGCCCTAGGAGTCTAATCCGCATGGTGCTCGTGGTAACATGCTACTGCGTGCACTAAGAATCTCAGTAGTCGGTGGAGGCAACTAGGCACCCCCACAGTGTGTCGCTGGTATGCTAGCGGAACGTCTGCTAGCCGTGCATATTCCGGGATCCCCCGGGCAATGCCCTCCAGGTTCTGAATCAATTCACCTCCCTCGCCACCCTCAGCCTGAGGGTCATGATCAGCATGGGTTCTCCGCGCAATGGGCGACATGCCCGCGGGTCTCTTTGGGCCAACATCTGCATACACATAACAATTGTTATTAGAACGGACATGTATTACCAAAAAAAGAAAAAAATCATTAAACATAAAAATAAAAAAGAAAGGTCATACCCAACTCTTCGTCCCAGTCATCCCCTCTGGGAGCGGAAGGTCTGGGTCTCCGGTGAAATCGGTCCTGGCATAGGGCCAATCCTCGATCACGATCAGTTGCCGCTGTAACCATCCAAAAAACTCCGGCCTCCAGGACATCTGTTGGCCTCCTCCCGATCTGGGCATAAGTGCTGCTCAGCGAGCCATCCTTGGCTCTCTTGGTATCGGCTCAGCAACTATGGCCCCTTGGCCCTGAAATATTGGTAATCGTTCTAGGATGAACGATACCAAAATGGAACCGTAGCCAAACTGTTTCAGCTTGGCTTGCTTGCACTTTGTAAGTTGCCTCTTGATATTGGTTGTCACCGCTGTAGCCCAATCAAATAGTGTAGGATTCATACACTCAGAGGCTAATAGGAGTTGGGCCTTGGTGGCCTCGTGTGGAGCTTGCGATCCCGCAGCTCATGTGATGGTGTGTAGCACTACTCTCAGTGCTAGATCCTCGATAGTGTGGATATCCACCTTCCCGCTTCCTGATCTGGTCCGTGCCCTTAGGCACACCCTCACCATTACCTGCTCCATCTTTTCACCAGATGGTCTGTTGCCTGTCAAGATGGGCACTGGACCTCTGCGCGACAGTCCGGTTATGAAATATACATCAGAAACCTCCAGTTCTAGCACTTGGTCCCGAAGTTTGAATACTCCTTCATTTTCATCCCAAATACTCACTAAGTACTGTAGGAGCTCAGGCTGAGCTCGTAAGCAGGGTGTCAGGAAGAAATTCTTGAGTCCACAGTTCTTAAGTGCATTCATACAGGCCTCATTCTCCATGGCCAGTTCATCCTCTTCCCCATGCTCCCTTTCCTTCCATTCGATGACCATTGTGTTTGGTTGCCTGCATCAGCATGATAAAAAACCCTTGATTAGACCTCTGTTACATGGAAAAATCCATTGGATTGTTCTCTGTTTGGAAATTTAAAACGGAAAAACTGCGTTGCGCCGTTGGCGTGACCCCTTTGTATGCAAAAGGCCATTGGCGCAGGTCTGTGCCCGATACCCGCGCCAATGGGCGGAGCCCTAAAATTTTAAAAATCTTCCACAGAAGCCCAATCCGCAATGGAAATCTATATAAAATGGATCAAAATAGAGTTCAGGGAAGTGCCTCTTACCTGGGACAAATGAGGATCTGAATGGTAGCCCGGATCGGTCGCAGTCGCCGTCAGAATTTTGCACACCAAATGGACCAATGTTGCTCTCCAATGCGGTAAATAGTAAAAGTAATTTTGTTTTTACCATTTGAGACTTATTAATAACTTTTTGAAATCTAAATAGGTTTTAAAAGTCATTTTTTATTAATATTTTAATATATTTCGTCGAAAATGGGTTTTACACTTGCCTTTCTGTGCAACAACAGGTCTTTATGTGGCTTGAACGGTGACACGAGTTGTATTTTATACTTTTTCAGACTCGGTAAATACATGAAAAAGTCATTTTGGAGTCATCTTTCAGCTCTTTTCTGACTCTCTAAACATGAAAAGATTGCCGAGGCCCTTGTCGTTTCGATCTCGTTAAAGTGGCCATGAAACAACATCTACCCAGTATACATTTACCCCTTTTTCGGGCTGGGATAGATTATTTACGAAAAAGGAATACCCTAGCCTATCGCGACTAGGAGGTTTTCTCAAACAAAGTTTTCTACCTTTTCGGATGTGAGGAACTATTTACGAAAAGGGACCTTTGGAGTTTTCTTTTCTGCTGTCTTTTCAAACTCTCTAAACATGAAAAGACACTGAGTTCTTCCTTTGTCAGACTCGTTAAAACTTGATGACATCGGATTCAGTCGCAATGACGTTATTCGAGTCGCTCCTTCCTAGGGCTCGTTAAATGTACTAAGATGGATTCGTCCGAAGGACGAGCTTATATTACAAGCATATGCTATCCCCTTCAAGCTTGTTATAAAAAATAATTTGGGCACTCACTAGAAATGGCGGGAAAAAATGGAACCAGAATCATTGTCGTGTCGGCAGTATGTCGCTCTTGAACATGGCACTTGTCTGCATTCGTGTCGGGTTGGGGACATCTCATCTCGTTTTCCACTTGCCTCCGTGGGTTTGGGTAATCCTTTTGACCTCTCATCTGCTCTTTGCCTTGTCGCCATGACCTCTGATCCGTTGATGTCAAATATTTCCAAACTCACTGTCGTGCCGCCATATGTTCAAGAGAAGTTGACCTCTGCAAGTTTTCAACCTTCCTCTGATTCTCATTTGATCGTGATTCACAAAAACATTATGTTCCTCTGTCTCGCATTGATGAGGTGGGAAACACTATGGCCCGCCTTCGATCAAGGTCACTTCCTGTCGACTTCAGCTCATTATCCAGGAAGTTGATCTAGAGACTCCCTTCTAGTACCTTGGAGCCTGTATGCCTCAATGGCGGGTTCTTCGCATTCGACGTGAGGTTTTCATCATTGGCCTCCGATCGAGTGATTCTGCGGGTGTTCGACGTTAGCTCATTGTTCTCATGTCGTAGATTGTACCTGTAGTACCTTGAGGACCATTGGCATTAATGGTGGTACCTCTCGCGTCTGTTAACGGCTTTCATCATTGGCTGGTAATCAGACAGTGTTCTTGCATGTTCGACTTCAGCTCACTTATTCGCATGCTTGAACTTGTACTTTGTTCGGGTCGAGATGGAGCGCAAGACCCTGGATTCCTGTTTGTTACGATCCAGGTTGCGATTTTGTGGATTATCATGATTAGTTACATGACTCACTGATTGGATGGCTGCGACCATACCTGAGTCTATTTACCGATCCTCACTGGATGGCTGCGTCCATGCCTCAGATCTGGGTTATTACATACTCTATTATGGATGGATGTGCCCATACCACGTATATATCATGTATTTGAGACATCAGTTGTATTTCTCTACGCAGGTTTTCCGACGGCGGTGTTTTCAGTTGGACACGTTCTCGTAAAGCATTTCACCCCTCACTCTCTCTCGGGCCTCATGCTTTAGGGGGCATTTTTTACACAGAAATTTGTCACCGTCCCTGCAATTCCCCATCCCGCACAATTAGAGGGCTTATTCCGTGACCTATGAGCAGTGACATAACTTGAAAACACTTTCATGGCATTCCTCTAAACATGTACTCTCATTTCCCTGAAGACAACTCCTTGTGAAAAACCCTAAAACACCCCTTTTTGCATTGGCGCGGGTAGCCAGTTCATTACTCGCGCCAATGGGGGAAATCCTTCAAAGAGGGTGCGCCAATTGGCACTCTGTCCTAGAGTCGCACTCGCGCTAGCCATTTTAAGGAGTGTTTTTAAAAAATAAATGGCGGAAGTTTCGTCCTAACTGATCCAGGAACTGGTATCTAATTTGAGTTGGGAGGTTTGGCTCCGGATCTCCATGTAGAGGAAGTGGTTTTTCCACCTCTCATGGAAGCTTCCTTGAGGATAGGGCCAATCCCATGATTATAGGGATCCCAACTCCCCTTCCTCCATCTATAAAATCTTGCTCATCTCATTTGCAAGCTAGTCTCCAAGTTCCCAAGAGCCTAATGCTGCAATAGCTTTGATCCATTCCCTTAAGGCTAAATCCAAGCAAGGAGGTCATTTTCGAGACATCCGAAGAGAGAGGTTTGTCCCATCCCTGACAGGCTTTATCGAGACGCGTTCTGCTGACAACCCTCTGAAGGAGAATTCAGCGTCAGAGCTATGGTTGTATTCTTCTTTTGATTAATTAATGATAAGCGACTATTGGTTATGGTTCCACTCTTGTTCTTGATAACGATCGTGAGTTATGTATTCTCTGACTGACATATAGTTGTATGCATTGGATTTTACGCTTGAGTTTGTTTTGTTTCTTGCGTGTGCAGGTGTCCGATCACGGAGATCGTGAGGATTGTGATCTGCCAGAGCTAAGGAACGGGAGCGCTACCTTCTCTACGAGCGACAACGTTGGATTCCAGGTAAGCCTTCATCGCTAGTTGGTTTATCTGCAATTAGGAACCTGCACTATAGTGTGAATGATTGTTGCTAGACCCGGTCTGGGCTAGTAGGGATCGCCTCTGTCCGCAGAGGGGATTTACCTCCACAACAGAGCCCTAGAGGATAGGAGTCCTCCAAATACCAGGTTGGAGATTGTACCAGGGATAGGGTTGGATCCCTAGAGGTTGGTGCCTCAAACTAAGAAGGTTTGAGCCTTGGAAAATACAATTCAGTGCTTGGAAAAATACAGTTTAGAGACTAGGGGATTAAATATTGGTGTTTTCATCTAGGGTTGGAGCCTTACACATATATTGTACTTGCTTTATTAATATTAATAAAATTATTTATTGTTATTGTTCATTTTTTGTTGTATTTATAAGTGATCTAACTGGTAAAAATAAAAATTGAAAATAAATACTGATTCACCCGCCCTCTCAATATTTCCAACACAAGTATTTAAATGTATTTATTCTCGTCTACTTCAATGATAACTAACCATGATTTAAAAATTATTTTTTTCTCAAATGTCCAAGTTATTTGGAAGAAATTAAACTTAATTTCATTGTGTTTCCATAGGTTCCTATGTAGATTTTGAACACCCATATCCACCTAATATTGTAAAATCATCTCCCACCAAGGTAGCATATATTAAATTATATATACTTTTAATGTAAATTTAATTATTTTAGTTTAGTTGAATTTTAGGGTTTTGTAATAATCAAACATATTACAATTGTATATCTAGGTGATTTTCATCCCAATTCCTTCCCCTTCCATACCCACCCAAATCCATATAAGTTCACTTGTCCCATTTAGTCCACCTTTGATGCAAAGTATGACCATTAGGTACCACCACCCAACACTTGGAATTCTCATTTCTTTCCCTAGGGTGATTCGTCCTATTGTACAATTGGTGGGGGTTTATTTCCACTAACACAAAATAAATTTTCCTTTACATCCTTCTATAATTCCCACATCCATTCGCCCTACACCACTCCATCGTTAGACCAGTATTATCACCACATTTGTCATTGCAAAAAGTAGCACTACATCTACAACAACTACTATAATAGTGGTTTCATCAATAGTTATTACATCTATATCCTCCCCATCCCCAATTGTTTCCTTGGAGAAAGTTTCTTAGTCCAATGCTACATCTCCTATTAATTAATCTACTATCGTGTAAACAAGTATCACTTCTATAGTAGATAACCTGTAAAACTAGTTGGGTAAACCTACTTGTACTTTATTTTGGTCATCTTAAAGAAATCCTTCATATCTCCTCATTCGCATAGTTAGAGGGAGTAACATATATTTTCATAAATGTCTCATAATACTCCTGATCGACCAACATGGCGGCAGCCCAAGAATGTTCGATCAGGGAGGCAATCGTCTGGATGTTGATGCAATTCAGCACAACCCACACCATGGGAACGTTGAAATGGGCCTCGTAGGCAGCCGATACATTAGGCGCCAGCACCGCAACCTGCCAATTAAAACTTCAGACCTCTGGATTGAAATACATACACTAGGCTGAGAGTTTTAAAACAACTCTAGGTCGAGAGTTTTAAAGCCCAAGAGTTTATTTCAATAAAACTCTCGAACGAGAAAATATTGTACTCTCATTTGAGAGTAGTTTAAATCTAGTCAAACTCAATATAAATATCAGGTGAAACATTTAAAATTTATCAGATGAGAGTTCTAAAAACTCTCGGTTGAGAAATTGAGTTGACTATTTTCTCGGATGAGAAATTAAAATTTTCACCCAAATTTTTTTCATCCGCCAAAAAGTGTTTCCCAACCTCTGGTTTTCACCCTAAGATTCCGATCCATATTTTTTTTGTACAAATTTCATATAAAAAAAATTGGAGTAAAAATTCCTTCAAATATAGGGTATCCAAACTTGGCATCAAAAGTCCAAAAGTAATATTTTTAATAATACTCATTTTCCAATATTTATCTTAGACAAATGTAGTCTCCTCCCATATTTGAAATCAATTAGAATCATATTTCCAACAAGATAGAGATAGATAAATATATGGAGAGAGTGTAGGGGTGAGAAAAAGAGATAGAGAAGGAGAGAGGGAGGGAGATTGAGATTGAGATGTAGCGGAGAGAGAGAGGGAAGAGGAAAGTAATAGAGAGAGATGAAGAAAATGATTGAGAGATAAGAAGAGAGATAATGGAGGGGTTAAGGTGGAGAGATAAGAGGAGAGAGATATGTGGATATAGACAAAGGTGGAGAGATAGAGAGAGGGAGAGAGAGCATTGGAAATTGAGACAAATACCTCCGACTATGTGATTGTTGTAGTTCTCACCCAATAAGGGCATCACAATGAGACACTTTATGATACAATTCAAAAATACCCCAACTGTGATAAAGATATGAACTCTATCATGCATACTTCCTAATAATGGAATAATTACATTCTGGGGAAGGATATGGTCATCCAAATAGATCACTGACCTCTTTGGTTTATACATACACAAGGGAAGTTGTATAATGATCGACATTAGAACTGGTCGACTTATATACAAAAATTCCATTAGAAGGGAAACCCCAATCATGTTACAGATTGCATTAGTCATCCCTCGGTTGTAGCACTGACTATTGTTCTCAGTTATTATCACCAAAATTTTTCCAGATGGCAACAACTATATTGAAATGATCCATCGTTTGCAACCACATACCAGATGCTAGTGGATGGAAATAAAGTTCCAAAATTCCACCTCCATGATGCATTATTATGCCACCTGGGCCACTTTTATGTCCCTTCAAGTGAACATGTCAAGTTTATTTGGTAGACGCACTACAGTTGGATCATGGACACATGGATCAAGAACAATCCAAAATAGGGGATCCAACTATGCTGATTTGTCAAACCTGGCCAACTCCTGCACTAGGGAAAGTGGCTCACCAGGGACTAAGTTCAGCAAAAGTTCCCCACCTCATGGAGGCACTCAACGCTATGGGTACCATTGCTTCCTAAGGGGAGGCGGGCGGGGGGGGGGGGGGGGGGGGGGGGGGGGAGGTGGACCCATCCCCGGTGGATGCTGGTGGCCACCCACCTATTATACTTGGACTCACAACATTGTTTCTTTTTGTTTCCTTTATTTTATCATAGTTTACTATTTTTTACATTTTTTCAAATCGCGAACTTCAAGAGCTATTTTGAGGCCTTAAACAACATGTTTTTGAAAAATGGGCAAACCCATAGCTATCATTAGGGGTTTCCAATTGAAATTTTTAGTCCTTGGATATATATTTCTAACAAGGTATCGTTGATCCAAGGGATCAAAAATATGCTAAAAAATGAAAGTGCTCAAAATATCCGAAAATTGGCATCAAATCATAGGTATCGTCATTTTGATTCCAACGATTCTTGAATCGCCTCAATCTCACATCATATGAGGAAGTTATCACGTTTTGAAGTTTTTGGAAAACAATAAAAAATTCAACTTACAGGGTTGATTTTTTAAGGTATGGATGCCACGTGGTAGTCTGTATGATGATGTAATGTTGGCATCATCTCACGACTGGTCAGTATGGGAGCCAATCCAAGATCGACATATGGAATGTGAAAGAAGCAACATTTGGGTGTTGTTGATTGGTTAAATTTGGACTAACCCCATTGCGCCACGTGGCCCAATCAGAGGGTGCCACATGGACTGATCGGGGAAGGCCATGTGTCCCATTTTTATCTGTCAAAATTTTGGTTAGTTGAACTACATGGGGGTCAAACCCTTGAATTCACGCTGGAAAATTCATCGCCGCACTTTTGGGAAGAATGTATTCTTGTTATATAATGATCGATGGCTTATATTTAATTTCAAATAGTGGAACCATTGAGGGAATGGTCAGGCTGTCGGGGGCATATGACCAAACCATCCATAGGTCACATTCAAATGATGTGACTAATTGTGAAGGAAAAGGAGCTATGGCGGAATGGATGGAAGGGTAACAACCCATGGTCATTATATACAACATAGTATCATCGAATTAGGACAAGGGGGGAATGGGCGCATGGTGTACCACTTGTTCCCATGGCCCAAGGCCATATGATATCACACCAAAACTAGAGGTTGGAGGTTGTTAAAAAAAAATAATATATTTAAACCAATCCACAAAATCAACGACGAGAGGTGTAGGTCGAACCCATGACCTCGCCCTTACTACTCGAACTCGCCCACCAATTGTTCTATCACCATTTTGTTAAAAATTTTGATAGGGCCGAGAACTTTTATGGGGAAGTTGTAGACTAGTTTTGGAAAAAGGAGGGTTTCTTGCTCATTTTTTAACCTTTTTGAGTTCAAAGAGAGCCTAGACAGTGGTTTTTGGGCATTCTGGACATAATGGAAGTATTATTTTTGCATATTGAATCTCTTATGATGATGTCACTTTATCATTTGAGCATATAATAAAAAGGCCACCATTGGAAGATGGACCAAGAGATGTAGCCTAGGAGGGTTGAACTTTGTTATCAAATTTTTGTGTTTAATGTTGCATGTTTGTCTATTTTTAATTGTTTAAATTCTACAAAATTTACTTAAGTTTGTGTGTTTTTGCAATCTCGATCCATTTCTTAAAATACATAAACTTAGCTTTCAAATATTTTCCTAAAACCTTCACTTTTCTTAATTTTAGATCAATTTAGTATCAAAGCATGGCTTTTGTGAAGGTTTGACATAATTTGCAAGATTTTTGAATGCTGATAAGGTCTAAATTGAGAAGAGGAGAAGGACCACATGAATATCCTAACACCCAAATTGGCTCAAGGAGGCCTCAAACTCCACAAATCATGGCACATGAAGAAGGAAAAGGACAAGAGTTGATGTATGAGGATGAGATAGCTTTTATAAAAGCTTTCTTTCATATTACTGAGATGGTGAAAGTGTTGTACAATGAGAGAAAAACACAGTTGCAAGGAGAAATTTATTATCGACCAAAAGTTGATAGTGGTAATGGAAATCAACCCCCATATCCTCCTCCTCCTTCACCTCCATCCTCGCCTCCTTCACCTCATTCATCACATAGACCTACTATTCCTACCTCTCTAAGAGGACATGCTAGGTATTCTTTGATTAAGCTTGATGCCAAGTTTGAATTATCAATGTGCAATAGGGAAGTAAATTTTGAAAATTTGGATAATTGGGTTCGTCAAATTTAATTATATTGTAGGATTCAAAATATTGATTATGATGTCACAAATATTCATCTTTCTTATCTTCACTTGGAAGGTGCATCCCTCATTTTGTGGGAGGCCAGAACTTAAGAAAATTTGAAGAAAACTGGATAAATGATCTCTTCTTGGAATGATTTTATAGCTTCATTAAGAAGTAAATTTTATCCATTATCTTATATGAAAAAAACAATTACAGATTGGTAAAATTTTAGACAAGGTGAAGGTCACAGTGTTCAAAGTTACACACAAGAATTTATAAGAAGATATTTAATCTTGGGTGCTGATTTGACCACACAAGATACTCTCCTTAAGTATATAGGTGGATTATATTGTTATTTGAGACATACTATACTCATTCTTAATCCCACCAATATAGATGATGTATGTGTTTAAGCAACTCATTTAGAATCAAGAGAAAAGAATGTTCCTCAAGATTCTAGCAAGAAATCATTTAAATTTGGAGACAAAGGTAAGGGGAAATTTAACGGAAAGGTAAGAAGAATGCTACTATCAAGAAAGAGGGAGATAAACTTACTTTTAAACATTGTTCAAAATATGGCCATAATGAAGACCGTTGATGGAAATTACATCCATAATTGAGACCAAAGAAGTTCAATAACAAGGGGAAACAAAATACTACTGCTACAACTCAACAAGAACTAGGATCTGATTCAGGTGATGAAATCCAAATCACAACCATGGGGATGAAAGATATAAATTATAATACAAGTACGATTTATTCTATAAATCTTTTTGAATCTATAAATGATAAAGAAAGAAGTGAGATTTTTCATGTCAGGGTCACTACAAAACATACAAAGGTTGATACATTATTTGATAGTGGATATCAAGTTAATATTATCTTTGAATAAATTGTTAAGAAACTTAATTTAGATACTGCACCTCATGGAAAAGATTAACCTTTAGGATGGGTACGTGATAATGAAAAATTACAAGTGACAAGAAAATTTAAACTCAAGTTTTCCATCACTACTAATTTTATAGATGAGGTAGAGCTTGATGTTGTACCATTTTATATTTTTGGTATTGTCTTAGGGAGGCCATATTTATATGACTAAAATCCATATTCTATGGTCATGTTAACAAATCTCATCTTTTCAAATATGGAGTTGAGTATATTGTTAGAGCACATCACAAGAAGATGAACTTATCTCTTGTTAGTGTTGGTCAAATGAAAATACTTGTGAATGCTAGTAAGAATTTTGTGTTGTTGATGATTAAAGCTAAAGATACAACTAAATATGAAGCTTTATTAGGATGTGATTCTAAATTCAAGCATGAATTGGTTGAAATGGTTGACACTTATGACAAGATGTTTTAGGAACCTAAAGGGGTGCCTCAAAAAATAAGAATCCAACATGAGATTCAATTGCAGCAGGATGCTCCACTTCCAAATATTGGCATGTATAGTATATTAGCTTTGGAAAATGCAGAAATAAAGAAGAAAATTCAAGACTTGCTTGATAAAGGGGTCATCATACCTAGTACATCTCCTTTTGGCTATCCTATTGTTTTTGTTAAAAGAAAATATTGTACATGGCACATGTGTGTGCATTTCTGAGATTTTAAAAAGATCATGGTAAATAATAATTATCCTCTTATGTGTATTGATGGTTTCATAGATAAGTTAAATGATGTTGTTTATTTTACTAAGTTAGACTCGAGAAGAGGTTATCATCATATAAGTAATGCTAAAGATGATATTTGGAAAAAAGAACTGATGCAAGCAAATCCTGCTTACCCAGAATCTCTCCTTATCTATGCATATACAAATGCATCTCTGAATCTGTGCCCAAATAAGACTCCAATGTCTAAACAATTTACAAACATCATCAACAATTAAGCTCCAAAAATTCCCATTCTGACAATCTCACACACACTTTTACATGCGGAAGCATTTAAACATATGGTTCAAAACCATAACCCAACAATCTTCACACAAAGGTTCCCTCATGAATGGAAACTTCTTCAAATAATGATACGAAACCATACACTCCACAATCCAACTTCCCATTTATTCCCAACATTCGCACATGGCTTTTAAATACCGGATTTTAAAATCAATTTCATTAAAACAAATGCGCCCATGCGTTAAAAGCTCCACCTGGAAAATTCACACCATTGCACATCAATTTTATGCATCCCCACCTTCACAATTTGTTCAACATACCAATTTCTTTCTAATCAAATCAACTTTGATTTAAATATAGTCTACGCCTTAGGTTGACCAGACCAATTAACATGTTATGCAGAGATTCAATTGGCAATTATCAATAAATCAAACCAGACATTAAACTTGAACTCACAAATAACTTACCATCTCCAACATTCGCACCATAGCTGCGTTTCATTGCGTTCAATATCCAATGCCATCAACAATCTTTGCAATTTAATTCGTTTCAACTACAATAAAATCGAATGCAGACTTCATATCCAACTCTGCGCCTTATACACTCCCATCGTTTTCATGACTGGATTTCTTCCATTATTTTAAATGCAATCACACTGATTAACATCATTCCCACGCACAGTTTCCTCATTCTGCATTCCCTTTTGAAGTCGATGCTACAGATCGAAAAACATTCACGCATTTCTAATCGATCTCTGAAACCCCACTGAAAACAATTGTTAGAACCCAGTTAATCTTCTTCAATCGACTGAACTAATCACCGACAGTACCAATGTCAGCTCTCAAGCGTTGTATATACAATGTGTATGTGTGATTCCAGGCATCCACATGATTGTATTTCTTTAGTGACTTCAATCCTCACCAGGTAGATTTATCCATATATGTTAAACTTCAAGAAGTCGACTCCATCATTGCTGTGCTTAACCTGCAATTTTCATTCACTCAACACGAATTTTTCAGTGCTAAAAAGTCTATCCCTCTTCAATAACACATGGGAATCGATCCACAGTTTGATCTAGTATTTATAAACATATTTCATTAAACAGACTATATAATTTCAAAGCCTACCCAATCGAACTCCATTCGATTGTATACCATTTGATCTTCAACGTTGTTCTGTGTTTATAACTCCGTGCCAAAGCTGCCAATACTACAGATCTTCAACATACTCAATACTTTCGATTCATAATTGATGGCTTTCGCATTGCCATTTAACTCTTGGCAATCGCTATATGACATTCATTTCAAATGGTGCGCGATCTGCAAACCTCCACAACAGAAAGTCGACATGGCTTAAAGTCAATGCTTTTGAAATATGCAGAATTTCATTTCATTCAACGATGCCAATCAAACCCTCAGATTGACATAAAAACAATCAACTCATTCAACACACGGATTTACCATTACAATTAACAACTGAAATGCCGATATTGATAATATCGATTCTTCCAACTTCTGCACAGAGTTTTGTCTACAAAGCTTATCATATGAATGAAATAAGAACTCAACGTCTTCCTACCAATTTGACCAAGAATATATATATGTCACACAGAATTTTCAAAACTGAATTCTTCATCAATAAAACCAAATGTAAACAATTACAAAAAACCTCTTAATTCATGGCCAGATTTTCAAATCGATGGCCCTTTTACAAAATTTGGAGGCTTACAACCTCTTCCTCTATTCTACACTCTAATCTCACCTCTCCTTTTTTGCCTTTGAGGCATATCAATTTATACAAATTTAATTGAACCCATTTTTGGTTCTCATCCCTTTAATCACTCAACAAACCCCTAAATATCTCAACAAATCCTAAAATCACTCTTGAATCCCAAAGGATCCTCTCTCACCCAAAATTAATGAAACTAATTTCTAAATTAAAATCGCTCATCCCTTTACATTCTCAACTGACCAAATTATCTCATATTTGAGAATTATTTACAATATTTAATTAAAAATACATAAAACCCACTCAAATTATTTATAAAAATCTAGCTCTTTTAAAAACTTAAACACCCCTAAGTTTTACAAAGTATTTTCGAATCTGATGCTCCTGCATCAGACTCCCAAGGTTGAAAATGATCATGATCTCCTGATCATGCGTTTTAAATCTTTGTCCGCCTGGATCCCACACTTTGTTATGCAAGTTAATATCTACTGTCGTATGCTGCTTTTCTCCAGGTCTCCATATCTTATGTTGTCTTTCTCCACTCGCTGCACTTTCACAATCTGTCTCCATCTTCATTTTTCTACTGCTTCTCTTCCTTACTGATGTCTTCCTTTGAGACACTTTCAACATGATTCTTCTGATTAATTCAATTTCTCGGTCCAATAAATCTCCAGGCTGCTGATTTCTTGTTGCCTGCTGAGCTAAGATGGCTTGCTCAGTTCTTACTCGTTCAATTGTTACTGTCACTTGCTGACTTCTTGCTACCACCCAATCATCCATGCCCTCTTGTCTTCTACAACGGAAAACTTCTCCTCTACCTCCTTCTATCAGCAACTTACTGGACTGGTACATTGTGTACTTCTTTCTGCTATCTTCATCACTCTGCATCTGCAATTCCCAATTCTGAAATTGAGATTCTTTCTGCACTAAATCTTGACTATTCAACATCATCTCTAGTAACATAACTTCTTCATTCCATAGATTAGATGTTTCCACAGAATTCTCGTCTTCCTTCATTCGACTGCTCAACTGAGTCAAATGTCCTTCAGTACCTGCAACAATACCTGCATTCACAAAACACTTGTTAAAACAAAAACCATAAGGCCTCGGTGCCTTACTTCCCTCTGCCAGCACCTCAGTATGCTATCCTGAATTTTCCACCTCAATCAGCACATCAATATGTTGATTCTCTCTTCCCAAAGAATTCTTTGAATAATTCTCAATACTACCAACAATTCTTCCATTCACATCATCTGCTTCCATGATATCTTTCTGTTCACTGAAATGAACTCTGCCTTCTGCTGCAACCTCCCTGTCATACTCTGAATTCACTAACAAGTATTCCAAAAATAAAATTTCTCTGTGGCATTGCTGAAGCATATCATCATCACTTACAGTCCCTGCACTCACACACAAATCTTCAGTTTGAAAATCACAAAGTTCAACAGTCTCAACTGTCGGTTCATATACCAGCTCTTCCAGTTGATCTGGATCTTCCCAATAGTTCAAGAAATCATCAATGATCTCCTCTTCTGTTTCATCAATGGAAACCTTCACTTTCAACTCAGCTGCTCTGAGTTCTTCACATCTCAACTGTACATCCATCATCTGCTCGATCTTCTTCAACTCTTATGTTAATTGCATGTTTATCTGTTGATCCCTTTTCTGTTGTAGCCTCTGCCACTTCACTCTCTTCTTCATGGTCCAACCACGTCTCTGGTCTTTCACATTTTCCTGTAACAATTCCATCAATAACTCGAGATGGACTGCTATCTCAGCTTTCTCTTTCTCATACTCTTCATCAGTCAACTGCTGTCTTATGCCATTTGCCTTGGCATATTTCTCCCTCTTTCTATTGTGGCCTCTCTCTGAACCTCTTCTCTCTCCTTTATTACTTTCAGTAGTCATCTCATTCACCATGAGTTTCTTACCCATGAGTTGCACCAAGCCTTTGCAACAGTAAACTCTTCTGCTGCCACTTACCTCACCAATCCCTTCCTTCGGATCTGGTCTTTTGGTAATCACCGGTCCTTTGCTGGAACCTTTTGAGCATTTCTCCACTGCTCCTTCAGGATTCACTCATCTGCAACTTTATTCAACCTCTGTTGAATCTCTAGGTTCTGCCACACTCCATTATAATCCATGTCAGAATCTTTCATTACTGCACTCCAGCTGTGATCTTCTTCTTCCTGCTGAGACTTTCTTCAACCTTCTTGCAATCTGAACTCTGCAAACATCTTCCAAACCAGAGTCAAATATCATCTGACAACTCACCTTCAAGATCCTATTGATCTTGCTTCCCTTCTTCAACTGCACTTGCATATCTGTGCTGCAATCTTCATTAGCTTCAAAATTAGATATTCATTCATCGCATGCAATTAAATCAATTCAATTTAAAAACTTAAACCTTCACACAGAGCTATTCCAGCTCTGATACCAAAATGATGCAGGAAAATCCTGCTTACCCAGAATATCTCCTTATCTATGCATATACAAATGCATCTCCAAATCTGTGCCCAAATAAGACTCCAATGTCTAAATAATTTACAAACATCATCAACAATTAAGCTCCAAAACTTCCCATTCTGGCAATCTCACACACACTTTTACATGCAGAATCATTTAAACATATGGTTCAAAACCATAACCCAACAATCTTCACACAAAGGTTCCCTCATGAATGGAAACTTCTTCAAACAATGATACGAAACCATACACTCCACAATCCAGCTTCCCATTTATTCCCAACATTCGCACATGGCTTTTAAATACCGGATTTTAAAATCAATTTCATTAAAACAAATGCGCCCATGCGTTAAAAGCTCCACATGGCAAATTCACACCACTGCACATCGATTTTATGCATCCCCACCTTCACAATTTGTTTAACATACCAAATGCTTTCTAATAAAATCGACTTTGATTTAAATATAGTCAACGCCTTAGGTTGACCAGAGCAATTAACATGTTATGCAAACATTCAATTGGAAATTATCAATAAATTAAACTAGACATTAAACTTGAACCCACAAATAACTTACCATCTCCAGCATTCGCACCATAGCTGCGTTTCATTGCATTCACTATCCAACGCCATCAACAATCTTTGCAATTTAATTCATGTCAACTACAATAAAATTGAATGCAGACTTCATATCCAACTCTGCGCCTTATACACTCCCATCGTTTTCATGACTGGATTGCTTCCACGATTTTAATGCAATCAAACTGATTAACAAAATTCCCACACACAGTTTCCTCATTCTGCGTTCCCTTTTGAAGTCGATGCTACAGATCAAAAAACATTCACGCATTTCCAATCAATCTCTGAAACCCCACTGAAAACACTTGTTAGAACCCAATTAATCTTCTTCAATCGACCGAACTAATCACTGCCAGTACCAATGTCAACTCTCAAGCGTTGTATATACAATGTGTATGTGTGATTCCAGGCATCCACATGATTTTATTTCTTTAGTGACTTCAATCCTCACCAGGTCGATTTATCCATATATGTTAAACTTCAAGAAGTCGACTCCATCATTGCTGTGCTTAACTTGCAATTTTCATTCACTCAACACGAATTCTTCAGTGCTTAAAATTCTATCCCTCTTCAATAACACATGGGAATCGATCCACAGTTTGATCTAGTATTTATAAATAGATTTCATTAAACAGACTATATAATTTCAAAGCCTGCCCAATCGAACTCCATTCGATTGTATACCATTCGATCTTCAAAGTTGTTCTGTGTTTATAACTCCATGCCAAAGCTGCAAATACTACAGATCTTCAACGTACTCAATACTTCCGATTCATAATTGATGGCTTTCGGATTGCCATTTAACTCTTGGAAATCGCTATATGACATTCATTTCAAATGGTGCGCGATCTGCAAACCTCCACAACAGAAAGTCGACATGGCTTAAAGTCAATGCTTTTGAAATATGTAGAATTTCATTTCATTCAACGATGCCAATCAAACCCTCAGATTGACATAAAAACAATAAATTCATTCAACACACGGATTTACCATTACAATTAACAACTAAAATGCCGATATTGATAATATCGATTCTTCCAACTTCTGCACAGAGTTTTGTCTACAAAGCTTATCATATGAATGAAATAAGAACTCAACGTCTTCCTACCAATTCGACCAAGAATATATATATGTCACACAGAATTTTCAAAACTAAATTCTTCATCAATAAAACCAAATGTAAACAATTACAAAAAACCTCTTAATTCATGGCCAGATTTTCAAATCGATGGCCCTTTTACAAAAGCTGGAGGCTTACAACCTCTTCCTCTATTCTACACTCTAATCTCACCTCTCCTTTTTTGCCTTTGAGGCATATAAATTTATACAAATTTAATTGAACCCATTTTTGGTTCTCATCCCTTTAATCACTCAACAAACCCCTAAATATCTCAACAAATCCTAAAATCACTCTTGAATCCCAAAGGATCCTCTCTCACCCAAAATTAATGAAACTAATTTCTAAATTAAAATCTCTCATCCCTTTACATCCTCAACTTACCAAATTCTCTCATATTTGAGAATTATTTACAATATTTAATTAAAAATACATAAAACCCACACAAATTATTTATAAAAATCTAGCTCTTTTAAAAACTTAAACACCCCTAAGTTTTACAAAGTATTTTCGAATCTAATGCTCTTGCATCAAGAACTCAAGACAAAACAAGGTCTATTTGAATGGTTAGTTATGTTGTTTGGGATTTGCATTGCACCTATCATATTCATGAGATTTATGAATGATATATTGTGACCATTCCTTGATGATTTTGTCACAGCCTACTTGGACGATATTCTGATTTTTAGTAAGACTCATGAAGATACTTTCAAGCATTTAAAGCAAGTTCTAGATGTCTTGAAAAAGGAAAATTTGTATTTGAAGATGTCTAAATGTGAAATTTGGACAACCTCTTTGCTTTATTTGGGTCATATTGTAGGAGGTGGTGGATTGAATATTGATCCCTCTAAAGGTGATGTTATTGTGAATTGGCCTAAACCAAACAATGTAAGCAAAGGTAGGAGCTTTTTGGGAGCAACCCAATATTGGAGAAAAAATATTGCTAACTTATCATTCATTTTAGCACCATCACATGCCTTAACAAGTGTGAAGTAGGTATTTCAGTGGGGAGGCGAGAAACATAAATACTTTGATACTTTGAAGGATTAAATCACTACAACACCAGTTCTAACACTTCTAGATCTTAAGCAGCGATTTGAAATTTAAACCGATGCAAGAGAATATGCAATGGAAGAATTTTTTATGCAACATGGTAAGCCAATATGTTATCATGATGAAACAATTTCTAGTGTAGTGGTAAACTATCCAACTTATGATAAATATTTGTATGCTTGGGTACAAAGCATGACCAAATGGAAGTAATATTTTATGGGTAAAGAAATTATTATTCATACTGACCACCAACCTTTGCAATATTTACAATCGCAAACCAGTCTACAACAAGCTAGACATTTCAAATGGATGGGATTCTTGCAACAATTTCATTTGGAAATCAAGTATAAGAAAGGTATATACAACAAAGTTTCAGGTATGTTATCAAGGCCTATTGTTAATGCATTTTTCATTGTTAAGCATAACTCAATAATGTATGAAAGTTATATTGAACAATATTCTCAAGATTAAGATTTTAAGTTATGGGTTCCACCAGGTGAAAGACTCAATGTCATAAGGGAAGCTCATAGTTCTCTTATTTCTAGTCACTTTGATGTAGGAAAAATAGTTTTTCAAATATAGAGGTATTGTTATTAGCCTCACATGAATGAAACTGTATCAAGATATTTAAAATGATGTTCTATATGCGCTACTAGAAATCCAAGAAATAGGTAATTGGGTTTTTATACTCCACTTCCTATCCCTTCTCGTCATTTGGAAAGTATTTCTATGGATTTTTTTGGGGGGATACCAATTTCTAGGAAATCTCATGGTTATTTATATGTTTTGGTGGATCATTTCAGAAAAATGTGTGTGTTGATGCCTTGAAAGAAACATATTATAGTTGAACAAACCGCGAATATGTTCTTCCAAAACGTATGGGTTCATTTTGGGTTACCTACTTCGATTATTTTTTATCAAGATAATCGATTTATAAGGAAGTTTGGTTCAATTTTATTGGAACTCATGGACACAAAGTTGAAGTAGAGCATAACATTTCATCCAAAAATGGACGACCAGACAGAATTAGTGAACGAAATAGTAGTGCATCTCCTTCGAGGATATTATGGGAAGCATCCTAAACATTGGGATGAATATTTTCATTACATCCAACATGCCTACAATTGTGCAAAGCATTCATCTACACAAGTATCTCCATTTGAAGCATGTTTAGGTTATTTTCCAAAGTCTCCTTTGGATTTCATCTTTGGTAAAGATATTATAGTCGATGTACATAATTATGTGGATAAAGCAATAATCTCATTAAATAAATCCAATTAGTGCATCAAAGGGTATAATAACAACTCGATAAAATCCCAACCAAGTACAAAGAAAGACATGATAAACAGATTTTATCATTATTTCCAAGTGGGAGATCAATTTTGGTTGTACATTTTTAAACAAATATCACAAGGTGAAGGTGAAAAACTCAAGACAATTCGATATTGTCCTTTCAAAATCTTGGAGATTGGTAACAACATTTTCTGATTAGATTTGTCACATTACATGAAAATTTATTCTGTTATGAATGTGGAAAATTTGAGATTGAATGATCCTCCTATGGTTGTTGATCAAATGATCCTAGAGGATCTTTTTAAGTACAGATCGATAGAGTTCTAGTTTGTTCGACATCCAGTTCAGTCTCCAATCTGCTAGTTCCATCAGTATCGTCCGAAGAAAATTTCCTCAAATTGATCATGGTTCGGTTCATGGCATGTATTATGGTGTAAAAAAAAAGGGGTCCTAGATTACCTATGGTGAAATACCTTACAAAATTTAATCCTCTAATCCTAGCACTATGGTGTCCAAAACCTAGTTCTAAGACCTAAGCTAAAAATAACATATAAAAACCTAAGTCTAAACCTAAAGGACCTAAGTGCTTTGGTATTAAAAACCTAAAACATTAAACATGGATATAAAACATTATAATAAAACCTAAGCGCTAAGTTGCAAAAACCTTTACATAAACCTTTTAAAAGGTTTGGGTGGTATTGTTTAATACATTATTATAAAAAATTTATTAACACAACCCACAGCGCTATCAAACCGCATCGGAGTTTTTTATATGATAAGTTGTAGACCGTTTCGGAGATGTTAGACATGTGACAGGTCTGATAAACCATAGTGGAGTCAAGGTAACAACTATTATAGCCACCAGTTATGCCGCATCGGGAATGGTTGCCATGTGACAGGTTTATCAAAAACTGAAATGGATAAAACAGTTGTATTGACCACAGTTACAAAACCGTATCAGGATTGTTGTTATGTGAAAGTTGTTTCCAAAGTCGTTGGGATAGACCGTAACTGCCAAAACCAACTTGTCCGCCCGCCTGATCACATGCAACAGCCCCTCAGATGCACCCGGCTAGCTAGCCGTGGGGGATAAAATTATAACATAAGGTTTAAATATGGGTTTTTTGAATTAAATCAGCACCAAGGTCTACCACTTTATCCTAGGTATTAATGAGAAGATAGGATTCGAGAGCCAAATCACGAATTTCTCTCAACCAATTGCTAAATTGGCATCTAGGAGTATGAAGCCAAGTATTTATAAACCAGGACATATTTTTATTTAGGACATGGATGTTTTGAACTTCAGTTTTCAACAAGATAGAGGTAGTTTTGTTTGCAGCATTGCTCAGTCGTCTAGTGTCAGAATTGAGCGCAGAGATAGAGTAATTTTTGTTTACAGAGTCCAAAAGTCCCTGCGAGCATAATCATTCTGATTCATTTCTGTGTAAATAAATTCCTCATGATCAATCCTAATAAAGCGGACCTAGAGATGTAGTCCACCGGGGAAGAACTCCATAATCAACTGTTTGCTTCTTCTTCTCTCTGTTTTATGTTGTGATTTAATCATTTTTTTGCTGCTAGATTAATTAACAGTCAATCTTAAGGACAAGCTAATCAAACTACCTAAGCATTTTATTCGATCACATTCAGATCATATTTGGTATCAGAGCAGGTTGTGATTTGTAGTTTACTTGTTAGTGGATTTTAACTAGGTTGGGATTGTAACGTGGAAAAGGTGAGCTTGAGGAATTCAATCCAGAGATCAGAAAGTGGAAAACCATTCATCAATCAACGATGACAAGGACTGAGACCATTGAGACTTGTGAAGCTACTGAAAAAAAACCTATGGATGAGAATCAAATCCAACAGATGTTTCTTAACATGCAACAAATGTTGGAAAAATTATATGAAGACAATAAGACGAGAGATGCAGCCTCATCTTCGAAGGCATCAAAGAAGGACAAGGGTAAAGGCAAGGTAGATAAATCTCTTTCTCCTCCATCATCTCCATCATCTTCTTCTTCCTCTTCTACTTCTAGTTCTAAATTAGAAAAATAAAAGAAACCTAAGAGTCAACTTTTTAAACTTGATGTTAAGTTCGAATTACCTATGTATGATGGTGAAATAAACCCTAAGAAACTAGATAATTGGGTAAAATAGTTAGAAGTCTATTTTTGTATTCAATATATTACTGATGATAAGACAAAGATCTAATTAGCTACTCTTAGAATGGGGGGTACTGCTTTGATCTGGTGGGAAAGTAAGATATAGATAGATTTTAATTGTAAAGGAAAAGTTATCACCTCATGGACTAAGTTTATAAAAGCTCTAAAGAAACAATTCTATCTGTTGGGTCACACACAGAAAGCTGTAATTGATTGGCAGCGCTTGCGACAAGGTAAGGGACAGAACGTTCAAGAGTTCACACAGGAATTCAGAAAGAAAGCGTTAGCACTTGGTATTTATTTGGACATGAAAGAAACTTTGTTGAAGTATATTGGAAGTTTGCATTCATATTTGCAGCATACATTATTAATGTTCAATCCTAATGATTTTGATGAAGTTTGTGTTCAAGCTATTCATGTCGAATCAGGTGGTAGACCATTCAAGTTTACACCAAAGACATCCAAGAAGATGGAAACCGAAGACAGCAAAAAGAAGGGCAAGTCAAAGGGAAAGAAGGCTGCCACAACTCAGAAGGAAGATGATAGACCTACTTGTACACATTTCCAAAGGATCGGCCATGATGAATCTAGGTGTTGGAAACTTCATCCAGAACTTAAGCCAAAGAAGTTCCAAACGAAGAAGGGTGAAAAAAAGGCTGAAACAGAAATCCAACAAGGCTTGGACTTGGGATCTGATTTAGGTGATGAAGGAAAAATCATTGTTATGGTTACAACAGGTAAAATTTCTGAAGCTAGTACTTCTGCTTCTTCTAATATCACACAATTGAATGAAGGAAAAAGAATCGAGTTATTTCATATAAGGGTAAGTTCAGAGCATACTAAGATAGATACATTGTTCGATACGGGATCACAAGAAAATTTGATTTCTGAGTCATTGGTTAAAAAATTGGGTTTGAAAACACATAATCATCCAAAACCATATCCTTTAGGATGGTTAAAGGAACGATCACAAATTCATGTTACCAAACTGTGTCGGTTAAAATTTGCAATCACATCTAACTATATCAACGAAGTGGATCTAGGTGTGACACCGTTAGAAATATGTGGAATTGTCTTAGGAAGATCTTATCTCTATGACTGTGATGCAATATTTTATAGGAAGGAACATATGTATCATCTCAAGAAATATGGGATTAAGTACATCGTTCGGGCACATAAAACTCAAAATCACTTGAATTTAATCAATGATAATCAGATGAAGCGCTTAATTAGTTCAAGTAAGAGATACATACTCATGTCGATAAAAGAGCAACATAAGGATCTTAATGATACTTTTTCAAGTTGTGAATTTAAGTATGAAGGTAATTTGGTTAAAAACGTAGATTCATTTCAAGATCTAGTTAAAGAACCAAAACATCTACTTCATAAAAATGAAATATCACATGAGATGCAGTTGATGTCCGATGCGCCTAATAATGGAATGTGTCACAAGTCAGTTATAGAGTGTAAATAAATAAAGCAACAAATTCTAGGGATGGAATCCATGCGACTAAAGTCATTTCCATGTGGTTCACCCATAATTTTGGCTCAGAAGCAAAACGGGACATGGGGAATGTATGTCAATTTTAAAGTTTTTGATTCAGTTAAGCAGAAAATATTCACAACATCAATCTCAGTTTTGTTAGATCATCGACAACCATTTGAAATAGATTCTAGTGGTAATATAAAGGGTAAAGTGATTCATGTAGAGCATCAGCCGCTTCAATACATTTAGTTACAGTCTAAGTTGCAACAATCTCGCTACTACAGTTGGATTCAGCAAATTCACTTGGAAATTGTGAACAAAAAGGGTGTGATAAATAAAGTAGTTGATATGATGAATAAACTGTCTTTGAATGTTTCACTAGTACTACAGAATAGTTCATTGAATCATGAAATATATGTAGAACAATATAGTATTGATGATAATTTCAAATAAATTTATGAATCGCTAACTCATGGTACTCCAATAGAAGAAAACAATTATCATATTGATGACAGGTTGTTATATTATTTGGGTAAGTTGTGTATACCGTAGACAGGAAAAGAACAAGTTATTCAGAAAGGTCACTCTTCTCAACAGATACATAGGGCAGTATGGAATCAATTGAAAGAGAGTTAGGCCAAGTTCAAATTGCCCCACGATAAGTATCAAGTCGATCATCATTTTCAGGTTGGCAAACATGTATGGTTGTATATCAGCAAAGTCGGGTTGAAAGGGGAAGGTAAGAAGCTGAAATATATCAGATATGGTCCTTTCAATATATAATTGTTGAGAAGATTGGAAATAATGCATTCCGATTAGATTTACCACCTTATATGCATATTTACTCAGTTGTGAATGTCGAAAGTTTGAAGTTGTATGAACCTCCGATGATTGTTGATTTTGAGGATGATATACAGATCCCTTCTATTGAAAACTTATCACTTGAGTACATGACAAATTTGTAGGAAGATGCCATCTTGGACAGAAGAGTTCGTACGTCTAGGCGAAGAGATGTGGAATATCTTTGAGTGGGAATCAAGGGCATAAATCCAAGTAAGGCAAAGAGGATAGAGATCGAAAAAGTGAGGGAGTTGTATCCTCACTTATTATCTGCTTAAAATCAAGATTTTATGGTCCAAAGGCTTTCAAGTGGAGAGGATTCATCCAGGAGGATCTTGTTCAATAAAGATCAACAAAGTTCCAATTCGTTCGACGTCTAGTTCAGTCTCCAATCCGCTAGTTCCATCTGTATCGTCCGAAAAAAATGTCCTCAAATTGATCATGGTTAGGTTCATGGCATGTATTATGGTGTAAAAAAAAGGGGTCCTAGATTACCTTTGGTGAAATACCTTATAAAATGTAATCCTAAACCTATGGTATAATCCTAGCACTATGGTGTCCAAAACCTAGTTCTAATACCTAAGGTTAAATAACATATAAAAACCTAAGTATAAACCTAAAGGACCTAAACGATTTGGTATTAAAAACCTAAAACATTAAACATGGATATAAAACATTATAATAAAACCTAAGCGCTAAGTTTCAAAAACCATTACATAAACCTTTTAAAAGGCTCAGGTGGTATGGTTTAATACATTATTATAAAAACTTTATTAACAAAACCCACATCACTATCAAACCGCGTCGGAGTTTGTTATATGATAAGTTGTAGACCGTGTCAGAGATGTTAGCCATGTGATAGGTTTGATAAACTGTAGCGGAGTCAAGGTAACAATTGTTATAGCTGCCAGTTATGCCGCGTCGGGAATGGTTGCCATGTGACAGGTTTATCAGAAACCGCAACGGATAAAACAATTGTATTGACCGCAATTACAAAACTACGTGAGGATTGTTGTTATGTGACAGTTGTTGCCAAAGCCACCATGATAGATCGTAACCGCCAGAACCAACCAGTTCGCCCACTTAATCACATGCAGCCGCCCCTCAGATGCGCCCAGTTAGCTAGCCGTCGAGGCAGAAAATATAACATAAGGTTTTAATATGGGTTTTTTGAATTAAATCAATGCTAAGGTCTACCACTTTATCCTAGTTATTAAATAAGAAGATAGGATTAGAGAGCCAAATCACAAATTTCTCTCAACCAATTGCTAAATTGGCATCCAGGAGTATGAAGCCAAGTCTTTATAAACTAGGACATCTTTGTATTGAGGACATGCATGTTTTGAACTTCAGTTTTCAGCGATATAGAGGTTGTTTTGTTTGCAGCATTGCTCAACCGTCAGGTGTCAGAATTGAGTGCAGAGATAGGCGTCGAAAAGGCGAGAGGGAGTACTTTCTATTTACAGAGTTCAGAAGTTCCTGTGAGCACATTCATTCTAATTGATTTCTATGTAAATAAATTCCTCACGATCAATCCTAATAAAGCAGATGCCCACTTGAAAGCGGACCTGGAGATGTAGTCCACTAGGAACGAACTCCATAATCAACTGTTTTCTTCTTCTTCTCTCTATTTTATGCTATGATTTAATCATTTATTTGCTGCTGGTTTATGTCGTCTTTCATTTAAAATATTTCTTCAGTTAACAGTCAATCTTAAGGACAAACTAATCAAAATAACTAAGCATTTTATTCGATCACATTTAGATCATCAAGAAGAGAATGTTCATATTCCATATATAGAAGATTTTTCTCCTAAATATGTAAATGACTTGCAGAAATATTACTGGAGGATAAGAACTTCATGCAGAGACAATGTGGAGTATCTTCGTATGGGGCTCAAAGGTACCAATCCAAGAAAAGAAAGGCGAATAAAGATTGGAAAAGTGAGGGAGTTGTATTGTCACTTACCTATTGAGTAAAAACAAATGTTTAGTGTTCCAAAAGATTCGAGTGGGGAGAAAAAGTAATTATTTTTAGCACTAAAACCTTTCAGTCTCATATAACTCAAGGTATTATTCTTGCATAACCTATATGTGCTCATGGTAAAGTTGTGTTGGTAATATTTGATGATTTACACCACTACATCATATGCTATGGTATCGTTGTGCCTCGACAAGGATCCCCACGAGATGTCCCTTGGTTAATCAAAGTATGAGGATCAAAAGTAGAGGTTGGATTTGGAAGCGAGCGGTGGGTGGCTGGGTGGTTAGGGTAACCACGTACCCCCACCTCATGAGTGTGCCCTCACTTTCATGGATTTTTTACTCTAGAGGTTGGTACAAACAACATTAGGGTTTTGTTGTTTTTTCTCGTATGGTTTCTTGTCTAGGTAACGAGGAATAAAAACAGAAGGTGCCACGACTTTAACAGGGGTCTCAATTTTCAACTTAGGAGTGTGGGGTTGTCTTCTAGAGATAACCCCCGCTTCGTTAATTCATAGCTAAAACAACCTTTCTTCAACTCAATTATTATAGAAATTTCACTTGCTATTTATGACTATCCTCCTCTCTTTCTTCTATTTGTGTCATCTAATTTTGTTCTCCTTTAATTTTGTGTATGTCTCACTTGTTCCTCAATTGTGAAAAGTAGTCCTGGCCATGCTATGTTCAGGTAAGAAATTCCTATCCACCAACAGGGTTCAATCTAATAATCTCTTTTATTTTAACGTTTTTTGTTCACAGAGAGGTTTGTCACTAATTTTAATTCTTGTATCTTCTCACTGTTGTCAAAAAGTACTACCAAACTGCTTCTAATGTCGTAGTATTTAGTTTTGCACCCAATCCTAGTCTCATGATTGGGTTTTTACTTACAGTCACATTATTTTCTTCCTGGTTGGCATATTCACCTGTAGGTTAGAACAGCCCTTGATAGGAGGAAAACCCTAACCTAGGGTTTTCTCTTTCGCATTGTGGCTTCAGTTATGGATTTCTCAATAGTTAACCTGGTCTATTCTTGTATGATTTATACTTTAAACTTTGTGCACATGTAAGTTTTCCCATGCATTTTTTCAATTACTAGTCCGGCTTTATACTCTTTGGTCATCGTGGTTTAAGCCCCACGATCCATGTTGTAATCTCAGCATAGAAATATTTCCTCTTTTTCCGGCATCAGAGACTGAACTGTGATCGTTTATATTTTAGTTGATTTAATTGTAAAGCAAAAACAGATAGAATAGTGGGCTTAGTTCTATAAATTATCAAAATCCTCGAAGGGTTTCTATATATATATATATATATATATATATATATATATGAACATATGTTTTCAGTTATGATGCAATTATAAATATTGTTTCCCTTTTCAGAGTTTTCTATTTAGTTTATAGTCGACATGGTGGTGTTATTTTTTTCTTTAATAATTCAAGAAAGCCCTTCTTACAATGAATATTTCTATTCGTATATATATGTGTAACTTATATTTGTTCCAGATAATTCGGAAAATTCATGTCTCTTTTTTTGAAAGGAGAAAAGGGAATTAATAGAAATATCTCGTCTTGCATATATAACCTTTTTAATTTTATATATTTCCCCTTGTATTCTAGCTTGGCTAATTTCTAAGAAAAATGTTTGGAAAATATTTCTTTTAATTTACACAAAATGCAAAAATAACCAATTTCATGTATTGTAGACACTTATCTTAATAATGCAAGCCTAGTCTACCATAAACAATTACAATGGTGTAAGGACACTTATCCCAACTAATGAGATTGATTCTTTTGCAATCCAATTTCCTGAGTGCCATTTTCACATCTTCACATCTAAAGTAGTCATGGTCTTGTAGAGAAGAATTGAGCTTTCATAACTAGTTCTTAATGGGGAATCTTCCAACAAGCTCCCATTCCCAAAGTTAATTTGAGGCTTTTCCCCTTGGTCCTATAGAGAAGAATTGAGTTTTCATAGATAGTTCTTAATGAGGCATCCTCCAATAAGCTCCCATTCCAAACTTAATTTTAGGCTTTACCCTTTTCCTTTTTGGAATAACTATCCCTCAAGAGAGGAAATTGAACTGAGAGACTTTTCCCCTCTCACCTTCTACTAACCTCCTTTTTCTTTCTTGGACAACTATCCTCTAGAGAAGAAAACGAATTGAGCTTCCATAGCTAGTTCTTATTGGGGCCTCCTCCAACAAGCTCCCATCAGCTCCCATCCTCAAAGTTAGCTTGAGGCTTTTCCTCAACACCTTCTATTAACCTCCTTTTCCTTTCTAGGATAACTATCCCTCATGAGAGGAAACGCTTCCATAGCTAGTTCTTAATAGAGCCTCCTCCAACAAGCTCGCATTCCCAAATTTAAGTTAAAGTTTTCCACCTCTCATCTTTTACTAACCTCTTTTTCCTTTTCCTTTCCCTTTCAAAATAACTATCCCAAAAAAAAAAAATCCAAAGAAGCAACTTCTTTTACCCAACTACCCATAATTACTTTAAATGTAAAATCCTCTTTATTTATACACATCTAAATTCTTATCCGAAATCCTCTATATACACATCAAAATTCTTATCCCACTCTATAGTCATGGGATCTGCACTTTATAACACAAGTCATATGAAATAAAATAAATATTTACATATTTACTACGGAGTGTTACACATGCATTCTGAAATATAAAAATTATCAAATATAATTTAAGTAAATTTTGAAATTTGAAATTACAGTTCAACTAAATTTAAAATTCAAGGTTAAAATCATTAACAATAAATTTAAAATAAAACAAAACAAAAATAATAATA
Source organism: Pinus albicaulis (assembly GCA_034641835.2). NCBI lineage: Eukaryota > Viridiplantae > Streptophyta > Pinopsida > Pinales > Pinaceae > Pinus > Pinus albicaulis. The sequence continues at coordinate 307,899,645 of CM076582.1, read as the reverse complement.
ATAATTTGGTTTTTCAAATCTTGCACTAACACAATAATAAATATTGTTTAATTTATTTTAATATATTTTTTCCCAAATATTAACCATTTTCAACCAAGTAAATGAGACTTAAAAATATTTCTTACCAATTTCCCATGAAAAATTGCATTCCTATTAAACATCTTATCATCCACCAAATTCTTGAGTTTGGGAAGATCAAGCATCCAAACACACAGCATAAATCTTGGCAACGGAAGGGTGGAACTAGGAGTTATCAGAATACCAGCAAGGCCAAAAGGCAACATTATTTTCCTGAGAAGTAGAAAGTTTAAAGGTCCGAAAATGTTTTTCGACGACAAAGAGGACATGTAGGGTTAAGAACCAGCCAGGAGGTTATGCATGCAGAATGGAAAATATGGTTGCATGCCAATTTCAACGATGGTGTCGAAGAATCAGAGGAATCTGCACCTTCAACTGCAAACTGATCGTGGCATATAGGGCACACTCCACCCTCCACTTCCGAAGCTTTCTCCGACCCATCAATGGATGCCATTGTTCCGACCCTTTCTGTAATATCTTGGAGGCTACCATGACAATACGGCAGAAAATGGAAAACAGGGTCATTCTCAGGCAATGCTCCTTCAAACGATTGGGTGCTGATCAGCTGCACAATACTATGTGCACCATTCTCGTCCAAGTAGAAGTTCACGGAGATTCCCAGCTGTCTCAGGAGAGGCCAAACGCTCTCCTCGCCATATATAGAACACCCCAAAAAAATGAAATTCAGAACTTGAGATAACATGGCCGGATTGAAGTGAATGTCAATAAATCTGTTGAATTTACGGTATAAATCTCGCAGAAAAGAAGCCCACTCTTCAAAAGTAGCTTCTCTTCTTGCCACACGTACGTTAAATTCATGGCATAACGCTACCTCATGCTCCTCGGACTTGCCAAATTTGCGTGCATTATCCTCAGCCACCCACAGTTCAGAGGTGGCACTCTCATAAATTTGACGAGATACACTGCTTCTCTCCATATTCGATGGGCTTCAACAGATTCTTTTGAATTCCAACCAGAACCAGATGATCTCTTGCTGCTCTATTGCTCCAAGCTTATTGGATTGCACTCGCTACTTCTATCCACCTATGGACAACGAAGCTAACCACAAAATAATCCAAAGTGTTTGCATAGCTAATTGCTTTATTCAATTCCTTCCGGGTATATGATTATAAAAACTTAAAATAGCTAAAACTAGACCTGCTAATTTTCATTCACAAACTACAGTTAAATTGAATAATAGACTCAACTTAATGTCTAACTCAAAGTCTAACTCAAATTATGAGCTATTAACTAGAGAAATTACTTTCTAACATTATCGAATTATTTAAATAAAATTAATTTATATCAACGTATTAAGTTAAAACAATAATAATTTTATAATAAGATAAAATAAAATGGTAACTATTTTCCATTTCAGTTTTACAATGAGAATCCGTATATAAATTAAATAAAGAGTATTTTTTTCCATTTATATTTATATTATTTCTAAGATATCTTTTATATTATTATAATTTTAAAAAATTAAAAAATATATAAACTATTATTTTATTTTAAATTAATGATATTATTAATTATGAAAATAATTAATATATATAACAAATTAATAAAAATTTAATTATTTATATTTTTAATTAAATTGAAAAATAAAAATAATCTAATTATTTTAATATAAATTTCAATTATTATTAAAAATATATATATAAATATTTCTAAAAATTAAATTCTTTTTCCATTTATATTTATATTATTTCTAAGATATCTTTTATATTATTATAATTTAAAAAAATTAAAAAATATATAAATTATTATTTTATTTTAAATTAATGATATTATTAATTATGAAAATAATTAATATATATAACAAATTAATAAAAATTTAATTATTTATATTTTTAATTAAATTGAAAAATAAAAATAATCTAATTATTTTAATATAAATTACAATTATTATTAAAAATATATATATAAATATTTCTAAAAATTAAATTCAACCGTTTATTTGGGTGAGATGGAGACCCTTTTCGAATGATATTAAAAAATTAAATTCAACCGTTTATTTGGGTGAGATGGAGACCCTTTTCGAATGATATTAAATTAATGGACTCGCCTCGACTGAAGAGTGAACAAAAGTTAACAGTATTATTGTGATAGCTTGCAGATCACTCGTTCCGGATTACATTTCGGCCTTTTGTTTTTCTTTAAAGTTGTTTAAAATATAATTATCAAGTTTCAATTTGAATTCGGATTCAATACATTAATTACTTTAAAAAAAATGAGGTCTTATATTTTATAAAAATTAAAATATGTTTTTTTTCCCAAAATATTACATAATTTTTTACTATGAATAGATTATTTTCTTTCTTTATTTTGCAAGTTAAGGCTTTTAATAGTATTAATTAAAGTGTTATTTATGAATAAACTATTTTCTTTCTTTATTTGATAGATTAAGATGTTTAATAATATTAATAGTTATTTATATATTTAATGTTGGATACATTTACCAAAACAAAAGTAAATACATACCAAACTATATTTTCTAATAAATGAATAATCTCAATCACGAATCAAAGTTATATACTACCCCAAAACCAATAAGAAAGAAATTATTTTTATAAAATATTTTAATTTTTTAATTAATAATATATTAATAAAAATGTGTTAAACATATTATCATAATATCTATGAAATGGAACATTTAAATAATAAATAATAATAATAATAATAATAAAACCTAATTAAAAAAAAAAAAAAAATCGAAAACCTCATAATATTTTGAAAAAACCTACCAAGTAGAGTCCACATCAATAAAATGAACCATTTACTTTTGCACAATGAACAGTTATAAAATAAACCATTTACTTTTGTACAATCGACTGTTACAGTACGGTTGGAGCTGGGGTGCCCTGTGAACGATTGTCACTGCCATCTATACATATTGTGTTATGGAATCTAATTGTTCTTATGGGTTAAATCACATTAAATCACCCTCTTCAATTCCGTTTCCATTTCAAATAGTTTAATTATATATTTAATTTTTTTATTAATATAGTTAATTTATTTATGTATTTAATTTTATAATATTTTTTACGATATAAATAAATATTTCATTGTAAAGTGAGAGAATTTTACATAATAGGTTAGGTTTTAAAAAAAATTGAGTAATATATTTAACCACTAAATATATATAATGAAAGATAATGCAAAGAAAAATTATTATTATTAATGATAATTTTAGATATTTATTTCAATTATGGATCACAAAAATCTTAAATCAAATAATGAAAACATTATAATAAAAAATTTATTTAAATAATAAATTTAAATATTAAATTAATAATTTTTTATTAATAAAAATAATGTTGAATATAATTAATACTTTATCCATAAAGTGTCATGGATATTCTACTATAGAGTTCTTCACAACATATTTAATAATATTATATTAAAACTCTGAAAATTCTACATTATCATAGTTTATTAAACTTTAAATTATGTGGATTTAATTCTAATTACTGCATCCATGTCAATGGAAATTATGCAAAAAATTAGAGAATGAATGTAACATACACCGTTAACTTCACATGGAAATGTAAGGAGATAAAATTTTTTTATTACAAGTTACTCATTGGTAACTAACCTTTCACCATTAAATATTCCTTACTCATCATTACATAGAATGTTTACCAGTTCATAGTGTAATTTTATAAATAAGAATAGTAAACTCATTAACCATTAACAACCTCCATTACAGTACATTAACATAATATTGTATGATGTAACCATTCATTCATCTCATTACTCATATAGTCATCACATAACTGCCATTATGAACATCATAACAAGAAAGGAATCAACATCATCAACTTGGCACAATAATCAATCACATCGTTGAACACCAATATACCCTGGAAACCCCGTAGGGTGAAAACCAGCAAACGTTTAATTTTATTATTAAACGCTCATGAGGGTGATCAACCCTCATTCAATGGCTTATCAAGGAGACCATCCCTTAACCATCGTTTATAAATCTTACAAGGAAATATACAACTATCTAGCTTTAAGCCATTCAATAAATATGATACCATTTACCCTCTGGTCTTCATATCTTCATATCTTCACATCTTGGTGGCATGGATGTACCTACAGTGGACCATCGTACATTGGACCTTCCTACAACTCACACTCATCTGCATGAACATTAATCATTTACCTGCCACCAGTACAAGCATAATTTCCCTTTGTACATGACAAGCATAATATTCCTTTGTACATGTCACCATCATTCCTTGCTATGATGCCTTCAACATAAAATGATGTCAAGATTCATAAATCAATCATTTCACATATCTGTACTATAGTATTTTCTCCATCTACTCATGTATATTCATGACGAGCAAGTAAAGTACCTTGTCGTTCGCTCTTTAACGACCCATACCTCATATGTGCTGGTTATAAGTCATCACAATAACTAATGCTTCCATCGCATAAGCACACATTCCTGCAAGACAATGGCTACATCTCCCAAGATTTTCTTTAAAATAAACTGATACATCAATTAAGATATTTATGCATGTGATTTACATAAAATTTAATCAAAATAGCTAACTCTTAAGCTATTACTTTTAGTGCATGGAATGCAAGCTAACATAACAACTGTTTCTCCTATGCATGCAATGCATATCGATTCCAAAAGAGTCTCCCTAAGGAGTGCTTACACAACGAAGCACATAACCTCCTTCACGAATCTTCCCAAAGAAAATCTCAATGCTAGTGAGCATGTAAACATATGTTTTCTTTTTGTAAAAATATGCAATTAAGATTATAATTACATGTCCTCTTTTCCAAAGATTGTACTAAACAATCATATTCAATGTAGTTTAATACTACAAGCTATCCTTCTACATACAAATAAGTATATTCATTTTCAATAAAATTTAATACATGTGTTGCATGCTTATGCATGATCTTCCTCCAAAAGGAATTAACATCATAATCATGATAATATAAAATAATCACTTAGTTTGTTCATCTAAGGAATAAAACTGATTAGTTCCTTTAACCATGAATTTATTAAATAACTTAACTTTACCATCACCATGGTAATTTATTCATGGATTTATTAAATAACTAATATTTGCAAACACCATGGTAATCTACCCATGGTTTTATGAAATAATTATTCTCCATCAACACCATGGAAAACTACCCATGGATTTATAAAAACTATCCATGGATTTATTAATTCCTTAACCTCTCCCACTACCATGGTAACTATTCATGGATATATATTAATTCATTACTATTTACAACATGGTTAATGAATATAAATCTGAGAAAACTTCTCTTTTCTTCTTCATTGTGCAAGAAGTTATTTCAAGAGTCACTCTCTTTAATCTATTCAAGAAAAAATACTTTGGACTTGTTATCACTTCATAATTTAAATGAGTACAAAGTCTTGTTTAAAATAAGAGCATTCCTCTTCTATTTTCTCGCTTATGTAAATATTTTTATTAAAGAGTTACCCTCTTTAACCTAATCAAGAAAATCTCTTTTAAAAATAAAGTATCATAACTAACCCTTATTTGGGCATAAGAGCTAGATAAACCTTTTAAAATAGTAACAAAGTTAGCATGCAACCTTTGCAAACCCTTGCAAAGGAATTAACGCCATGGACTTATCTTCTACTCCCCAGATAAATACATTCTTATGGAAATAGTCAATAATAAATTTGTTTCGATCGAAGCCCAATAAACTAATGAAATACCATTTTCTTGGTATATGTAACTTATCTCAAGAAATATGAGAAAGATCATTAGTATTTCTATTCTCTAATAATATTTTTGCAGAAAACTATATGATATATAATCTTTATTTATATCTTTCTTCTCACGACAAAAGATTATATAATAAAATTTAGCAAAGATTACTTATCTTGACTCTTATAAAAGAAAATGAATGTAATCACAGTATTTCCTAAAGGAAAGGGATAAATGACCTTATTCAGCAAGAATGTAGGCCTCATCCGTCTGCCTTGTATCGGCATTATCACTCCCACATTGCAATAATTACAGTAAAAAGAAAAGCAAATAGTCTTTTACGTTATTACTCTCATATTGCAATAATTACAATAAAAAGAAAAGCCAACAGCCTTTTACGTACCCATCTGCTCAAAATGCTTTATAAGGAAAATCGCTCGTAATAGACTTGTACTCAAATCGACAGAAGTAATCATCAACACAAACCCTCTAAAACTTGGTGAGGTTCTTGGAGTCGTAAACAATACATCACCCTGGATGCACTCATCCATCGCATGACTAACAGTTGAGCACAAGGGTTCTTCGGATTTGGAAAAACATGGAATGTGAAAAATAATCGAACACAGCGAAAATCAACCACCACTGCGAAACAGCACAAGTGAAACTCGAATGAGTGTGTTGGAGACGCAAATGTCACTCACGGTAAGGAATTGCGTTTAATAGAATTGTGGATTCAATGGTAGATATCATCCCGCCCATTGTCCAAATCATATCCAAAAAGTGATACAGAAAAACTCCCTTTTAAAGAAACCATTCTCCTCACTTTAATACGCAATCCGATGCAAGAATTCGTTCATTTTTTTTAACCGATTCTTGATTCAACTGTTTTTGTAAATCATGGTAAAAACTGTAGTTTACGTGGGCGTTACAATGAAAATATAAACTCACACACACACATAAGACACAAGATTTTCTTCCCGAGAAACCCTTTTGGGAGATGAAAGGTGAGGCTGAGTCACTTTGTTTCTTTGTCTGGAAATATGGCTACATGTACAAAGAAATAATTCATGTGGCCCATGGGCTACTACAATGCACAAATCCTATCTGTGTGCTCTACTTTCTATCTCTCTCGGCTATCTTTGCTGAGCTATGAAACAAAATGCTCTTGATCTAGGTGGATATTGGTGGCCACCCACCTATTCAGATCCTAAACTTCCGGAGCTGTTTTGGGGCCTAATGATCCAAGTGGATATTGGTGGTCACCCACCTATTCCATTTGAACCCCCGCCATCAGTTCTTTCAGTTTTTCATTTTCAGCACCACTTACTATTTTTAGTAGTTTTTTAGATCCTAAACTTTCAGAGCTGTTTTCAGGCCCTAAACGACATTTTTTGGGAAAACTGGGAGCAACATGGGTCCATGAAACATGTTGCTCACACCGAAATTTGTACTCCTCGGATAGGTCTTTCTAACGAGGAATGGTGGGCGTCAAACGGAGATCGTATGCCAAAGTTACGTTCCAGGGAAGTTGAAACACCAATTTACCCAAACGGGGCCCATAATTTTGGCGCTTTATCTCCTAGGGTTAGGTTTTTGAATGTTTAGAGTTTTCCATTTGTTTCTCAATAATAAATAGGCCCTCAAGCCTCATTGTAATACAGTTCAGAGGGTTGTAGCTGCCACATCTCTTCTGAGATAAGCTACCAGTGCCATAGCTATTTTATTTCCATTATGTTTGTAAACATATTTATGTTATTTGGTATTAATGAAATGAATCATTATTTCCATTGCATCTCTGTGTTTATGAATATTTATGTATTTTCTTGGGTTCCTGCATAAATGTAGATCAACTCTCCAAAGAATGGAATGTCTCTTCCTCCTTATGTCCCAGTTATAACACAACCCGATAGCCTACTAGTTGTTAATTTTGACTACATAAACTCTTAACTAGAGTTACAAAATCAAATTTTATAGATTTTTTTAAATCACAAACACATCATTAGCTTCTTCTAAAAACAATGGGAGTTGACGCGACATCCTCTCGAACCATAGGTGTGAAAACGGGAAGGTCAAGTTCTGAGTGGTATAACTTTTGCATATGGACTTTGATTGACGTGTTTCTTTCATCATTGGAAAGAACTATGAGTCTATAATAACATGAAAAGGTGTGGCATTTAAGTGAAAAAAAATACCCCAAAAATGTCGTTTGATGCCTTAAAATGCTCCTGAAAGGCTTTAGATCTTGTTTCACCAAACTGGGTCCCTCTGGTACAATCGGGGCTTTAGATCTTGTTTCACCAAACTGGGTCCCTCTGGTACAATCGGTCCTATGAGCTGATTCCTCCACTTTTTCCACTCCAAATGCATCCAGATGAATGAAAAACAATATAATTATCCAACTTAGATCATATTTATTCAGTTTTTTAATTAAAAATGTAACTATATAAAATAAAATAAAATAGTAACTATTTTCTATTTTAGATTTACAATGAGAATTCGTATATGACTAATTTTTTCCCATTTATACTATCTCTAAAATACTTAATTTTTGATATCTTTTATATTACTATAATTAAAAAAATTAAAAATAAAATAAATTCATTAATTTATTAATTATGAAAATAAATTAATATATATGATAAATTAAAATATATATATATATATATATATATATATATATATATATATATATATATATATATTAAAATTGAAATTAAAAATAATATAACTATTTTTAATATATATTTCAATTTTCTATTTCAATTATATATATATATATATATATATATATATATATATATATATATATATATATATATATATAAAATTCAACCATGTTTAACTGGGTGAAATGGAGACCCTTTTCGAATGATATTAAATTAATGGACTAGCCTGGACTGCAGAGTGAACAAAAGTTAACTATGAATAAATTATTACTCAAAAAAGAAAAATTACATTAATATATTAATTAATTAATTACTCCAAAAGAAAATTGAGAACTTGAATAAATTATATTATTTTCTTTATTTTGCAAGTTAGGCCATTTAATAGTATTAATTAAATTGTTATTTATGAATAAATTATTTTTTTTATTTGGTAGATTAAGGTGTTTAATAGTATTAATTGTTATTTATATAAGAATTTTTGGGTGAAAACTACATATAAGAAAATTTTGTCAATCAATTTCCAATTAATGAGTTTGATTTATCATCAAGACAAGATGAAAAATCTGATCACAAAATCTGATACACATTTTATGAATCACAAAAGCCAAATTCCTAATATTATTTATATATATTTAATGTAGAATACATTTACTAAAAAAATAAACACATAACAAACCATATTTTCTGGCAAATAAATAACCTCAATCTCAGATCAAAATTATATATTACTCCAAAACCCATATCATTAATGGAAAAAAAATTGTTTTTTATAAAATATTTTGATTTTTTAATTAATAATAAATATGCTAAATATTGTGATACTATCTATATAATTAAACATCTACATGAGAAATCAATAAAATTTAAAAAGAAAAATAAAAAAATATATGAGAAAAACCTGCCAAATAATCCACATCAATAAAATAAACCATTTTTACTTTTACAAACTGGACCGTTACAGTGTGGCTGGAGCTGGAAATTACGATGTGCTGTGAACGATTGTCACTACCATTTATACATATTGTGTTGTGGAATCTAATGGTTCTTATCTCTTAAATCACATTAAATCACCCTCTATAATTCCGTTGCCATTTCAAATAGTTTAATTATATATTTACTTTATTTTATATTTTATATTTTAATATAGTTAATTTATTTATATATTTAATCTTATAACTATTTCTTAGGATATAAATAAATATTTCGTTGTAAAGTGAGAGAACTTTACATAACAGGTTAGGTGTTAAAAGGAGGAGTTTGAACAATATACTTAACCACCAAGTGTGTATAACTGAAGAAAATGCAAAGAGAAATTATTAATAATAATGAAAATCTTTATGACGTGATTAATTTTAGATATTTATTTAATTATGAATTAGAGAAGTCTTAGATCAAACCATGAAAATATTATAATAATTTTTTTTGATTTAAATACTAAATTTATATATTAAATTAATAACTTTTTATTAAGATAAAATGTTTTTTGGATTAATTATTAGTATATGGTCTTTTAAACCATCTAATGTTGTTGTTCATGAGGACAAGGTGAAAAGATGATAAATAGTAAGGGTGCATCATTCCTGTAGATAGTCATTGAAAACTAGATGTTGAAAACTAGCCATTAAAACTAGCCATTATTAATTAGAGAAATTAATTACAGGGGTTAATAAATAATAAATGATTTTAATTAAAGAATAAGTTATAAAGAAAAATATTTATTAATATTATATAAATTAATAATATTATAATTTAATAACAAATATTTTAACTAAAAGAAGGTCATTTTAATTTTATTATATAATTCATAAAAATTCTAATTTATAAGTCAAGAATATAAATACTCAGAAAATATAAAACTTAAAGTTAATAATAAATAAAATAAAATAAAAAATATATATAATAATAATAATGATAATAATAATTAAGAAATTATCTGGAGAGAGCATGAGTCCAGCTCTTACTCAATTTCCACCCATCATCCCTATTGAGACTCTTAGCATGCCTCTCAATCGTAATAGCTTCCGTTAGCTTCCTATGGTGGAAGTGATCAACCCTAGCAATGACTTTGGAGTCCTTAATGAATACATGGTGACACGATTTTTCCGCATGCTCTACTAGAGCTAAGGTGCGGGATTGATTGTGCCTGATATCTATCACATGCTCCTGGATTCACTGTATAATAGACCGACCTGTTTCTCCAATATAGGGAGTACCACATGAATAGGGAACCAGATAAATACCCTTCGTGTATTTAGGGTCAATAGGGTCATTGACGGAACTGAGCGAGTTTCTAATAGTACATAGAGGCTTGAAAGAAGAGGAGACATTATTCTGTTTAAGGACATGAGCAATTTTGTCAGAAGTGCCCTTGATAAATGGGAGATGAACTTTGGAGATAGGATCTTCGTGAGAGGATTTTCCTTTTTTCCTTTTATAGGCGTTTTGAAAGGCCTTAATGCCTTGAGATCTACTTTAACTATTATTCTCAAACACGTCAAGAAGATGGGATTTCTCCAACTCCAAGTGGTTGTCATCAGAGATTCTTAGAGCACGGGTAGCAAGAGTGAAAAGAACACAAATTTCTGAGCAGGAAAATGATGAGAACTAGCATGAAGATACTGCTCCGTATGAGTTTTCTTGCGAAAAAAATTGGTGGGAAATGAAACCATCATCCATTCTAGAAAGAATAACATCCAAGAAGGGTAAGCAACCATCCACCTCTACCTCCTTCGTGGATTTAATAAAATCAGATTAAGAATTCAGGTGCTTAAGAAAGAGGTCTAACTTTTCACGACCATGGGGCCAAATGACACAAGTGTCATCCATGAACCTATTCCACTTCCTAGGTCGAAATTAAGTTGAGGCTAAGGCCTTAGATTCAAAATCTTCCATAAATAAGTTAGCAACAATAGGCGAAAGAGGGGAACCCATAGCAACACCAGAAGTTTGCTCATATAACTCACCTTGGAAACTAAAAAAGGTCGAGGTGAGGCAGAGACCTACTAATTTAGAGGTGTCATGGTCGGAGATTCACTTGATGACATCAATGGCTTCCTGGATGGGAATTTTGGTAAACAAGGACACAACGTCAAAGCTTACTAATAAATCTCCAGGTTCCAACCTGATGCCCTTCTATTCTTTGATAAAGGAAGCAGAGCCCTTAACATAGAACTCGGTGAGACCCACAAGGGGTTTAAGCTTATGAGCTAAGAACTTTGCAAGATTATAGGAGGGACCACCTATTGTGTTAACAATAGGTCTTAAAGGGGCTCTGGATTTATGAACCTTAGGAAGACCATAAATCCTGGGAGTGAGGGGATTTCTTTCAATAAGCTTTCTAGAGAGAGGATTAAGGGAAGAATTCGACTTAATGGCAAGGGAAATCTCCATAGAAACCGATTTAAGGGGATTCTTTTTAAGCTTTACATAACTACCACTATTGGATAGATGGTCATTCATTTTGTTGACATAGTTAGATTTATTCATAATAACTATGGCACCACCCTTGTCTGCCTTAAGGATGACAATGTCAGCGCTGTCCCTTAGGGATTTAAGGGCAAGAAACACAAGCTTGCTCAAATTTCTTTTGGGAGGCTTTGCCTTCCTCAGAATAATGGAACAACCTTGTCTAATAGACTCCTTAATGTTATTAGGAAGATCCTTGATTCCATACTTAATGTTGAATGTAATTAATATTTTATCCATAAAGTGTCCTCAATATTCCACTAGAGAGTTCCTCACAACATATATAATAATACTATATTAAAAATATAGAAATTCTACATTATCATAGTTTATTAAACTTTAAGATATGTGGATTTAACTGTAATTACTTCATGCATGCCTTGGAAATTATGAAAAAAAAGTAGAGAATGAAAAAATGAGCACACACACACACGGACATAAGACACCAGATTTTCTTTCTGGAAAACCCTTTCTGGACCTGGAAGGTGAGGTGGCTTCACTTTGTTTCTTTTTCTGGAAATATGGCTGCATGTACAAACAAGTAATTCATGTGGCCCATGGGCTACTACAATGCACAGATCCTATCTGTGTGCTCTACCTCCTATCTCTCTTGCCTATCTTTGTTGAGTTATGGAACAAAATGCTCTCCAAAGAATGGAATGTCTCTTCCTCCTCGTGGCCCCGTCATAACACAACCGGATAGCCTACTAGTTGTTAATTTCGACTACATAAACTCTTAACTAGAGGCACAAAATAGACTCTTTTAAATTTTTTTACATCACAAACATGTTGCTAGCTTATTTTCCATGATAATGGGGGTTCACACTACATCCTCCCGAACTAGGTGTGAAAACAGGAAGGTCAAGTTCTGAGTGGTATAAATTTTGCATATGGACTCTAATTGACTTGTTTCTTGCCTCATTGGAAAGAACTACGAGTGTAGAATAACATGAAAAGGTGTGGAATTTAAGTGAAAAAAAAAATGACCCCAAAAAAAGTCGCCAAATGCTCCCGAAAGGTTTTAGACCTAGTTTCACCAAACTGGGTCAGTCCTATGAGCTGATTCCTCCACTTTTTCCACTCCAAATGCATCGAGATGGATGACAAACAATACAATTATCCAATTAGGAGCAATATTTATTTAGTTTTTTTATTAAACATTTAAGATGTTTTATATTTCATTGGAATGGTATTTTTATGTTAAAAATCATTGAAGGAAATGTTTCACGATCACCATAGTTTAGATGACTTACAAGGTTAAATGAGTTGTTAATGTGACAAATATTTTGAAAATGCAATCTAATTTAGGTAAAAGTAGGGTATTCTAAGAGAATTATTTTCATATTCAACCCTTCTTAGTATCACAAAGATGACATGTTCCTTCATCCCACCATATTTTTGGAATTGTTCCATGCAGAGGTTCACTATGCACCTAGTGAGAATTTTTCCATATTTTAACAATGTGGATTTTCTTCTTTGAATTATTCAAAGCATAGTAAGACTTTTGATATTTTAGATTAAGGTTGGACACCTCATAATATATTAAATTTTGTTTTCCATCTAATTATTCATATCACATATTCTCCTTAAATTAGATGTAATAATAATTTTAATGTTATTGATATTCTATAGAATGCCTTCTTTCTTTATTCACTAATGATTTAGTGAAGACTTCACACCTTTATAACATCCCTATTTGAGAAAATAGTGGTAGATTATAGACTTTAAGGAAACTTTGGGGAACCTTTTGTTGTGTATATGTTTTTTTATCTAGTTCTTGTACATTAAGTACCTAATCATAGTTGTGGGTTGGGTGCACGGAGATCCTACCAAATCTTGGTGCAGCAAGAGCACACATGCATAACTTTTAAGAATGCATACACATTCATAAAAAATATGTATACTTTTACGTTATATTAGATTCAACACATGTTGAACCTCCACATCCATTAAATAGACATTAAATGGCCTGGAAAAAGAGTATTTTTTAAAAACATCCACATGTTTTAGGAACATGCACACTCATTTAAAAAAGGCCCTTGCACATTCCTCTATGTATTTAAAAACAAAAATAAACAAACATGGTGTCATTTATAGAACGTGAACAAATTGGAAACCAAAATGTGTGCATGTGTAACATACCTACTCAACCTTATGTATTTACACATGGTAAATCAATCTTACTCTAACTGTTTAATCAAGAATCGGTTGGAATCAAGAAATAGTTATTAGTAACTAATATTCTTGATATTTTCCACCGACTCTCGACGGAGGGAAGGAGGGTAATTTATGATGATCGCCAAGAGACCAAAGGCATGGCAGAGGTGGTCCATTAGGCCCTCTTCGCCTAATTTTCTTTGCCATCACCACCAGGTAGTCCTTCAACATCGCACTAGTCTCCTCCTCTTCTATTATTCTTCCCATCATTGTCATCATTGTTTCTCTCAACAAACCTTAACTAGATGCAATCACCTCTAGAAGAATAGAATGAATTTCCAAACATGTGAAGGTTACTTTTAGAATAGCGGAAAATTATGCTATGGATGATTTCGAAATGCTTAGTCTAACTGGATTCAGAATCAAATTTGGGTATAAACGATGGAATGGAATTTCAGGCAATGGATATTTCATGCACATAGCCACTGAATTTCATGCGTGTGGCCACTGAGTAGTCATTGTAGAGAGCCTGCACAAACAATTTCCAGAAATTAAAGATAAGTACTTTGTTAATTTTTTAATGAAAAGATTTAAAATAATTATGCCCAAGATCAAATAATCCATCTTGAGAATTATTTCATATGCATTTTTACTTGTGGAAAATGATAAGAATCAAGGCTATAAATAATTTTTTTGGTGAAAATAAATATTTATATCATATAGCTTTTCTGGGAAAAGATTATGAAAAAATAGTAAAGAATAATAATTATCTTTCTCATATTTCTTGGGATAGGTTACATATACCAGAAAAAGGGTATTTCATTAGTTTATTGGGATGTGACTAAAACAAATTCACTGTTATTTCATTATTTTATTGGGATGTGACTGAAACAAATTCACTGTTGACTATTTACCTGACTTATTTCCAGTTTATTCTCATATCAAGATGAAATAAATGTATGAGAAAATATTTCATGGCAAGATATAATAAGTTGGGATTTCCCTTCTTAAGGTGAAAATGTGTAATTATGGTTAAAGATAAAATCTTATGGAATTACCTTCTAAAAATTATACACATAATTAATATAAGTCATAGGATTGTCTTTGGAAAGAATATCTTTATCTTGTGAGTGAAAGATAAGTCCATTGTGTTAATTCCTTTGAAAGATTTTGCAAAAGTTACATGTTCTGGTGGGTAAACGAGAAAGTTATTATTGTGTTGTATATTGGGTATTTTGATTTAATTGCATGGTTTACTATATAAAAGGTTAACTTTGTTATTATTTTAAAAATGTCTTCTTAGTTATTATGCTCAAAATTGTAGGTTTTAACCCTGGACAGAAATTATCTACAAACGAATCTTAAAACATAAAATAAATAATAGAGAGAGCATAAAACATAAAACAGATAAACACAGAGATTTTCCTTGGATCCCAAATCAGGACGACTAGCTTGATTTTTCATTATATTCCTTTTAGTGTTACAACACATATATATACGCGTCGAAGCATACATAAACCCCAATCCATTAACCTAGGATTAGAATATAACCGTAGTTCCATTGACCGGATCTAAAAAATACCAGGGGCCGAAAACCATCGTACCCCAAAACCATGTGAAAACCCATGCACAAAACCATGGGCGGGTCCGCCCACTGGAAAAAATAAGGGTTAATTATGGTACCTTCTTGAAAAGGGTAGCCTCTTGAAAATATTGCATGGCTAGTTCTTGACTTAGGTGTATAAAAGGTTAAGTTAACTTTGTTATGGTTTCCTAGTTTTGCGCATAAAAGATGGTTATATATCATAATTTAGTGAAAGGGAAGCATGAGGAACTACTTAAAGAAACTAAGTTATATTAACTTCCTTTTTAGAAATAATTATGTATACCTTTACATGAAAATAATAGTTAATGATGTGTAATTCCAAGAAGGTAATTTGTGTTATGTACATTAAGAAGAGCTATTGTGATAAGCTCTTTCTTGTGAAAATAATAGCCATTTTGTTATAGAGATATGTTCTTTGCATGGATAGAAGAAATAGTGAGTTATAATGTTTCTTACGAAAAATTATATGTGATTACTTTATGTTATCATAACTATTGTGTTAGTTTCTGCATATGCTTGCAATATTTGCATTACCTTTCGTTGGAAAGAATATACATATACGTATGTGGGAAAATATAGCATGTTGTGTTAGACTACATTGGAAAAGGTTGTTAGTGTAATATTTGAAAAAAAAGACATGTAGTTGTATGCTTAATTGTGTTTACATGCTCTATTGTGTTAAGAATTTCTTTGGGAAGACTCTTTTGGAAATTATATGCATTCCATGCATAGGAACAATATTAACGTGTTAGCTTTATTATATTTGCATGCTCCAAAAGCAATAGCTGAAGGGATGGTTCTTTTGTTAAATTTTAAGTAATTTGGATGCACATTGTGTCATTTTCCATTAAAGGAATTCCTGGGCAATTGTAGTGAATTGTCCTGTATGAATGTGAGTGTGTGCGAGAAGTGTCATAATAATGTGGGGATTATTTTGACATGAATTGATAGTTACTTTCTTACAATAAGGTAGTGATGTTAGAAGAAATAATGGTGTGATATTGTATTCACATTTCATGTATGCTCATGAATAAGTGTTAAAGGATCGCTTAAAGATTGATTATTGATTGATTGAGGCTTTATCTAATCATGCTATAAAAGCTTATTTATGACATCAATGACAGGAAATGATGGTGACTTATGAGAAGGAAATATTATGCTTAACATGGTGGCAGGTAAATGATTAATGGTTCATGCAGATGACTGCGAGCTGCAGGATGGTCCAATGTACGATGGTACATTGTAGGTACATCCATGCCACCAAGATATGACGATATGAAGATTAGTGGGTAAATGATATCATAATTATTGTAATGACTTTAAGCTAGATATTTGTATATTTCCTTCTAAGATTTATAATGATGGTTAAGGGATGGTCTCCCTTATAAGCCATTGAGTGAGGGATGAACACCCTCACGAGTGTTTAATAATAAAATTAAACGTTTGTTGGTTTCCACCCTACGGTGTTTCTAGGGTATAAATTGGTGTTCAATGATGTGATTGATTATTATGTAAAATTGATGATGTTGATTCCTTTATTGTTGTGATGTTCATAATGTAAGTATGTGATGACTACATGAATAATGAAATGAATGCAAGGCTACATCATACAGTTTTATGTTAATGTACTACAATAGAGGTCGTTAATGGTTAATTAACTTACTATTCTTATACTAAAGTTACACTATGAACTAGTGGACATTCTATCTAATGATGAGTAAGGAATATTTAATAGTGATTTGGATAGTTATCGTGGGTAACTGGTATAAGAAAATTTAACTCCTTACATTTCCATGTGAATTTATCGGTGTATGCTACAAGTGGTATCCGAGCTAAAGGTTGCAGCATTGGCGCCTTTGGGATTTGTTAAGCAAAAGGAAATTGAGGTATGCTACCAATGGACATCAGTTAAGGCATGATTCTAGAAATCTACATATTGATTGATATATGCAGTAGTCTACTTTTGACATGAGATGTGTGATTCATAATTATAACTACAATAAAGACTAATAAGTAATAAATGCTGCTGCAAAATGGTTTTTATAACATTGAAATCCTGTTGAGGATAAAAGACAATAAAACCTTTGTTGTACTTATGAACAACTTGAGTATTCACTATTGAAAGTGAGAGTTGACTATTAACATTTGGGTAAATGACATATTACTCATACATTTAATGAACATAATTAAAGCTACAATGCACTACTTGAAAAATATGAATATGTATAGTGATAGTGTGTGAAAATAATGCATGAAGGCAAAAGACGGGGAAAGTCCTTGAAGAGGATGAGAGTGTTTTAAAATAAAAGTGAGTGAACCCCTTGAGATGTTAAAAATACACAATGGGTGCAGTGAGACTTGACTATAATGACTAGTTGTCGAATGACTAGTTTTTGAATGAGTCATGTCATAGATGCATTAAGATTTTTAGTGGAATTTATTAGTTAGTGTTGTATGACTAACTAATAAAACCTATATGCATGAATGGGCTTTTATTAAAGATTATTGCAAGTGGTAAACAAGTAGTTACTTCATGTGTCAGACTGTTGGTAACAGTACACTATTGGAATTGGAAATGTTGGACTGCTACCTGTGGGAATGTTACCTCAATCGTTATTGACACATACACATTAATAAATATTTATATATACTTGTATGCATGAAAACATTGTATGCATGAAACTAAAATTAATTTGAAAGTGAATATTTTTTGTTTTTTTTTAACAATGCATCTTTATGATTAGTGTTGTTGATGATATTAAGCATGGTTAGCTTAATGGCAACAAGAAAACCTGTGAAAGAGTGCCGTGAAAAATTGCAACAGTAATTGATAAAGTATCATGTTATAATGTGCATAATTTTCTTATTCGGGAAATAATAATGTATAATACATAGTATCATGTTATAATGTACATGATTGTGTTATTTGGGAAATAATAATGTATAACACATGCATGTTATTCATGTTTCTTGTTAATATAGATATCATTGGACCCATGTGGAGGGCCAAGTATGATGTATGATGTACATAAAGTTTCTTTTTCTTTATGTATAATGTGCATATATTGTTTCAGAATCCGGATTATCCATAGTATCATAAAAAATTGGTCGACGTTTCGAATCCCAACAGGGATCCATCATCAGGATGAGAACAAAGAATCGAAGGGGAGTCTTGGTAACCATAGAAGTTTAAAAACCATAATTATTTCCCTACACGGAGGGAAGTCTTGGTAACCATAGAAGTTTTAAAACCATAATTATTTCCCTACACGGAGGGAAGTCTTGGTAACCACAGAAGTTTTAAAACCATGATTATTTCCCTACACGGAGGGGAGTCTTGGTAACCACGGAGGGGAGTCTTGATAACCACAGAAGTTCAAAAACCATAATTATTTCCCTACACAGAGGGGAGTCTTGGTAACCACAGAAGTTAAAAAACCATAATTATTTCCCTACACGGAGAGGAGTCTTGGTAACCACAGAAGTTCAAAAACCATAATTATTTCCCTACACGGAGGGGATTCTTGGTAACCACAAAATTTCAAAAACCATAATTATTTCCCTACACGGAGGGGATTATTGGTAACCACAAAAGTTCAAAAACCATAAGTATTTGCCTACACGGAGGGGATTCTTGGTAACCACAGAAGTTTAAAAACCATAATTATTTCCCTACATAGAGGGGAGTCTTGGTAATCATTGAAGTTTAAAAACCATAATGTGCATATAGCTCATTATGTAATTTACTATGGGAAACAATGCTAAAAGAGAAATTTAACATGCCAAACAGTTGTCAAAAATTGTGAAAGGCTAGAAGGCCTTGGGTTGACGACGATTGCCTGCCTGGAGGGGTTGATGGCGCTGCCCGGATTTCTTCTCCCTAGAGATATATGATCTCATTAAGGGAAAAAATTTGGCCAAGATGGTGAAGATGGGAAAACCTGAGGCAACTCTATTGATTTTAGAGCCTGTTGGAGGAGGTCCAAAATTCCTCATAGATGAGAGGCTATCAGAGGAATAGGCATGATGTTGCTAAGAGGAATCCATACTGGACCTCGAATGGTATTTTGTCAAATAACTGTCTGGATGTGAAATGACTCGATTTGGTTGCGGAAACCAACTCCCATGAGTTGGGAGGAGCATTTTGTTTACCATTGTGGTTCTCATAGTGGAACAAGTTAAGTAATAAGTTATTTTTTATATTGAAAATAATTTTTATATGATTGTGTAAATATATTATATAGATATTAAGAGGAAAGGAGCTTAGAGAATGGAAAATGAATTACTGAATGTATAAATTCATTTATTTTATTACTAATTTGTTTGAATGTCTTAGCAGAGGCTAAGATATGCCCATGGTGCATTGATTGACCATTGGTACGATTGGAGAGCTAGGTGATCTCTGGGTACTTTTTTGAAGTACTGTGTGGATGTATTTAGCAGGAGCTAAGACATTGTGCAAGTGATGCATTGATTAGAGGGTTGGTGCTCTCTGAGTACTTGTGGAAGTACTCTGATTAAAACATCTCTTGATATTGCATGAAAGTTTGATAGTTGCAAGTATTTCATTTGATTGAAACTATGTGACTAATGTGATTGAATTTGTTAGTCATACATTACAGGCTCTTTCCATGGAGTGTTTAAGGGTTGTTCAACCATTCTCAAAGAGCTTGTGTAAAAGCCATCATTACTTCCAATAGTAATTGGTAAGTAACGGTAAGTTGGTATATAGATTTTTCTATATTTTTATGAATTGAATAATTGATAAGTAGTTAAAAAAGGAAATGGAATATTATTTGAACTATACATGATTATGACTATGGATAAAACCATTATTGTTTCAAAAAATGGAATTTAAGAAAAATAAAGTGTTTCATTGCAAAGGGGAAGGACCCCCTTTGGGTTGTTTATAATATTATATCATGAGTATAGGTTTAAGTTTCAGTAAGAGAAGCACACCGAGGACGATGTTCTCTTCAAGGGGGGAGTATGTAACATACCTACTTAACCTTACGTACTTACACATGGTAAATCAATCTTACTCTAATTGTTTAATCAAGGATCACTTGGAATCAAGAACCAGTTATGGGTAAATAATATTCTTGTTATTTTCCATTGACTCTCGACAGAGGGAAGGAGGGTAATTTATGATGATCGCCAGGAGACGAAAGGCATGGCAGAGGTGGTCCATTAGGCCCTCTTCCCCTAATTTTCTCTTCCATCACCACCAGGTAGTCCTGCAACACTGCACTAGTCTCCTCCTCTTCTTCTATTCTTCCAATCATTTCCATCGTTGTTTCTCTTGGTGAACCTTAACTAGATTCAATCACCTCTGGAAGAATAGAAAATCGGAGGATAGGATAATAGAATTAATTTTCAAACACGTGAAGGTTATTTTTAGAATAGCGGAAAAGTATGCTACGGATGATTCCAAAATGCTTAGTCTAACCGGATTCACATTCAAATTTGGATATAAATGATGGAATGGAATTTCAGGAAATGGATATTTCATGCACATTGCCACTGAATTTCATGTGCATGGCCACTTAGGAGTCGTTGTAGAGAGCCTGAACAAAAAATTTCCAGAAATTAAAGATATGTACTTTGTTAATTTTTACTGAAAGGATTAAAATAATTATGCTC
This sequence comes from Pinus albicaulis, assembly GCA_034641835.2. NCBI lineage: Eukaryota > Viridiplantae > Streptophyta > Pinopsida > Pinales > Pinaceae > Pinus > Pinus albicaulis. Next base: position 307,878,313 of record CM076582.1, on the reverse strand, counting down.
AAGATCAAATAAGTCATCTTGAGAATTATTTCATATGCATTTTTACTTGTGGAGAATGATAAGAATCAAGGCTATAAATATTTTTTTTGGTGAAAAAAATATATATATAACATATAGCTTTTCCAGGAAAAGATTATGAGAAAATAGTAAAGAATAATTATTATCTTTCTCATATTTCTTGGGATATGTTACATACACCAAGAAAAGGGTATTTCATTAGTTTATTGGGATGTGACTAAAACAAATTCATTGTTGACTATTTACCTTACTTATTTCCAATTTATTCTCATATCAAGATGAAATAAATGTATGAGAAAATATTTCATGGCAAGATATAATAAGTTGGGATTTCCCTTCTTAAGGTGAAAATGCATAATTGTGGTTAAAGATAATATCTTATGGAATTACCTTCTAAAAATTATACTCATAATTAACATAAGTCATAGGATTGTCTTTGGAAAGAATATATTTATCTTGTGAGTGAACGATACGTCCATTGTGTTAATTCCTTTGCAAGAGTTTGCAAAAGCTACATGTTCTGGTGGGTAAAAGGTTAACTTTGTTGTTATTTTAAAAAGGTATTCTTAGTTCTTATGCACAAAATAAGGATTTATAAATTATGGTACCTTCTTGAAAAGGGTAGCCTCTTGAAAAAGATTGCATGGCTAGTACTTGACTTAGGTGTCTAAAAGGTTAAGTTAACCTTGTTACCGTTTCCTAGTTTTGTGTATAAAAGATGGTTATCTATCATAATTTCGTGAAAGGGAAGCATGAGGAACTACTTAAAGAAACTAAGTTATATTAACTTCATTTTTAGAAATAATTATATGTACATCTTTACATGAAAAGAATAGTTAATGATGTGTAATTCCAAGAAGGGAATTTGTGATTAAGAAGAGCTATTGTGATAAGCTCTTGGTTGCGCAAATAATAGCCATTTTGTTATAGAGATATGTTCTTTGCATGGATAGAAGAAATAGCGAGTTATAATGTTTCTTAGGAAAAATATATGTGAGAACTTTATGTTATCATAACTATGAGGTTAGTTTCTGCATATGCATGCAATATTTGTATTACCTTTAGTTGGAAATAATATACATATACGTATGTGAGAAAAGATAGCATGTTGTGTTAGACTATAATGGAAAAGTTTGTTAGTGTAATATTTGAAAAAGAAGACATGTATTTGTATCCTTAATTGCATTAGTTTTACAGAAAAGAAAACATTTGTTTACATGCTTTCTTGTGTTAAGAATCTCTTGGGGAAGACTCTTTTAGAAACTATATGCATTGCATGCATAGGAACAACATTCAACGTGTTAGCTTTATTATATTTGCATGCTCAAAAGCAATATTTGAAGGGCTAGTTCTTTTGTTAAAGTTAAAGTAATTTGAATGCACATTGTGTCATTTTCCATTAAAGGACAATTGTAGTGAATTGTCTTGTATGAATGTGAGCGTGTGCGAGAAGTGTCATAATAATGTGGGGATTATTTTGACATGAATTGATAATTACTTTCTTACACTAAGGTAGTGATGTTAGAAGAAATAATTTTGTGATATTGTATTCACATTTCATGTATGCTCATGAATAAGTGTTAAAGTTTTGCTTAAAGATTGATTATTGATTGATTGACCCTTTATCTAATCATGTTATAAAAGCTTGTTGATGACATCAATGACAGGAAATGATGGTGACTTATGAGAAGAAAATATTATGCTTAACATGGTGGCAGGTAAATGATTAATGGTTCATGTAGATGAGTGCGAGCTGCAGGATGGTCCAATATACGATGGTACATTGTAGGTACATCCATGCCACCAAGCTATGAAGATATGAAGATTAGTGGGTAAATGCTATCATAATTATTATAATGGCTTTAAGCTAGATATTTGTATATTTCCTTGTAAGATTTATAACGATGGTTAAGGGATGGTCCCCCCCTTATAATCCATTGAGTGAAGGTTGAACACCCTCAAGAGCGTTTAATAATAAAATTAAACATTTGCTGGTTTTCACCCTACGGGGTTTCCAAGGTATATTGGTGTTCAATGATGTGATCGATTATTATGTCAAATTGATGATGTTGATTCCTTTCTTGTTGTGATGTTCATAATGTAAAGTATGTGATGACTACATGAATAATAAAATGAATGCAAGGCCTATGGGGTTTCCAAGGTATATTGGTGTTCAATGATGTGATCGATTATTGTTGGGTGTGGAGCTTGATTATCTTGTTTACTTTGTATCACAGCATTGGACCCCTGTACCTTAAAAGGGGCGGCAACGCCGCCCGAAATTTAATCGCTGCCGTGGGGGGTCCAGGGGGGGGCGACCCTTGTAAAAGTATAGTAATTTCTAGTCAATCTGTGCTGTTCATTAGGCAAATGATCTGACAGTAGAAGTTATGTTTAGATTAGGGTTTTTTGCCCTAGAAGGAAACCCCCTTGTATATATGGGGGCATTGTATTGCGGCTGTGGATTATGTGTGTATTCTCGGAGCGAGAAACAGAGAGGGAGACTGTGAGAGAGAACGGAGGATATTACAGCGGATCTGCTGTAGGTTTTGTCTCTTCATTTTGTTGGATAATATAAAGGAAGGACTGGCTGTTCGGGGTGGACGTAGCCCAAAATGGGTGAACCACGTATATCTGTGTCTCTCTGTTTTTTATGTGTTTTGTGTGCTTGTATTTTCCGCATATTTTATGTGTTTCATTGCTCTGTAATATTTAATTTTCTAACAATTATTATGTCAAATTGATGATGTTGATTCCTTTCTTGTTGTGATGTTCATAATGTAAGTATGTGATGACTACATGAATAATGAAATGAATGCAAGGCTACATCATACAGTTTTATGTTAATGTACCACAATAGAGGTTGTTAATGGTTAAGCAACTTACTATTCTTATACTAAAGTTACAATATAAACTAGTGGACATTTTATCTAATAATGAGTAAGGAATATTTAATAGTGATTTGGATAGTTATAGTGGGTAACTGGTATAAAAAAAATTTAACTCGCATTTCCATGTGAAGTCATTGGTTATTTTTCAAAATGTTATTCTTATTATATTATGATATGTTTTATATTATTATAATTAAAGATAAATTAAATTATAATTTTATTTTAAATTAATATTATTATTAATTATAAAAATAATTAATATATATGATAAATTAATAAAAACAATAAAATTTAATTATTTATATTTTTAATTAAATTAAAAAATTAAAATGATGTTATTGTAAATTTTAATTTTCTATTTCAATTAATACTAAAAAAATTATAAATATTAAAAAAAAAAAAACCTTTATCATTCACAATTTAAAACAAGCACACCCTTATTAACATAATCACTGTAATATGTTTCAGGGTTCGATATTATGGAGAAGATAGGAAAATAGTGAAACCTTTTTTAATAGGTGTAGTCTAACGATGCTACGAATTGGTTTTTCTGGCTACTGTTTTTTTATCTTCCGGCACGTTGACACCTTCCGCTGACAACCGTTTCCATTTGGTCTCAGTCTCATCGCCATCTTTCTCCGTTAACGCATGCCACCTCGACGCACTTTATGTGCACTCAAACTACAGTTCTCCGCGTGATTGACTCAATTTTATTACTGTCCAGTGGCGATGCCGATTGCGTCGCTCCCCACAACATGCACAAGCCATGCCAACGATCTCCACCATTCCAGAATTCATCTGGTGAAGTCATTCCATAGAATGGCCTGGATGTTTTCTTGGGTTTGTTTTATTTGTTTGAATTCTATTTTTGCATTGGCCCATTTCGACAATTTTGTTTTTAGAAACAACAATCTAACGCTAGATGGAATGGCGAATATTAATCCTTCTGGAGTTTTACATGGAATGGTGAATATTAATCCTTTTGGATTTTTAGAGCTCACAAATGAAATATCACAAATAGATGTTACCCTACATTATGTTTCATAAAATTCTCTTCAAAGAACCATATAACTGCACACAATTTGTCTGCATTTAAAAATTACAGACATCTCATCTGTTAGTTTTATTTTCTATTAAAAAACATCAAAAGAAAATTTCCAAGCTCTGTAACTATGGAAATCGACCTCTTAATTTGTGTGAAAAGCCTGATTGACCATTGATATCCGTTCATGTTAAGCTCTCGGATGTCCTTCTTGATAATATGTATGTCGGGTTTTCACCATCCACAGGGCTGCTTTCTAGTACTAATCGCCTTCTCAGATGGAGTTTCAGGATGAATGGGCCTGCACAGGACCTTGAACACTATAAGCTTCCTCAGAATGCATCTGCAAATTATATGGTGAAGACTAGAATGTTCATAGGTGGGGTATCCATTGCTGCTGTAACTATCACGGTTGTTGCAATTCTGGCAGCAATTCACCTTATTAGGAGGATTCGATAGAGTGAGGTGATTGAAGAATGGGAGCTTGAATATGGGCCTCATATATTTCCATACAATGAACTTAAATTGGCCACAAGGGGTTTCAGGGACAAAAAAATTATGGGGTTTGGAGGTTTTGGGATCATTGTTTATAAGGGTGTGATTCCCAGCACTCGGCTGCAAGTTGCAGTTAAACGGATTTCACACGAATCCAAGCAAGGTGTAAGGGAATTTATTGCCGAGATTGCTGAGTATTGGTCAGCTTCAGCACTGCAACCTAGTTCGGCTTCAAGGTTGGTGTAGGCATAAGGCAAAGCTTTTGCTTGTTTATGATTATATGCCAAATGGTAGCCTTGACAAGCATTTCTTTGAGAATACAGATAATATTTTGAGTTGGGCACAGAGGTTTACAATTTTGAAAGGGGTCGCTTCAGCTCTGCTTTATCTTCATGAAGAATGGGAGCAGAAAGTAATGCATAGAGATGTCAAAGCAAGCACTGTGTTATTAGATGCAGATTTAAATGGTAGGTTGGGAGACTTTGGGTAAAATCCTCACACCACCCATGTAGTTGGAACTCTTGGCTACCTTGCACCAGAGCTTATGCGTAGTGGTAAGGCTACAACAAGCACTGATGTGTTTGGGTTTGGGGCATTATTGCTTGAAGTAGCTTGTGGAAGAAAACGTATTGATCCGAAGAGATGTCTTGAAGAATTGGTCTTGGTGGATTGGATCTGGGAGTTGCATTCCAAGGGGAAGTGTTTGCATATAGTGGATCCTAGACTTCTTAATTAATACTCTGTTGAAGAAGTTGAGCTCATTCTTCGACTGGGTTTTCAACTGGGTTTGTTGTGTTCTCACCCTCATCCCGAAGCTTGACCTAGTATGAGACAAGTAGTGCAAATGCCTTCAGGCGATATACACTTCCCGTCATACCTTCTGAACCTCCCTCACTAGACTCATCTCCAATAAGCAAACCTTTTGGGGATTTCATTTTCTCATTTTCTTCATGCAAGCATGGTTCTTTAAATACTTTCTCACAGCTAGTATAAGCACATCAGATGGGAATCCTACCATTACAGCTGGTGGAAGAACGCCACTTTCACTGCTACTAGGAAGAGATTGAGTCTTTGAATTGAAAGGCATGTAACTAATTCAAGTCTTTGAATGGAGTGTGAAAATATTTCTATTTTTACTACATGGGTGCATGATCCAATGTATTTTTGTTTATTGGGTTGGCTAATGATGAGTTACTTACCTTCTCACACAAATTAAGAGGTTGATTTCCAGAGTTACAGAGCTTGGAAATTTTCTTTTGATGTTTTTTTATAGAAAATAAAACTAACAGATCTGATGTCTGTAATTTTAAATGCAGACAAATTGAAGTGCAGTTATATGCTTCTTTGAAGAGTATTTTATGAAACATAATGTAGGGGAATATGTATTTGTGATATTTCATTTGTGAGCTCTAAAACTCCTGCAGGATTAATATTCGCTATTCCATCTAGCGTCAGATTGTTGTTTCCGAGTCAGTTTGTTGCAGGATTAATATTCGCCATTCCATCCATCGTCAGATTGTTGTTTCTGAGTCAGATTGTTGTTTCTGAATCCATTGAAAACAAAATTGTTGAAATGGGCCAATGTAAAAACAGAATTCAAAAAAATAAATCAAACCCAAGAAAACGCCAGGGCCATTCTATGGAACGGCTCCAGCGGATGAATTCTGGAATGGTGGAGATCGCTGGCATGGCCTGTGCATGTTGTGGGGAGCGACACAATCGGCATCACCACTGGACAGTAATAAAATTGAGTCAATCACCTGGAGAACTGTAGTTTGAGTGCACATAAAGTGCGTGGAGGTGGCATGCATTAACGGAGAAAGACGACGATGAGACCGAGACAGTATGGAAACGGTTGTCAGCGGAAGGTGTCAACGTGCCGGAAGATTAAAAAAAAAACGGTAGCGAGAAAAACCAATTCGTAGCATCGTTAGACTACGCCTTTTTAATATATATTGATTTCAGTATTCTCGAGAAAATACTGAAGCCTTTTTCATGTGATGAAATTTGATTTACTATGAGATTTTCGTGGTAATTCAACTGTTGATTTGTGTGACCAATGGAGACCCTTTTTGAATGATATTAAATTACTGCACTCCACTCCACTCCACTCAAGAGTGAACAAAAGTTACCAGGATAATTGTGATAGTTTGGGGATCACTCATTCTCGATTACAATTAGCTTTTTTTTTTCTTTCTTTTTTTCTCCTTAAAGTGGTTTAAAATATAGTTTTTTTTCCTTAAAGTGGTTTACCAGTGAATGAATTGGGATTTAATAAGTTGTTTAAATTATATTTACTAGTGAATGAATTGGGATTTAATTTTATATGGAAAAATTAAATATATAAAAAATAAAAAATTTAGAATATATTAAAATATGTTATTTTTTTTTAAATATTAGATAATTTCTCGCATTTATAATGGACAGTTTTTTAATTTTTAATTTTATTTTGCATTTTAAAACATTTAATAATATTAATTAAATTGTTGTTTATATATTTAATGTTTTATACATTTACCAAAACAAAATTAAACACATACAAAGCTATATTTTTTTATAAATGACTAACTTGAACCACAAATCAAATCTACATATTACTCCAATATTTATACTATTGATGAAGAAGGAAATTATTTTTTATAAAATATTTTGACTTTTTAACTAATAATAAATTATTCTAAATGTGTTGAAGATATTGTCATAGTACCTATGCAAATGAGAATCTACATGAAAACTCTATAAAAATATTATGCATATCGTCAAAAGTAACAGGAGCTCTAAAATTTCAGATGATGCCAAATTTTGGAGGGTGGTTGTAGAGGCTACAGCAAGCCCATATATTGTGATTGTTGTGCCCCATAAAATCCCATCATTATTATTTTTTTTCCTTACATTATTAATTTTATGTAGGCCCTAATTATATTTTTACCCTTTAGACTCCTATATATATGAAGGAGGTCTTGTTATTTGAATCATCCAATAATTTTTCATTTATGTAATGTAAAGAGAGGTTTCTCCCTCGAAGTGGCTTATTATCAAGTCATTGATCTATATTTGCTTATGTTTATGTGTTCTTTTGATCTATATATATAACATGATGTGCCATTATATTGCCTTTGGAACTTGTGGGATGAGTTCATAATTAGTCTCCATGTTAACTATTCTGACATGAGTGACTTTTAGGGGATTGGTCTTCGATCTTCCCAAGATCGAAGAAATGCTAGGAATAATCCACTTAAAAGTACCACCTACTCCTATTCATGTTCCCAACAACCTCCCTCCCCCGCACACATGCGAACTTTCATATCACCTTCCTTGCACTAGAAATGTGATAACATGTCTCACATGTAGTCTAGTGTAACATAGTTCATTTCTGGTAGCTTCTAGGTGAGATCCATCAAAGGCATCTCTTAGAACTCCAAGTGTAGAGCCTTCAACTGCAAGTATGAAATTTGGTGTTCCTAGGTGAAGTCAAGTGGTGCCACATTTATTCTCTCATTATGGGCATACTTGTCATGGCTTGATGGAGGATCCTATTCAATTCCATAAAACCAGGGTTTCAAATTGCACAAAACTATAGTTTTTTAAATTGCATGTCTATATATGTTAACATATATTTCCAACTTGTAATGAAAGGTCAATATCATGTCTTTACTTATATTGTGTAACCATGCACTCAAATTTTAACTCACTATGTTGGTGTTTTCATGTTGAACTCTTGCCATTTTTCATTCCACTCTCTCCACGAGTTTCGTGTTTATGTTCACTACACCTTTTCAATAAAAAAGGCATCTTGAACTATTGTCAACATTGGGGATTGGTTAATAGAAGGAAGAAGTTTGTTACATGTCCTATCATATATTGCAATTCTTAAATTATAGTTTGTATAGTGGTCAATTTAGATTGTGTGTGTTTCTTATGGTTTTCCAATTACATGCATGATGTACTAGCATTAATTATGTGTCAATTATTGTGCATCACTTACATGAATTAATGCAAATTTCTTGATGGCCATTGTTCATTTCTTATGTTTGTTACTTATGTGTTTTTAATTAAAGTTCATCACCTATATGTAACACCAAATATGTTGTACCATGACTAAGTGTGCATTGTTTTAGCACAATGATGCTTAACTATGAAACTTATGGTAGGTATGTTGGAAATGTAGATCACTACTAAGGGAGGTGGGTGAATCAATAATGTATCGAGTAGATCAATTATTAATTTTTTCCCCTTTTAAACAATTACATAGTATGCATCATTTACATAGCATAATGTACATTTGTAGATTATAATTTGAGCATAGAAATCATACGAAAAACAAGAACAAGTAATAAGCAACATATAACCATTAAAGCACAACCAAACAAATCGTCATCACATTGGGGACACCATATATTAGGTGGAAAGCACAAATGTGAAAAACTAGCAATGATTCGTCTTTGTCTGCTTCTTATTATTATTCAAGTTCTTCTTCTTTAGAACTGGCTGAGGTGCGGTTATTCAGTTAATCATTTTGAATTAGATGCATCCTGATTTTGTGATGCTTTGTGACTCCAAGAGCTTAGTGGCTATGGTTATGGATTAGTGGCCATGGAGTTCTATTGGAACTCATTTCAGTGATAATTGACGAGTCTTGGTTTTGACTCTAGCATCGAATGCAAGATTATTCAATTTTGGAATGGCACTTGGACATGACAGAGCAGTAGGGATCATGGAGTTGTAGGTTAAGACCGGAGTTGTAGGTTAAGACCATTTTGGCCAACTGCAAGTTGCCCTGGAAGGTAGGAACCACCAAGTGATTTATACTGCACCACTTGGGTGCATGTGAGGGGAACATGAGCCTGTTGTTGGAGACTCAGGTTGTTGGGGTTGGTACCTTGGCTAGGGGTTGGTTGTTCGATCTACAATTTTTTTCTATAGAGTTGTATTCCCAATTTGGGGGTAACTTTTGGTTTAGACTATGAACCACATGATCTATGACTGAGTGAAATGTGGAAATCTCGTAGCCAATCATCTTATCACAATCAAATAAGTTTTATGCTAAACTTATATCTATTATGACAAAACCTTAGTACCAGGGTTTTAGTTAATTATGGTTATCGTGCATTTATTACCATTGTGGTATTATGTCTCTACATTTTATGTGTGATGATAATGCTCTCATGGCATGTATTATTGTGTTCATGCTAACCATATTTGTCAGTCACATGAGAAAAATATGGTAGATTAGAGTGCATTCACTTCCATAGTTTAATTAATCATTTTGTAAGCAATACCAGTTATGTAGCATTTCCTAACTTCGGTTGGGGACGTTACTAGGTCCTACACAGAGATATTGCCACTACATCATTTGACCAAAGGATAGAGGTTAGTATCACATCAAAGATGGATAATACTACAACTAGGTTTGTATATAAGATAATGATGCCACCGTGTCCGAGTTCATTGTTGGATCCTTGTCTTTGTATTGCTAGGCTAATGCACCAAAATCATACTATTGCTTCCCATTTTCAACTAAATCCTCTCCTCTATTCATATGCCTAAATTTAAAAAGAGATGAAATTTCAATGATACTATTTACAAATTTAGAGTTACCATCAAGACAATGACATGTTGATGTCAAGAAAACATTATATTTGTGCAAAGCCACATAGTCTAAGTGGTATTCTAGGTCAAATAAAAACGATCAACATCTATTGAAAATAAATGTGTGGGCGTTCCCTAATATATGGTGTCCATATATTCGCTAAGGACACTTCAAAATACTTTATTCAAATTTAACATGCGGAAAATATTGACACTTCAAAATGCTTTATACTTTATTCCAGTTTAACATGAGGAAAATCGCATTCATCCACCAGATTGTTGAGTTTCATTCCTTCTGATTTCAATGCCCACGTCTTAATCATAGCTTTTGTCTCGTGCTAAAAAAAAAGGTCTGAAATTTTTTACAAGAAAGGGAAGATCCAGGATGCAAATTACTCACAATGTAAGTCCTGGGAACGGAATATGGAGTTATTACAATACCAGCCAGGCCAAAAATGTTGGAATTTCTAAATATTCCAAACACACAGGGAGAATAAAAATTATCCTCTACCTTAACACAGAGATTATAAAAATTTTCTGAATGTTGGACAGAGATGGCACAAAAATTGAAAACTATTTCATTAACATGAAAAAATATTACAAAATGGAGATTCTGTCTTCAGAATGAAGTTCTGGTTTTACAATGGATTAGCTGCTACAGACGCAGTGTTACAATATTTTCTCTCTATGTCACTTTCTGCCTTCGGGCATTACACACAAAAAAAAACAATACACAGTCTTCTATTTTCTATTACAACAAGCCTTCGGGCTTTTTCCTTTATATGGTGCGGTTGTATGTCACTACGAAGGCACTATATGGTTGATGATGACATGGCATGTAGTGCTCCCATAGTAAATGTCCTCCATCGATCTCTGGTCAGCGCTTGATTTCCTGGTCAACTGCGGAGGCACCCCCTCCAGTTCTTTTAAACCTTTATACTCCCCCCGTAACATTACTTTTAACTAAAATTTAAGAAACCTTTAACCCGGATTTCAAACTTCAAACAAACTGCATTGTAATCAAATTCATGTTACAAAGTTCCCTTACGTCAGCAGACCCAAAACCAATGCGAAAGCATTCCTATTGGCTGGTGCTGGGCCCACCGGAACTCAAACAATATTATGAACCGAATTCTATAAAATCTTCACATAACAAATGTGGTTGATGACGTCATGGCAAACAATTGTGCCATAAACTGTGATTGGCCCATGTTCTGGCTGAGTTGGAAGTGGGACCACATCAAATCGGCGCATCGGCGGATTAGATGGTTTGGACCTTTGGACTTTGGCGAATGCGATTGCGATGTTGTGATGTGCGCTGTGGGGACCACATCGCATCGCAATATCGCATCGCAAGAAATACATCAGCGGATCGGTTGAGCGGATGGTGAAGTGCGATGTTGCGATGTGCGATGGTGGTAGGGACCACATCACATCGCAATATAAACTTCGGAACATAACACAGCGGAGGGGCATAACATTGTCTGTTGCGATGTGCGATATCGCAACATCGCATCGCATCGGAACTTCACATCAACAAGACACAAATATCACATCGGTAATTAACATATACAAAGGGCTTTGCGAAATGGATAAAAGGATTTGCGATGAGCGATATTGAAATGGGGTCCACCATGACGTGGTCCATTCAAATAAAAAATTGCCACATAACATAAACTCTTTCTATTTGGTTGGTGAGGGCTTTGACGCCCGATAAGATTGTTATTTAATAAGCTCCGTTGTTGCATGGTTGAACCACGATTTCTTCAATACTCCTCTTCAAAAGACGGCTGCGGCCCATAAACAAAAAACTTCCTTACGATTTCATTTATACCTCCTGTAAAATGCATAGTGGTGTGCACTCAACCTAAGCTTCCCTTGTTGTACTCTGTTTCTACCTACACGAGGTTTTGCAGGTGACTTTAATATTTTCAACACTCCCCCTTAAAGTCAGTTGCTGGGTTATATGTCATACCCAAGCATTTTCTCAAATATTCAAAACTCTTTTGACCCAATGACTTTGTCAGAATGTCTACAAACTTCTCCTCTGCTCTGTAATGTTTCATAACAATTTCTCCGTTGTTCACCAATTATCTGATGTAGTGAAACTTGGCATCTATGTGTTTAGTTCTTTTGTGAAACAGAATTCTTTGACAATGTTATAGCTAAGCTATTGTCACAATAAATCACTGTCCCTTTTACCTGTTCTTGACATAAACTCCTCAACATTCTTCTCATCCACACTGCTTGACATGTTGTTGTTGTAGCTGCCACATACTCTGCCTCTACTGTAGACAATGCTACAATAGGTTGTTTCTTAGAAGCCCGTGAAATAGCTCCTGAACCCATATGAAAAACATAACCAGAAGTACTTTTCCAGTCATAAATACTTCCAGCCCAATCACTGTCAGCATATCCAATCAATTCAGAATTGTCTGAAGTAGTATATAAAACACCATACCTCTTAGTTCCTTTCACATACCTCAAAATTCTTTTTGTTGCTTGCCAATGTGCCTCTTTTAGCCTTTCCATAAATCTAGAAATTATACTAACAACATGCATAATATCAGGCCTAGTTGCAATCAAATACATGAGGCTACCAACTATGCTCTTGTATAAACAAGGATCAAAATCCTTGTTGTTGTCCTCTTTGCTGAGTTTCAATCCCATTACTGTGGGAGTAATTGTTGTCTTGCAATCCTGCATGTTAAATCTTTCCAAAACTTCATTAACATACTTTGCTTGAGAGATAAAAATTTTATTTTCATTTTTCTCTACTTCTATTCCTAAGAAGTATCTCAACAATCCCATATCAGTCATTTCAAATTCATCCTTCATGACTGTTTTAAAATTCTCAATGAGGTAATCATCATTACCTGTGAATATCACATCATCAACATACAAAAACAATGAGCATCTTACCATCTTTCTCCTTGATGTATAATGTGGGTTCTCCTTCACATTTTTCAAACCCATTTTCCAATAGATAAGAATCTATCCTACTGTACCATGCTCTTGGTGCTTGCTTCAGCCCATAAAGAGCTTTCTTCAATCTGCAAAATTTGTGTTCTTTGCCTTCTTTCTCATAGCCCATATGTTGTTCAACATAAACCTCTTCCATTAAAACTCCATTCAAGAATGCTGATTTTACATCCATTTAGTAAACCTTCCATTTGTTTTGCGCTGCTATGGACAACATTGCTCTCACGGTTTCCATTCTTGCAACTGGGGCAAAAGTTTCTTCATAATCTCTTCCATCTCGTTGCTTGTAGCCTTTGACAACAAGTTTGGCCTTGTACCTTTCAATATTACCTTCAACATTGCTTTTGGTCTTATAGACCCACTTTACTCCAATGACTTCCTTGCCATTTGGGAGATCAACCAATTCCCATGTTTTATTCTTCTCTATTGCATTCATTTCTTCATCCATAGCTTCTATCCATTTTTTTTCTTTCACTGCATATTCAAAATGAATAGGATCATCAACATGACAACATAATGCAAATAAGAATTTATATCCATGACAATACTTCTCACCATATCCATGATGGTTCGATTTTTCCTTTCAGCGACACCATTTTGCTGCGGTGTGTAGCATGTTGTGAATTGTTTATGTATGCCGTTTTCTCTGCAAAAACGCAGAAATTATTTTGAGATGTACTCACCTCCTCTATCAATCCTTAAGACTTTGATATGCTGCCCACTTTGTTTCTTTACAAGAGCTTTAAAGTGGAAAATTTTCTCAAACACTTCACTTTTATATTTCAAGAAATAAACCCATAATTTTCTTGTGAAATCATCAATGAAGGTCAACATATAATTGATGCCTGATATTGATGATGTTTGCATTGGCCCACACAAATCTGAATGGATAATTTCTGAGGGTGCCTTTGCCCTTATGCTCTTTCCTGATGGAAAGTTTTCTCTGTGTTGTTTTCCCAAGATGCAACCTTCACATAGGCTGTCTGATTTCTCTATCAATGGTAGTCCTCTTACCATTCCCTTTCTGTGCAACAAATTCAGACCTTCGAAATTGAGATGTCCTAATCTCAAGTGACATAACCAATTCTCATCTTTCACTTCCTTTTGAAATACCTCTTGTGTTACAGCTACTACATTCTTTCTCTTTCCCTTCAAGTCTGTATTGAGCTTGAGTGGAAACATTCTATTGTTGGTCATTTGCACTTCTGCAATAACCTTCTTGCTTGGAGGTATGTCCATTATTTTTCACACATCATTTTTGAAGAATACATTGTAACCTTTGTTAATGAGTTTCCCAATGCTCAAAAGATTACATTTCAAGCCAGGAACATAGTATACATCTGGCACAAATTTCTGCTCTCCATTTCTTGCACGGATACTTACTCTTCCTTTTCCCTTGAGAGAGATCTCAGTATCAGTTCCAGTTGTTACTACAGATTTAACATATTCATCAAGATTGGCAAACATTGCTATGTTTTCAGTCATGTGATTACTGCAACCTGAATCTAAGAACCATACATCATCCTGCCTATCTTGTGCTACATTACATGTTAATAGCACATTCTTTGAGATCTTTTCTTCTCTTGCTACATTTGCATTCTGCTTATTATTAATGTCATATTACTTTTTCCTATACTCATTGGCATAATTCCCATAGTTTTTGCAATAATGACACTGGACATTGGATTTGTCATACCTTTTTCCATAAGCATGTTGTTGTCCACCTTGCTGGCTGCTGCTTTGGCCTTAGCTTTGATTATGATTGCTGCTCCTTCCATGAGTATGTGAAAGGCTATTTCGTCCTCCTCTGTTTTGGCTTCTTCCTCTTCCTCTTCCTCTGCCTTGACCTCTTCCTCTTCCAAAAGGCATCTGGGTCTTGAAGGCATGCTCCAAACATGGTTTTACTGATCTTCCTAATCTTTTTTCATGAGTCATCAGTGATGCATGAATTTCATCAACTGTGAACTTTGAGAGATCCTTTGTCTCTTCAATGGTGGTTACAATAACATCAAACCTTGAGGGTAGGCTCCTCAATAATTTCTCCACAATCCTTCTTTCTTCAAGTATCTCTCCATGAGATCTTATCTGTGTGACCATCCCAATCACATGTGTGAAGAATGAGTCTATGTTATCAGACTCTTTCATACATAGAGTTTCAAAATCTCTCCTCAGCAATTGTAGTTTTGTTGTCTTCACTTTCTCCATACCTTGATAAGCTGTCTTAAGAGTATCCCATGCATCCTTAGATATTTTAGCTGCTGCTATCCTTGGAAACACACTCTCATGTACTGCTTGATAGAGATAGAAGAGGGCTTTAGAGTCCTTCTTCATATTTCTCTTCAACAAATCCTTCTCTGCATGTGTTAAGGCATTAAAGGCTTGCTCATCAAAACCATCTTCAACAAACTCCCATAGATCCTAAGAGGCAAACAAGGCGCTCATGGTAATGGCCCAATAATCATAGTTCTTCCCATTAAATTGTGGGAGCTGAGTATTTCCAATACTCATACTGGTGCTTGGTCTAGCCATGAATTACAAACTGAAATTTGAAATAAAACTTGACTGTGTTTTTCAAACAATCTGCCTCTATGTCTAAGAGACCAAACTTTATCTTTGAAAACTTCTCTGGACTACTCTTTTAAACTCAAAACAAGAAATTTGTTTTGATAAATACCTGGACTTGAACTTCTGTTGGGCTTTCTGGAGATCTGCTGGTGAACTACTGCAACAAGCTTCCTTCTTCCTTCAACTTCTTTGACACCTTCAAAGAGCTTGGATTAGCTCCGATACCATGTTGGAATTTCTGAATATTCCGAACACACAGTGAGAAAAAAAATTCTCCTCTACCTCAACACAGAGATTATAAAAATTTTATGAATGCTGGGCAAAGATGGCACAAAAATTGAAAACTATTTGATTAACATGAAAAACTATTACAAAATGGAGATTCTATCTTCAGAACGAATTTCTAGTTTTACAATGGATTAGCTGCTACAGATGCAATGTTACAAACTTTTCTCTCTGTCTCTCTTTCTTCCTTCGGGCATTACACAAAAAAAAAAAAACAATACACAGTCTTCTATTTTCTATTACAATAAGCCTTCGGGCTTTTTCCTTTATATGGCGTGGTTGTATGTCACTGCGGAGGCACTATAGGGCTGATGCTGACATGGCATGCAGTGCTCCTGCAGTAAATCTCCTCCGTCAATCTTTGGTCAGCACTTGATTTCCTGGTCAACTGCGGAGGCACCCCCTCCAGTTCTTTTAAACCTTTATACTCCCCTCGTAACATTACTTTTAACCAAAATTTAATAAACCTTTAACCCGGATTTCAAGCTTCAAACAAATTGCATTGTAATCAAATTCATGTTACAAATTGCCCTTACATCAGCAGACCCAAAATCAACGCGAACGCATTCCTATTGGCTGGTGCTGGGTCCGTCGGAACTCAAACAACATTATGAACCGGATTCTATAAAATATTCACGTAACAATTGTGGTTGATGACGTCATGGAAAAAACCTGCGCGATAAACTGTGATTGGCCCATGTTCTGGCTGAGTTGGCAGTGGGACCACATCGTATCGGCACATGGGCGGATCGGATGAGCGAATGGTGAAGTGTGATGTTGCGATGTGCGATGGTGGTAGGGACCACATCGCATCACAATATAAACTTCGAAGCATAACAAAGCGGAGGGGCATAACATTTTCCGTTGCGATGTGCGACGTGCGATATCACAACATCGCATCGCATCAGAACTTCACATCAACAAGACACAAATATTGCATCGGTAATTAACATATACAAAGGGCTTTGTGGAATGGATAAAAGGATTTGCGATGAGCGATATTGAAATGGGGTCCACCATGACATGGCCCATTCAAATAAAAAATTTCCGCATAACATAAACTCTTTCTATTTGGTTGGTGAGGGCTTTTATGCCGAATAAGACTGTTGCCTAATAAGCTTTGTTGTTGCGTGGTTGAACCACGATTTATTCAATACTCCTCTGCAAAAGATGACTGCGGCCCATAAACAAAAAACTTCCTTACGGTTTCATTTATACCTCCTGTTAAATGCACAGTGGTGTGCACTCAACCTAAGCTGCCCCTGTTGTACTCTGTTCCTACTTGCACGGGGTTTTGCAGGTAACTTTAATATTTTCAAAAAAAAATAATGTTATTTTACTGTAGACAAGTAGAAATTTTAAAGGTCCGAAAATGTTATTTGACGACAAAGAGGGCAATTAGGGTTCAAAACCAGCCATGGGGTTATGCACGCCGAATGGAAAATATGGTTGCATGCCAATTTCAACGATGGTGTCGAAGAATCAGAAGAATCGGCACCTTCAACTGCAAACTCATTGCAGCATATAGGGCACACTCCATCGTCCATTGTCGACACAATTTCCAGTGGAATCGATGGTATTTTTCCTACCCTTTCTGTAATATCTTCGAAGCTACCATGACGATACGACAGAAAATGGAAAAGAGGGTCATTCTCAGGCAATAGTCCTTCAAACGATTAGGTGCTCAACTGCACAATATTATGTGCACCATTGTTGTCCAAGTAGAAGTTCACAGAAATTCCTAGTTGTGTGAGAAGAGGCCTAAGGCTCTCCTCACCATAAATAAACCTCCCCAAAATTACCAGATTCTGCACTTCAGATAACATGGCTGGTTTGATTCGAAGCGCCAAAAATCGGTTAAATTTATAGTATAAATTTACATCATTTTTTATTTTTATTTTAATTTCAATATTGTGGAGACAATGAGAAAAATGTGGAAATCTTTTCACGAAATTAATTTTGATTTATGAAGAAATTTTTGTGATAATTCAATTGTTGATTTGCGTGACCAATGATGACATTTATAAAATTACATTGAATTAGCGGACTAGACTCGAGAGTGAACTGAAGTTATGAGAGGAGAGTGAACTGAAGTTATGAGAACTATTGTGATGGCTTGGGGATGAAATCACTTGGATTACTATTAGCCTTTTTTATTTTTTTCATTACGTTTCGCTATTTTAGATAATTTTCAAAATGAAATTTTGGTTTTATTATTTCATCTCGAAATTTCCTTGTAATATGAATAAATATTTCATTTATTATTACAAATATTTCATTTATAAAGTGATAGTAACTTACATAATAGGTCTTATAGGAGTTAAATCAATACAATTAACAAGCCTGTGTATAGAGTTAATTGAAGAGAAATTATTGATAATATAAAAGAATAATAATAATAAATTTATTGATTAAATTTTTTATTTAAATAATAAAATTATATTATTATAATAAAAATATATATTAAGTTAATAAATATTTAAAAAATAAATATAATAATGATGAAGACTAATATTTAAAAAGATAGTTTGAGGGGTACTTTAATTGGTAATCGAAGTAATGTGAAATATATTAAAACTAAGAGATCTATGTTTCAAATCCCTTGATTGTGATAAATCTCTTGGTTGTGACTTTGTTTATGGACATTAAAGGTTTACATATATATATATATATATATATATATATATATATATATATATATATATGGATTTGATTGAAATGTTATTTTTATGTTCAACCCCTTTAATCTCACAAAGATGACATATTCAAGATTTCATCCCACCATGTTTTGAGAATTATTCCATGCCTAGTTTCACTATGCAGCGAATGAGATTTTGTTCATATTCCAACAATGTGGGTTGTATTCTTTGAACTAGCCATTGCATAGTGATATTTTTGATATTTTAGATTAGGGTTGGATACCTACTTATAATATCTTAAATTTATTTTGTCCTTTAATTATTTATAACACCACATATCCTCCTTAAATTTGGGTTCAATAAATTTTTTAATGTTATTGATATTCTATAGAATGACTTATTCCTTTATTCATTAATGATTTGGTGAAGACTTGGCACCTAATGCCTTTCCTGTTTGAGCAAGTAGTGATTGAGCTTGGACTTTGAGGCAATATTGGGGAGCCTCATGTTGTGTCACTACTACATGAAGGCAATTTTAAGACATTTTTTTAAGACAATAGAAATCTTTTGTCTTAAAAAGTTACTTTTTATTTTAGTCATTTTAAATTAAAATTTAATATCAATTGAATTGTCTTAAATATAAAATTTAAGACAGAAAGAGTTTGAGACAAAAAGTGTTTTAAGACAAAACTTTATATTTAAGACAAAAACAGTTTGAGAAAAAAGTATTTTAAGACAAAAACGATTTAAGACAAAACATTTTAAGACAAAACAATTTAAGACAAAAATGTTTTAAGACAAAACTTTATATTTAAGACAAAAATCGTTTGAGACAAAAATGTTTTAAGACAAAAACAATTTAAGACAAAACTTTATATTTAAGACAAAATATTTTAAGACAAAACTTTATATTTAAGACAAAAACAACTTGAGACAAAAATATTTTAATACGAAACTTTATATTAAAACAATGGCAATTAAGACGAAATTCATTTAAGACAATCAACAATTAAGACAAAACCATATCAATTGAAGACAATATTATCTAACATGACTTGAAAAATTGACTGTAATAGTGCACCCTTAGTCTGCCAACTTGTAGGCTACTACTGTCTCGCACATATATCGAGGTTTCTATTTCACTTATCATTCATGTTATCTTATATAAACACAAAAAAAATTTGGGCTCTTCGTTTTGGTGGGGTAGCTGACTCTAAAGAACGTGACAACTTTTCCTAGCAAGATTTCTCAGACATCAATCCCAACTCTTATGTCCCTTCGATCTCTATTTATATGATTAGAGATAACTTGTATGCCATTTCATTTGACACTACTACACAGAGGGGGCTTTTAAGATAAAAGAAAGATTTTGTCTTGAAATTTTTGATACGAGGCGCTAGTAAAAAAGGCAAAAGTAAAGGATTAGGGGTTTGCCTTTATGTTGTTGATGGGTTCTTCAGGAAGCAGAGCGATGGAGGCCGAAAACAACTGATGGGATTTAGGGCAGTGGAGGCCGACAACAGAGGTGCTTGGTGAGAGGAGTTACATACGCACTTTCACTGAACATGGATAGGCAGTAACATAGTTGGAGTACTTTTTGGGGTCTCCATCAATAGTGTTTTAATTTGTGTTTTTTGACTGTTTCATTTATTTTGAATGTTACTTCTATTTGTTGGTTGCTGCTATCAATACATTTTTGTGCTAAAACTTTTGACGGTCATTGACAACATGGATTATATTCACTTAAAGGATGGTGGAGACAAATTAAAAAATATTTTCTAGTAGACAATATGCAATCTTTACGACAACTTTTGTGAGAAGCTGACGTCGAGGATAAAAGATAGGATTTTGGAAGCATTAGTCACAAAATTCACAAGGGAGGTAATTTTGGTTGTAAGTGTGGAGGTAGATGGATTAAATGTAACATTTACTGGTGCAATTACTGGTGTTTTTTGGTGCAATGCGTCTATGCATAATTATCCTAGCTAGATTCAGTTTTTATCCTCATTCTAAATGATATCAGGGATCTCTATTGGTTATTTTGTTTCGAGGTACACTAATAACAATTTATTTTCCACTCTAGTTGTTGATATACTTTGTGGTCTATCTAAGACACACTAGTGGGTTGTTTACATTGTCTTTATTCTGAACCTTTTCTCCTTTGGATCTGCATGCTCCTTCCCTGGTTTGGGAATGGTCAATAAGGGGATTTTCGAGGATCTTAGCTGCTACGTGTTGTTCTTATCTATGGTCTATTTGAGACATATTGGTTGGTTGTTTTACATGGTATTTCTTCTGAACCTTTGCTCCTATGGATCTTCGTGCTTCTCTCTGGGTTGGGATTGGTCGATAGGAGGATTTCGGAGGATATTTACTGCTACATAAGTCCATTAATTTTGATTGGTGGATTTGGTAACATATTTCAATTTTGAATTCAATCATGACGGAGTCTCTTGGGGTCATTAATTGGTCTAGGGGGGTATTTATTTTCTAAGTCAGTCATTGATTATATGAGGGACAATCCATTGATGGTTTGCGCCATCATTGAAGATCTTTGTCGAATGTGTGATTGATTAGATTTTATGAAGGAAATTGGTCGATGATGATTGGCCAGTCTATTTTATTTGAAGGGGTTTCCTAGTGGATTGATTTGGTGAAAACCTACATCGAGTGGTGTCAATAATTGATAAGTGACATTAATTTACCTTGTCTACATATTTTATCGAGGTTTTTTCAGACACTACTACATAAGGTATTTTTTAGTAATGCTCTCTACTTTGGTGCACATATAGGCAAGATTTCAGAGTGTCAGTGGTTTCTGTTGTACAACTGGCCTTTACATCTATCGGTAGGATTTCACTTGATACTAAAGGAAACTGGGGTGGTGATGTGCCATTACTCGATGTGTTGGTACATGCGACTATTGAGGCAGAGAGTCGTGGTTGCCCCAAGTCGGGAATATATCTCTTTGGGACATCTTCTGTACATGCAACTATACACGTGGATTCGAATGTTTGGGTATCCCCACTGGTTATTGAACCCAATGTCGTAATCAATGTAATTTTTTTTTCCATCATTCGTGGAAAAAGAAGGAAGTTAATGAAGATTGATTTGGATTATCAAAAACTTGTTTTTAATTCCGATGTTTTTTGGGACCAGGTGGTAGGATTACAACAACGAGATTTGGTGGGTAAGTGATTTTATCTATGAATGGTTGGCTCTCATATGGCATCCTGGGTTAAAGAACATTGGTACCCTATTCTTAAGCACCCTCCTCTTTTCAACATTTTATACAATCAATGGTTATGCTTCCACTTTATTAATGATGGAAATGTTGTGAATATTTTGGGATCATATTGGGTTCATGGTTGTGGCTTCCTCTCTTTAAATCACTGACATGTGGGATTTGATCCATAACTAGAATTGCCACGAAATAAATTGGTTTCAAGCTAAACTCTCTGGTTTACTGCTTGTATTCTGGTCATGTGTGTTAGGGTCATAAGTTTTATTGTAAAATATTTTTCCTTATCCTTTAATTTTCAGTTTTGAGTAGTTGAGCCTATGACTATTACTACTGCCATAGCCTCTAGATCATTGTTTGACATCTTTGAGTTTCTTACATGAAGGGTTCATTCAAATTCTGAACGAGTGTCAAGTTACTGGGAGTAATCTTCGCACATGTTTTTGTCATGTCAAGTCAAAGGGGGTTTAGTCATTTGTCTATCATAATTGTCTGAGCTCATTTATCCCTACAATTTTATCCCTCATTCTTATTTACCCTATGCTTATCCATTTCACCTCCTATTTCCCCATTTACCCATTTACCTTCCATTCACCCCCCTTCATATAAATTTACATCCTACACCTTTCCCATATACCATTAACCTATCATCATATTACATTCATTTTATTTCCCCCTTTCATTCTAAACCATTCCCTATTTTAACATTACCATTTCCCATCCTCATATCATATAACCCTCATGCATAATACCCCATTCTCATTTATAAAACTCCCATACCAAAGGGATATCAAACCCCTTATACTTAATCATTACCTATGTTTTGATTCACATGCCAAGTCAGGTGGAGCGCTCCAAAACATCAAGTCAAAGCATCACAATGCTACTTATATTTGCTCAATTCACAGCGTTGCACATACTCTATT
Source organism: Pinus albicaulis (assembly GCA_034641835.2). Classification (NCBI taxonomy): domain Eukaryota; kingdom Viridiplantae; phylum Streptophyta; class Pinopsida; order Pinales; family Pinaceae; genus Pinus; species Pinus albicaulis. The sequence continues at coordinate 307,855,640 of CM076582.1, read as the reverse complement.
TTTTACACCCTTTTGAAATGGCAATTCCGACCACATAAAGGCCAATTATGGAAAAATGAGAGAGGTTGTTCTTAAATACGGGCCAAATTACAAAAACGTCTTCCATTTCTCACACAGGTGTCACATATCAGGCATTATGAATGCATCTTTAAAGCTCATTTTTTGTAGTTTATAAATTTCCTATTTTTAGCCATGGTTTTGAAAAGAATTTTGTGAGAAGATGAGGAAGGAATTGGAGAAACGGAGAGAGGTATTTCTTCCCAACACTATCATATAAAATAAAATCCTTCGGTTTTGAAAAAATATGTCACGGTTTGGGAGATATAACCAAAAAAAAGTGTGTTACGCAGGTGTTGCGCAACCCTTGCCTACTGAGTCTCATTCATGTTTTGGAGCTGTTAGAGATTTGAGAGGTCAGCTTGACTTACACCTGGATGCCATCTCATCCCAGATTTCATCGAACAGGTGTCAACCATAAAGGAAATATGACTTTGTGCTACCCAGTCGCTGCGCAGATCCATTAGTTCATTGACAAATTTTCTATGATTTTATGTTGTTTCTATTTTCTTTACTCAGGATGAATGAGATTTGAATGTAGACATGGTTTCAAATATGTTATTTCTTTAGGGTGAAGTTAGGTATTTTAGGATTGCATTTGTTATTTTTGAAAAAAGTGTAAACAACTATAATGTTTCTATTTTCCAGTTTTGATGTTTCTACTTTTCCAGTTGGTGTTGATCCTCTCCATGGATTGAACATATTTTTTATGCAACTGCCTATTACACTATGATATTCTTCCTATATAATGAATATAATTAAATGAAGAAAGGGTTGCTTGGTTGGTTTGGCAAAAGACTTTCCAAGAGTGTTACCATGTTCTAATATTAATAAAATGTCCACACACTAGGCCACTTGTTGTTGACTCCCTCGTTGATTATTCTAGGTAAAGATACTATTGTCAACCTCCACTAGGCCAGAAGGAAGAAATTGTTTCCTGAAATTGTTCTGCATCTGCATACAACCTTCAAATATCACCATTTTCTCATCAAGTAACTTGATAATATTAAAGTCGCTTCCAATAACCCATGGAGAGGGATATATTAGGGAACCTATTTGCAATGTAGAATTAAAAATCCATGGCTTCTCATTTAGTAAATTTAGGCAAACGTGTTCGATAAGTGATAATATTCTTCTGATACCGCAATCTAGAACTTGACTATCAGAATGCGAAATGTAGTGAACATATTGATAAATAAAATGTATTGAGGGGAGGTCACAGGAGACCCCTCCCACTTGGGATCTCATGGGTCTTGGATCTACCGGAGTGGTGCTACTAAATGTTGTCATGCTGGTGTCCATGTTAGCTGGTGGGACTGAAAAAAGGATGTAATCAACTAAGTGTTGCCTGGAACTGGGTGGGGGGTTGGGGTGGGGAAGGTGGTGATTGTCTTAAACATAAGTATGTAAAGTTGAAACCCAATGGCTCTCTCATTAATAAAGCCAAACGTCACTGGTCTGGATATGGTAAAATTATAGAAAGAGAGTTTTGGGACTCTCTTAAAGAGGTTGTCATAGTAACAGATAGATGAATTTACCCTACTATTTTCTTAATAGATTTTCTTTCTACAAACTAGCCATCTAGGACTTGGACATTAATAATTCAATTGCTAGTTCACTTTTCAAAACCTAAACTGTGGCAGATGATCACTTCATAATAAATCCATACATGTTTGACATATCGGGCTGAGAAGTTTACTCGTTGCCTCTCAATCAACTAGTTAAGTTATGTATGCTTGTAATTGTAAATGGATCTTCCACCTAGCACAAGCTTTACTTGTAATTTATTAAATCCATTGGAATTTTCTTAGTTTTCACGTGGTTTGTTTTCATCATGGAGCATCTCCAATATTTGACAACTAATAGCCTCTTGATACACCTTTAGTGAGATATGCATAGCTCTCACCTATCACTGTAGCTCAATAGCAAAAAATAGTCCAATTTTATACCTAAGACACCAATATAAATGGTGTAGTTGTGAAGGCAATGATCTCCATTGGGGATTTCCATTTTTGCTACAACATACAAGAATAATCTTGGTATGGGAGGAAGAGATAAAATATCTCTACCAAAAACACAATATCATCACTCTCCTAATGCCATTAATTTTTTTTAACTCATTAGAATGCAGGTAATCTATAAGGATTCATTAGAATCTATGAAATTTTCTCTCTTTCCAATAACAAAATAGGTTCATTCTGCAATTAATATATAAAATAAGGTTCATTAATAAGGTTACCTAGAAGGAACTCCTTACATAAATTTCTCTTAGATCCTACCAAGCATGACAATTTTTAGTAAAATGGATGATCACCCTACAAGATTATATCCTCATGGCCTAAGATAAGCCATCCCTGTATGTCACCCACGGCTATTGCACTAATGGTACATTATTAAAGAGAAACAAACTTATGGATCATTATTTGTGTTGATTTTCATGGGTATTATAGGAGAGTTTCTTGATTAAGTTTTGTAATTTTTCATCATACTCCTGAGAAATTCCTCCAACCATTTTCTTAATCTCCTTCAACTTGGTGATTTTTTGTTGTTCAGTGTTTAGCCTCTAGAACTTAGTTATAAATACCGCCTTTAACTTCTACAAGGCCTTAGCTACACCCTAGGAATAAATCTATATGAATTTCATGCACCATTAGAGAGGCTTCCCCCACAATGTGGTTAGGAAATTTATCATCTTAGAAACTAGCAATGCAATCCTTTTCACCCTCCAGATGAATACACATAAGAACCAATGTGGTTTTTCATCACCATTACCCTTTATAAAGTTCCTGGAACTACTATAACCATATTTTTGGTTGGATTGTTCACCAATATAAAACCTTATGGACATGTTTGAATAATTAAGCCTACTCCCCAACTTGAACTAAAATTCAAACATAACATATGTCACTTCTACTTCTATTCCCACCTTCATTTTTTTTCACTACTACTATATCCCAAACTACTAAGAAAAGGTTGCTTCAATTCAAAAATAGAATAAAAAGTTTGGATTACCTCTAGGCTTTTAAAATTCATAGGGTGGCTAGTTTGGATTGGATCCACTTTTCTTAGGCTATATCATGTCTACTGCTTGACCTTCCTCTAGCTCAAACAATTAGAACACATTGCTAAGTGTTTTTTCCTCTTCTTTCTTTGTGATGATATATCTCTCCATAGGCTAATAAATACCTTACAAACTGAGGCTCCATTTTATACAATCATGATCCATCTAATTGAACATGCTCACCTCCTTGTGGCATCACTTCGTTTTTCTCTTCCAAAGTTATAGAAATATTCTCCCCTAACATTCTTCTCTCCAAGCTCTTTCCAATTATCAAATCCCCCTATTTGAAAAAATGTTTGGTATTCTCTTGACAACTTTGAAACCTTTTGAACTCTTTTACTTGTGTTTCTATGTTTTCATCCTCAGTAATACTCATTGTCATTACCATGGTATTGTGATGAATCCCCTTCGTTCTATTCATCCACCAGTTCTTAATTATTGCATTTTGATTAAAATCCTATTTTCCCCTCTTTAATGCATGTGCTTCCTCCATCGCACCTTATTCCCTTAGTTATTCAATATCAATCAATCCATTCTAGGTCACCTCCAAGCATTCGTGCTTGCACTTCCATGGTTGGAGAACTAAAAGGCACATAATCCTCTTCCATCACAAAATTATTTATCCATGTCACGATCTCCTTAACCAACCTTTTATAAGCTACTTTCTTATACTACTGCTCTTCTCTTGATTTTAAAGAACTAGTTCAACTCTACTACAATCTCAATATTCTATCTCTACATGGTAATTAACCCAAATATATGTTGCTCTTGAGCCTTTATGAACAAAATACTACAACAAAACCAAATTATGGGATAATTATCCATGTCTATTCTTCTCAAAGTTTATAACCAAGGTATCTTGGAATCTGGCATGCTTCCCCACCTTTTCAGTCTAGAATTTATCAGTAATTTGCATAGGTAACATCATCAATAGCGAGATAAATTGCAACAATTGATTTCCTTGGTGTAGATGTATTTTAATTTTTAACATTTACATAAATTTTAATTTTCTCTAGATTATACAACAAATTTGTAGTGGAGGAAGGAATCTATCTTTGTTAGTAAGTGGAGGTGTCTTTATAGTCACATATTTGAGCAAACATTGCATCATAGATATAACAAACATTACATCATAGATCTAGCAAAGCTAGGGTTAGGCCAACCAAATTATTTGGAAGGCAGCTAAGTATGTTTTATGATATCTCAGAGGAACTACCCAGTTTGGACTATGGTATAGAGGGAGTGAAGCTGTGTGGATTCACAGATGCAAATTGGGTGTGAATTCCATCAAACTGAAAGAGTAAATTAGGTGGAATTTTTAGTGTTGGGTCTGCATTTATTCCTTGGTACAACATGAATCAAATATGTGTGGCGCTTAGCTCAGCAAAAGCATAATACATGGATGCAAGTCAAGAATCATGTGAGGTGATATGGATGATAAAGATACTTGTTGGATTGTTTGGTTAGATGGTGGATCCAAATGTGATCTATTGTGATAATGAGAGTTACATCAAGCTCTCTGAGAATCCTATATTTCATGATCAATCCAAGCATATAGGTATATCGTATCACCATTTACGTGATTGTGTGTAGAGGAAGATAATGTTGCTGCACTAAATTATGATAAAGGAACAATATGCTGACATTTTGAAAAAATATTTGTTAAGAGGGAAGTTCAAGTTCCACAGGTTCAAGATACGGGTGGTTGATAATCTCTTTTTTATTGAGAGGGAGTATTGAAAAATGTAGCAATAAATTCTCAATTTGATTTTTCCTTGATTAAATTGAGAAAATTTGATTTTTCACACCAGTAGCATGTATACACATATGCAGACATGTGATATATATCATGCTTGCTTCATTGCTTCAAATGTTTTAGCAAAATTTCCAAGGGAATTCCCTAATCCAACCAATGTCTTTTCATCCCAAATTTCCTTGGAAGCTAATACAATCAAATCCAAACCAAAGTTGTCGTGAATCCCTCCTTATCAGGGAAAATTGCTTCGTCTAGAATTAAAGGTAGAGGCCAGTTGAGTTAAAAAAGTATGGACCATTCTTAAATACCAAATTCCAGTCTTACATGCTAGTGAAAACCAAAGTAAAAAAAGTATTTTTCTCCTAGCTCCAATTTAATGCGCCCCTTCTGTTTTTTCCATTATATCATTTTTAGTATGTGTTTGCATTTTCCAACATCAAATTCAAATAATCGAGCTAAATTTGATAGAATAATTTCATTTAAAAATTACTAATTTACACGCTAATGATACAAAGAAAGTCAATTTAACCCCTTTTTCTTCCCAAAATTAGATTCTTGTAATCCCCCATATCTCTCACACAATAGGATTTAGGTCAATTTTCAAAGATATGACTGAATTTTCAGCACTCTAATTTCCAATAAACAGATCAAGTTGACTTTTAGCACTGTTGCAGAAGAAACCATGTTATTTGTGTGTAAATAGGAAACCTTGAATCTTTCAAGGTAAGATGAAAAAACACTCACCAAGAAATTTTCATACAACAATCCTGTGCTCTTATGGTTTGCATACACAAAACCATACAATTTCATATGCACAACCATCATAATCTATCGAAAGGGTTTACTAGGGAATAAAATTGGGCAAGATCAACTCCTCAAATCCAATCAATAATAACTAACAAGTTATAGTTATTTGGTTTTGTTTGAGTAAGGAAATGTGATGGAGCTTTAATCACACCATGAATTTGTCACTAGGAACCATGATTTGACCATGAATAATGGGGATATTTGGGTTTGTGACTTATTCTTTGTTTGATTCTAGCCCTTTGTTAAAACATTAAAAGTACAAGTAAAAAACCCAAGTGTGTGTGTGTGTGTGTAACCAAATGGTTTGAAAAGTATAATTTAGGCCCTAACATGACCACAAATGGCACAAATTTCAAAGGGTCAGAAAAATTAATGTTATTGTTTGAGGGCTAGTGTTCTTCATTGTGGTTAATTTCTATTCTTTGTATCAAAGACTACGAGTATAGCTATTTTTGTGTTTCATGTGTTTGTGTACTTACCTCTTCATATTTTTGTTTTTTTAAATAAAATATGAATGTTTCTAAGTCGAGGTTAGACCATTCATTATTGACTTGTTATTTAGTATGAAGAGGTTGGAATAAAAGACTAGTGAATGTATCATAAATGTTGTCTCTTCCTTTATATAAGTGGTAGCTTCATTCATTATGTAATGGATTTGGGTGTAGATGTGGGTTATAAGTGATGATGGACCTTTCTTCGTGTGAAATTTTCTTTTTGAAATGAACCTTATTCTCTTTGAGTAGTAGTAGGTTTATTTTTTTACCATCCTACCTATGAACATCCAAGCTCATTAAAAGCAAGGACTATTGACATGAATAAATGAGTTTCTTGTGCCGAAATTTACTCCATCTTATAACCATGGGAAGTGCTTGATTGGGTCTTGTGATGTTTTTAAAAGTACCAACCTCATATCTTGTGAAAAAGTGAATCTAGCTCTAGACCACTAGATAATCCAAATACCTTTGTATTAAGACTTATGGAGATCCATATTTATTGTGAAGTTGTCTCCAACTCTTCTAACATGGAACTAGAATCCACAAAAAAAAAAAAATCTTCCATTGCCAACTCTTCATGACTAAATTATGATAACAATTCAAACTTTTCACATGATCAATGATGATGCCTTTATTTCATGCATTGTGGATGGTTACAATGTCACAATGCCCAATTTTTGTTAATAAATAATGGTTGTAAAGTGAAAATATTCTATTTCTATGTCATTCAATTTTTTGTTTTATGTTGACCAAATTTTTCTTTACAAATCATACATAGTTTAACTTACACATTAGATTTTATTATTTTAATTTATTTATTATTTTTAATTTTCCCTCCCAAAATTTTCTTTGCTTTTGCGCTGTGCTGGTAAGGAAAGTTTCTTTCCTCTTGCTTTGCGCTACAATGAAAATTTTCTCATCTTGCAAAACCCTTTCCTGCCACTTCCTCATCTTGCATCACAGTTTCAGCCCCTGAGAAAAAACATATTCCTCTTTTAACATGGATTCCTAGTCATAGTTGATTGTGGGCACTGGGCAGACCTCATTTTCCTTCAATATGGTGAGAAAACCTATTCCTTTGTTAACATGGATTCCTGCTCGTAGGTGATTGTGGGCAGACCTCATTTTCCTTCAATAAGGAAAAATCTTCTTCGGGTTTTCTTCACCGGTAAGATTCTTAGCTGGCTTTTGTTATTTTGTACAGGCATAGGTTATAAAAATGTTGTTACATGGCTTGCAATGGAGTTTTCATGCTTTCCTGTTTCTAGACTGTGGGAGTTAATGAATACTTAATATTGTCCAACTGAACTGTTTATCTTCTTCAGAAGACTATATGGTAAAAAAAAATGGTAATATACAAACAGAACAACTTCAGCATAGTTAAGGTGCTTTTATTTTTGTAACATTAAACCCCGCAGAGAAGAAATTTACAGTTATAGGACACATTTTCTTAGTAGAATTTTTAACATCACTAAAGCAATGTCGAGATCGTGGAGAAGCCTTCGATTTAGTCTTTTTGAAGAAGTGTTTTTATCTGACTATATAATTTCATAATCAGACACAGCCTGAAAATCAAGCACATCAGTCTCTGCTTTCCTCTTATTCTTCTTGCTATTCCTGAGATTGTTAATTTTTACTGCATGGAATTTTTTTAAAATCTTCAACTTTCTAGAGTGGATGCTCTTTATATTTGTTTAAATAGAATAAATGTTTCCACATTTTCTCCGAGGGTTGTTGCCGTGAAGGAGAAATAAGTGAAAACAACATCCCCTGTGGTAAAGAGAATAATGTAATGGTTGTAGGAGGGGATGGTTACAGTGGATGGGTGACAGCTAATTTGCATCTTTCAAACAGAGGATACTAGGTTGCGGTTGCTGATAGCCTTGTCTACAGGTTGTTTGACCAGTAGCTTGGGATCAACTCTCTTACTTCCATTGTCTCAATTCAGAAGAGATGGAAGTAAGTCTCTAGAAAACAGCTTGACCTCTTTGTGATTTTGATTTCCTTGTAGAGACTTTCAAGTCCTTTGAACCCGAGGAAATCGTACACTTTGGAGAACGGAGGTCTTCTCCTTATTCCATGATAGATAGAGGAAGAGCAATCTATATTCATCATAACAATCTAATTGGAATCATGAATGTGCTTTTTGTTATCAAAGGATTCAGTCTAGAAGACCATTTGGTTAAACTGGGTACCATGGATTATTTTCTAGGTAGCCAAATAATAAAAATTCACACCTGCGTTCGTTGCATCTATGAGATGCGTGTTTACCACATACTTACCCTTGTGAGCTGCATGTTTGCTGAAGAACATTGAGCTGTATTCAGTATAATTTTCAGGAGTGAGGCAGTATGAAAATATGTGACCTATCCCATGGCCTAACTATGAAATTAATGAAGAATTACCCCTATCAAGCCTCATTATTACAACCTCTATAAAGCCTTGGCTGTTCAATGCACACCTAAATGAAAAACCTTCGAATTTTGAAGCCATCTTGGAGAGCTAGTTATAATTTTGAAGCCACAACTGTGGACTTAACTTTATAAAATTGAATTTATATAGCCCTCTTCGATGGCTGGCTCCCAAAACCACCATCATCCAAATCCGTAGTCTAAAAAGGATGCAATTTCACAAGTGTAATTAATGCTACAATTTCTTTTAGAAAATAATGGAATTTTGGGGATTTTTGTGAGAAAATTTTGGAAATCTCAATTACAAACTTTAATCTGGGTTACAACTATAAAATTCAAAAATTTTGGATGGCCTCAACTTTTGATAGCACTGAATCCATTTCAATAATAAAATACAATTCCAAAATTAAATTTCTTAAAAAATTCTTATCAAAAATTTCATTAGACATTGCCTCATCCAAATTGGATAAATCATTTCGTGGATGAATCTTTCACAAAATATAATTTATTGACTTAATGCTATTTTTTTCATTAAAAAATAAGTGTGTTACTGTGGTTTCTATTCCATGTATAAATTCTCGCAATGAATGAAGGACACATTTGAAGTTCAATTTAACAAACCCAAGTTTTTTTTTTTTTCTGATGGATCATGGGACTTAGAATTTTAAAATTTCATGGAATTATTGAAAACATATATATTTTAGGAATTATTTAAATTATTGATTTATGTGTTATTTGTTATTTCTAAGTTTTTTTTAAAGTCTATTCCTCGTCATGGCATATATAGGAGAGTATCCTCCTATAGGTTTATAAGGCTAAAGAGAGCCAATGAAATGGTTATAAAATTACAAGTTATATCAAAATTCAAACTATTTCTACTAGTAAAAATAAAAATTTAGATTGTAAAATATTTTAATGATAGTTGGTGTCTTTCCCAATGAATGACATGTTAATATCAAGGTCGTGCTCTTCCTTGAGTCTAGATGTAATTGTTTCTGTCCCTAAGCTTAGTCATCAATAGATTATTTTGTTCCTTGAGCTCCCCAAGATGGCTTCATAAGGCCTCTAGTTATCTGGCTAGGTCACGGTAGTTCAACCAAATTTGAGAGAAAATGTTGTGTTTTCTAGGTCAGCCACCTGATCAAGGGTATAAAATCCAGAATTGTTCAATGCGAGGATGAATTTAGGTGGGAGCAAATGGGCATTTCCACAACCATACCATGGGTCACAACCAATACGGACCAGTCTACTAGAGCCAACTTTCCATGCAAGTCTAATTCTAATGTGTTCTATGGAGTTCAAGATTGCTCTCCATATTGTTGAGATATTAGTTCTCAGCCAAAGTCCCCCTTTGGTCCATTCAATCGGTTGTAGTGGATGGATATATTTATGTGTGACAACCTTGGTCCAAATACTGTGGCCAGTTAGGATCTGCCACCCCAATTTTGCAGCCAACGCCATGGAGAAAGAGTTCAGGTGTTTGATGCCCCAACCCCCCCACCTTTTAGGGAGGGAAATGAGATCCCATCTAGCACAAGCATAAATGTGTCCCTCATTTGAGCCATTCCACAGAAACCATCAGCAGATTCTCTGAATCCTATTGAGAATACCCTTAGGTATCCAAGCCAATGACATCCAGTAAACCGGAATGGCCTCTAGGACATATTTAATAAGTACAAGTCGACCAACCTGAGAGAGCCATCTGTGGTGCCATGCATTAAGCCTCTTATCAATTTTTTCAATCAGCCAGGTCCAATCAAAAATTATTTATTTGGCTGGTTTTAGGTAAAACCCTAGATATTTTGTTAGGTAAACTTGACTTGGGATAGATTCAATGTTGGCTAGGGTAAATAGTAGTGGTTTTGGAGCACATGGTATTGTGCACCCATGGTTTTCAGCCCATGGTATTGCATGTAATGGAGCCTATAAAAGGTTGGGAATACTTCATTGTAATGTAGGCCTGGAGGTGAGCGGTGAAGGCTCACTTGGCCAGATTGACCATGGTTTTGGCCAATGCTTAATGAAATTTCATTGGTTGGGTTTTGCCCCAGATTTGGGGGTTTTCCCGGATAAACATCTTTGTTTATTTTTATGATTTGTTGCTAGCTATTTTATGGTTTTTTGTTCTTCTCATTAAATTTATTATTTCTCTGGTAATTCATTAGGAGAACAGATGTAATATTCAATGAAAAGGTCTTGTATAAGAATCAGTTGCAGGAAAAGAAACAGGAAAAAGAAAGCAAGGAATACACGGTTCTTGATGAGATAACTGAAAAAGTAAAGGTGCCTGAAAATAATAATAATAAATAACCACAACAGCAACAACCACCACAAAAGCAACAGGCACCTCAAACACCTGAAAGTGGTGTTAGAAGATCTACCAGGATAATTAGACCCCCTGAACGATACTCTCCTTCATTATATTATTTATTTTTGATTGATTCTGGTGAACCCGAATGTTATGAAGAAGAAATGCAGGTTGAAAGCAGGAAGAAGTGGGAGCTAGCCATGGATGAAGAGATGGACTCCTTAATTCATAACCAAACTTGGGACTTAGTTAGGTTGCCTGCAGGTAAAACTACATTGCAGAATAAATGGGTTTACAGGCTGAAGGAAGAAGATGGAGGAAAACAAAGGTACAAAGCTAGACTTGTGGTGAAGGGGTTTGCACAGAAGAAAGTTATTGATTTTGATGAAATATTTTCTCCTATTGTTAAGATGAATTCAATTAGAACTATCTTAAGTCTTGTAGCAGCGGAAGATTTACATCTTGAACAGTTAGATGTAAAGACATCATTTCTCCATGGATATTTGGAGGAAGAGATATACATGCAGCAACCAGAAGGATATGAGGTAAAAGGGAAAGAAAAATTGGTGTGCAGGTTAAAGAAGAGCTTGTATGGCTTAAAACAGGCCCCAAGGCAGTGGTATCTAAAATTTGACAAGTTTATGTATGAACAAGGTTATACTAGATGTCACTCTGATCATTGTGTTTATCTGAAAAAGCAAAATGATGGCAGCTATATTATATTGTTATTGTATGTAGATGACATGCTTGTTGCAGGGTCTAACATGCAGGAAATAAATGTGCTCAAACAAAAATTGGCAAATTCATTTTCAATGAAGGATTTGGGAGCTGCAAAATAGATCCTTGGTATGAGAATAACTAGAGACGGGAAAAATCGCAAATTAGCACTGTCTCGGAATGAGTACATACAAAAGGTGTTGAAAAGATTTAATATGCAGAATGAAAAACCAATTAGTACACCTTTTGCTATCCATTTCAAACTTAGTAAGGAGATGTGCCCCAAGACCCACGAAGAAATGGAATATATGTCTAAAGTTCCATATGCATCCGTAGTTGGAAGCTTAATGTATGCAATGGTCTGCACAAGGCCTGATATTGCACATGCAGTGGGATTTGTAAGCAGGTACATGAACAATCCAAGAAAAGGAACATTGGATGGCGATAAAAAATGGATTATCGGATATTTGAGAGGTACCACAAATCAAGCATTATGCTTTGGTGGTTCAAACATTGCTCTACAGGGATATGTTGATGTAGATATGGCAAGTGACAGAGATAACAGGAGGAGCACTACAGGATATGTATTTACTGTAGGTGGAACAACTGTTAGTTGGGTTTCAAAAATCCAAAGTGTTGTTGCACTCTCAACAACAGAAGCAAAGTATGTTGCTGCTACAGAGGCTAGTAAAGAAATAATTTGGTTACAAAGGTTTATGGATGAATTGGGTAAGAAGCATGATATGGGCACGTTATACAGTGATAGCCAAAGTGCCATTCATCTTACAAAGAACTCAACATTTCATTCCAGGACTAAACACATACATCTCAAGTACCATTTCATACGGTCAGTATTGGAAGATGGAGAGTTGAAGCTGGAAAAGATACACACTAGCCAGAATCCTGCAGATATGCTAACAAAAGTTGTAACCAGGGAAAAACTGAGAATGTGCTCAGTTTCAATTGGTCTTCAAGGATGATGATGAAGATGAGAAATAGCCGAGTCCAAAGAGGAATCATTGTCCAGCAAATGAAGTAGTGGTGGAGTTGCTACAATCAGTCTCCAAGTGGGAGATTGTTGGGTGTGGAACCCGATTTTCATCTTGATTCAGAGATCCTTGTTTTAGTTGGATGTATACCCCAGGAAAATTGTACACCCTTGCAGCGGGGGGGTGCGGGGGGGACTTGTCTCCCCCGCGAGGTCTGGGGGGGCTGACCCCTCGGCTGGGGGGTCTAGGCGCCAGAAGTCCCCCGACGGGGGTTTCGGGGGCAGTGCCCCCGAAGTTAAAAATAGATGTAAAATTTCCTTATAAAAGTATAGTAATTTCTAGTCAATCTGGGTCGTTCATGAGGCAGATGATCTGACGGTAGAAGTTATGTTTAGTTTAAGGTTTTTTTCCCTAGAAGGAAACCCCTCTCTTAGTATGAGGGTATTGTATTGCGGCTGTGTATTACATGTGTATTCTCTGAGTGGGAAACATATAGGGAGACTATGAGAGAGAACAGAGGATATTACAACGAATCTACTGTAGGTTTTGTCTCTTCATTTTTTCTGGATAATAGAAAGGAAGGATTGGCTGTTCGGGGTAGAAATTACTATACTTTTACAAGACAATTTTACATATGTTTTTAGCTTCGGGGGCGCTGCCCCCGAAACCCCCACCAGGGGACCGCTGGCCCCTGGACCCCCCAGCCGGGGGGTCAGCCCCCCCGGACCCCGCGGGGGGGACAAGTACCCCCCGCACCCCCCTGCTACAAGGGTGTGCAGTTTTCCTGGAGTATACATCCAGCTAAAACAAGGATATTTGAATCAAGATGAAAATCAGGCTCCACACCCAACATATTTTAGACCATCCTCAAGTATAATAGAATTGAAGGGGAACCAATGCAAAGCATAGTGAGTCTCGTGTGGGGAGCATCCATGAATGGTAATAGTAGATTTGAAGTTATTACAAGACATACCTGTTTCTTTGCAGAACAATTGTAGTATTGAGTTGACAAATATTATGTCACCTAGGGAGCCATTCATAAATATGAGGACATCATCCACAAAGAGAAGATGTGTTAATATACAGTTTTCTGTGATTTTGATACCTTTCAACCTGCCCCTTTCCCTTTCATCAATCAGGCACCTGCTCAGGCCTTTCATAACAAGTAGAAATAGTAGAGGGGAGAGTGGGTATCCCTGTCTAAGGCCCCTCTCTGCATGGAAGAATTTGGTTGCTGCTCCATTAATGAGAACACTATAGGAGACAGAGGTGATGCAACACATGATCCAGTTGATAACCGATATGGGGAAGCCAAGGTGAGTGAGGAGCATTATAATATAGAGCCAGCTGGTCTGGTCAAAGGATTTTGCAAGGTCAATCTTAAGAATCATGCCTTTGATCTTCTTAGTGTACATAGAGTCATGTCCCTCTTGTGCAACCCCGATAGCCTCATGAATATGTTTGTTTTCTAGAAATGCAAATTGTTCAAGGGAGATATGTTCAGATAGAATGGGCTTGAGTCTGCTGGAAATAATTTTGGCCATGATCTTGTAAATGCAGTTACACATGGAGATAGGGTGAAAGTCCTTAAAGGAGGATGGATGGTCAGACTTAGGGATGAGGGCAATGAAAGTAGAGTTAAATGCATCATATAGGCGACCTGTACTCTTGGTTTCTTCCACCACCTCCAGTAGCTCTTGTCCCAGAATATCAAAGAAATCTAGGTAAAATTCCATTGACCATCCATAAGGGCCAGGGTTTTTGTCCTTCTTGACCCATTTGAGAACTGCCTCAAGTTATCCCATCATGACTAGATTGAAAATTTCCTCTGCAGAGTCCTTGTCCACAAACCTAGGGAAGTATCCAATGACCTTGATGGTTTCTGCCAATGTGGCTTCGTGAGGGGCTTTGAAGAGGTTCTTGAAGTGTGAAGTGCCCAAGTTGGCCAGTTGTTCAAAGGATGTAGCTGAAGTACCATCCACATTTTCAAATTCCCAAATGGTATTGATGGCCCATCTACCTCTGGCATATTGCTTAAAGAATTTAGTATTTTCATCCCCTACTTTTAACCATATGGCCCGGCCTTTGAGTCTCCAAGTTTCTTCCCTAAATTTGAGGATTTTGAAGAGGTACTATGGCGACAAGGAAAAGAGTTTTATGAGCTAAATATGGACTCTATTATCGACGAGGAGTAAACTAGCAGGTTTTTGGAGTTGTTGAGATATGTGCCTTACCTCAAGGAGGAGAAGGCCAAGATTCAATGATTCATCAATAGGTTGTTGATAAAATTCTAAGACATGATTGAGTTTGATGAGCCTAAATCATTGGAGGAGGCCATCCGGAAGCTAAAGCATTGTTATGAGCAATCAAAGCGTAGATCTGAGACTAAACATGACATGGAATAATAGTTGGATGAAAAGGTTCATTATGGGTGGTATGTTTTTTAGCCCTTCAACTCATTGGATTCTTTGTCTGTTCATGGTATTCATTTTTCTCAACTTAGAATCCCTGAATTTCCCTAAAAGGTCATGACAATGTAACTTTTGGAGGCATTTTTGGACAACCCCCGGCCCAAAAAAAAAGTCATTAGAATAAAAAATTTAGAAGCTGTTGCTAAATTATTGCCTCCAAATTTTCAATTCTCATGAATTTTGGGGGTGGGGGGTCTTTTGGTGTATTTAACGAGGAAAGGGGAAATAAGGGTAGCATGGATGGGTAGAAGTGAGAGGTTCATGCATGTTTTACTGAGATATATAATCCTAACATTAGAGAATGAGAAGGAGTGTTAGGGCCTTATGGCATAAGGGCTAGGGGACCTATAAGTAAGGCAATGAGAGTAATTGATAGGGTAACCCCCAATATTTGTGATAAGGGGATTAGGAACCACATTATCACAACCCATAAGCACTTAACCCATAACCACTAAAGTCCCTATCCCTTTAACCCCAAATCCATAATACCTTAACCCCTACACTCATAACTCATAACAAATTAACCCCTTCATCCCTTAAACCCTAAGCCAATAACCCCTAACTTAGAATCCTTGAACCCCATAAACCCTAATCCCATATCCTCTTAAACCTTTACCCTTAACCATTAACCCCTAACCCCTTAACCCGCTGACTCCTAAATACCACAACCCTTAGGCACTTAACCCCAAAATCCCCTGACCTGTAAGCCCTTGATGGCTAACCATTGACCCCTAATGCGCATAACCACTAATCCATTAACCTCTAAAACTCAATCCCCCTAGACCTCAACCCCCTAACCCTTAAACCCCCTAATCCCTAACCCTTACCCTTTACCCTTAGCCCCTTACTCCTAAACCCTTAAACCCCTTAACTCCTAGAACTTGTTATCCTTTCTCCCAAACCATAGGTGCTCCAAAACTAATTTTCTTGGGCATATTATGATTTTTCCCGCTAACCACTCCAAATACAACCTCTAAGCGCTAGTAGGGTCCAAGGAAAAGAGCTACAAGGTCCCCAAATCCGATCTACATTTTATGGACAATCACATTTCCCCCAAATATCCTCCACGTATTTTCCTTGGTGTATTGGAGTTTGAATAAACTGATGAAGAAATGTAATCCCAATCCAAAACTTGTTGGTGAGTGATAGACAAATAATTACCCCATAGATGAAGTCCTTTGAGATGAGATGATTGGGAGGCTGATTTGATATATCTTCCCAAGCCTTCTGTAGCCATGATGAAAAGAAAGGGAGACATGGGATCTCCTTGCCTAATACTTCTAGATGGATTAAAGGTTTTGGAAGGGGATCCATTGATCATGATCGAAAATACCGTCGAAGAAATGAGGGAGGAGACACAACTGATGCATCTGGAATCAAAACCATAAGCCTTCAAGATATTGTGGAGGTAGGACCAACTAAGGGGATCATAGGATTTTGTTAAGTCTAGCTTGATCAACATACCAAGAATTTTAAGTTTTTTAAGAGAGAGGGAAACTTTCCGGGAAGTGATGATTCCATCCAAAATTTGGCAGCCTTCAACAAAACTAGTTTGTTTTGGGGATATGAGACTGGGAAAAAGAGGTTTTATCCTTTTCACCATAATGGTGGAGATAATTTTATAAATGACATTACAAAGGGAAATATGGAAAATTTTATAAATTACATTACAACAATTTACATACCCATTCTCATTCTGGACATGAATATTCTCATTTGGAGTGTAGACATTCTCATTTGGAGCATAGCAATTTTCATCCAGGACACACACATTCTCATTTGGAGCATATCCATTCTCATTCGGGACTTACAATGCTTAAGCAAGTTTCCTTATCAATGTGAATCACAACAAATCTAAATCTCCAACACCTACAATCTAAAAGGAGACAATCCCAAACAATGCTCTTAGAAAAAGGTCAATCACAGGCTCTTTATTTTGCAGGCATGAGTTCCTTGAATATCATCCCCTTCTATAATTTATTCAAGCACCACCACTCCCTCCACTATCCAATTTGTCTTCATTATTTCCTTGATCTACATGGCAACATAATAAGCCAACAATTTCCTCGACACCCAAAGAATTAAATAAAGATTTGTATAAATTATGTGGCCATTTAGCTATATACCTATGTACTTTTCCATATAGGTGGGTCGATCCTTACCATTTATTTCCTGACTGTAGTGTTCCATGCTATAGTAGTTTCTACAACTCTCAAGCAAGTGAGAGATATAACCCTTCCTTACTCACATGATGTGTTAAACACCATAAACCCCTTCTTAAATCATCAGGTCATGTATTTACTTCTCTAGTCAAAGCTCTCAATGGTCCAACAATTTATTCTCTTTTTTTCGAGCATCTCCAGTCCTAGATTTGTTAGGTTGGTGATCGTAACTCAAACCATTACTATTGGAAATTTCCTCTCCTTTGTGGTATCCTTTCTTATGTTGATTAAATGTTGTTATGATGGATAGGGTGTTAAATTAGTAAAGTTATGGTTTCCTTATAACATTATATGTTTATGCATATTATTCAACATTCTAACACCATTGTTTTGGAAATAACACTTTAATTCAATGATGGATTGGCATGAGTACAAAGCTAAATGAAATGATATTTATAGATATTACTGATTGAAATGAGTTTTGAATCTATTTTCAATTGGCACAAAGAATTTATGCATAGCTATCTAAAATGTAATTTATAGCAGTGTAGAGATCACAAATATCAATCACCATTTCAAGCATAAATTTTATGTATGAATTGGAAATGAAGTGATTCAAAATGGTAATCTAGATTTCAAGGGGCATCAAACCCATAAACAAATTTTAAAAGTACCTTCTTTTGTTCCCTCAACTTAGAATTGTTTTGATTATCACATCATACCTTGCATTTGAATGCTAAATCTTGGCATGGAATGAACGTGTATCATCCTTCATTTTATGCTCTCTCAATCTCAGTGAATGTGCAAATGTTACAAAGAATTACAAAAATACTGGTTAAACCCTTTTACATTTTCAATTTAGCGGAGATACTGACAGCAGCTTAGAGACAATCTATTTGGAGAAATTCATTAGTACACATAAACAGTGACCATTGCTAGCCAAAAATTTCAGCAGAATTGATAGTGATATCCACCTGTTAGCAACCTCTATAATCTTATTTCAAGTTTGTGTCCTGATGCCAGCTGCCCCATCTGTTCTGTAAGTTGATCCAATGTTTGCTTGGTGCTCCAACACTTCCCATTCTGAGGCAACCTTTCATCTTGATCCTTAGTTCTACTCTCCTGAATTTTTGACTCGGCTTCTTGTGTATCTGTTGTTGAGCCCGAAGTCTCTGTGAGAAACTGTTCCCAAAATAAATCATTAACTCCAGAAGTTACCTTCCCACTGGCGATGAATTTCCCTGCAGTCCTCTCATTCTCCTCCATATCCATCACTACTGGTTCTGAGTTGACATCTATGCCACTGGTCTTTGATCCCATGTAAGCCTCTCTCTCATCTTTGCCACTCAGGTTAAGAGTCTCCACACCCTTAGAAGTTTCACATTGAGAAAGAGAAAGTCCCAAACTCATCTGACAAGTAATTTCATGAGTTATTGATTCTTCCAACTGTGGAGAAGGCTGGGATGAAGAATGCATCTCGGATAATGAACATGATCCTTGAATATTTGAAATTTCTAGTGAAATACACATACTTGGAAAGCATGTTCCATGCATCTCTGTAAGACCCGCTTGAGATGAATTTCCACTATCCACACCACATGCCTGACCCACATCCTAGAAAAAGGTTTCCAAATTATTTAAAGATGATTCCATTCTATTAAATGGGTCCATGTTTATCAACGGAATTGCACTACATTCGTCACCTTAAGCAGGTTGATACTTCACAATCTAACTGTATGTCAACTCAATTTCCCTAGCCTCTGAGCAGTTCTCTTTCTTGGGTAATCTTCTCTTCTTATTAGCTGCTTCAAGGAGCTTATTTCTTTCACTCTGTTGCACAAGTTGTGCCACAAATCCAGGCTTCTGTATAGCTTTGGCCAAAAATGCCATCATTTTTTGTTGTCGGTGTTCCATGGTTTGCAAACACTCCTCCAAGGTCTGCATATGCATCTCGGTACCTTGATGTTGCTGCCTAATTCTAACAAGCTCCATCATGAGTAGACCCTTATCCCTCTTATAGCATCCTTACATGCACCTTGTTGGGGATTCTAAGAATGACTATGCATAGGCTTGCGTCTGTGAATATTTTTCAACAAATTCCTTTGTCCCCGAAGAAAATATTCATTTTCAAATTCCCATTGATCTGGATCAACTTTCCTAAAGCCCTGTTGGAAATAAGATACTAAATCATCCTTCCTAATCCCAATTAAATTTCAAATGAAAAAATATTAAGAGTCACCTAAACCTCCATTGAAAGGGAATGTCGAATCAACTGTACTAAAATTGGCTATACTACAGGACAACAACTTTTAGCCACCATCATATATGTTGGAAGAATATCCCTGATCAATTTTGGTATGACCATGTAGGAAAAAGGTGTGTATCATAAAAGAATAAATATCCAAAACTTAATAAGACACAACCAAGCCTGCAAAAATTAATATTAGATATAATTTCGAGTAGATGGAGAAATTCTTCACATTCTATGTCCACAGTCTAAAATTTGTTTTTAAAGATTATAATAGTTGGATAAAAGTAAATTCTATATCTGTTGGAAATAGAAATCCATACTTCAATAAAAAAAGCAAGAATTTGGGTTGAAAGGCAGTGGCAAGGAGACTTGAGCCAAAGTGTGGCTTCAGGGGAAGGTATAGAAGATAGTAATCCACATATTGATATCAAATCAGTAATTGTTCTCACCACAAAAGTTGTGTATCACTCAGGGTAGAGCAACCAACTAGCAGAAGGTGCTAGTTTACCAATGTGGCTCAGAGAGTTTTCCAGCTACAGTGATCTTACTTCAGCATAATAGCATACACTAGTACAACAACCTCATTCAGAATTCCATACAACAGTGTTGAGGACACACTAGTGTTTAAAGGAGTGATAGACAGGGAGCACATGCATGATGGATGCACCATATTCAGTCCACTTCCAATTTTAGATGGTTTTTTTGTCTTCAACAGTTCAATGGTAGATCTCTGTTTTTCTTTATATAATTCTTCTTGCAAAAATTTAGACGGTGCAATTCCCAAAGTCAGTAGGGACACTCCTGCATGAGGATTCTAAGCACACTGAAGGATGGAGATCTCTAGGAGAGAACACCTTATTTTTTGCATGGCTATGTTTAAAGTTCACACTGCCAATCAACATGTTGTTGTGCATGCATATAGAATCATTGTCTCAATCTTCTTCCTAGTCTATAAAGGAGAAATAGGGCACACCATTTTGTGGTTCGAAAGTTTGTGTTTTGAGCTATAGCTTTAGGTTTCTATTTTCAGAATTAATACAAAATCATTAGTGTTGTTTTGATTATTTTGATTTGTATGCTTATTGGTTTTTTTATCAGCAGTGTGTGTTTGCGGGTAAGTAACATTATTAGAAATTTTGATTGTTTTTTCAGCTTTAATGATCTACAACTTTTATGTTAGTTTCCAAAGTACAGAATCTACTCACCACAGTATGATTTTGACATGGTATCTAGGTATATTTGTGGAAATCTTCTAGGAATCCATGTATGGATACAGTAGGGATGCAACCTATGTGATAGAAAGTTGTCGGGCAGTTTTAGGGATGACATGCCCAAGATCCCTGCTTGATAAATAACACATAGTTGTTTTTAGGTTGCCAATTTGTTTTGTTTAGCAGGGTGTTTTAGGATGAACAGTATAAGTACATTTAGTCTCAGATACGGAGACCTTGGAAGGTCCCTATATCTTTTTCTCCAGTGGATGTATTAGGTATAAACATTGTTAGAGGTGCATGATCTGTGGGACTTTTTTGACAATAAAGTTGTAGAGCCCGCTGATTCCATGTTGTTGGCAGAGCATAAAAATAAAATAGCAGTGATCAAGAAAATCATCCTTCACTCTATGAAGAACCACTGGATCCTTCATATCTCCTAGAAGACCACATAGGTACAAACATTGTTAGAGGTGCATGAGGACTATGTTGACAACAAGATTGTTGAGCCAACTGATCACATGTTGTTGGCATAGGATAAAAAGTAAATAGCCATGACCAAGAAAGTCATCCTTCTGTGAAGGACTACTTTATCCCTCATATCTCCGAGAAGACCACATGTAAGGATCTGTTTGATGCTCTAATCACTCTATATCAAAGTTAAAACATCCATCAAAATATGCTATTGTGGAAAAATCTTATATCCTCCGAGATAAGCAAGACAAATATCGTAGCCACCTTCTCAATGAAGGTTATTGAACTCCATGAAAAGAGGTCAAGGGTGAAGAGCTAGTAGCCATGGTCTTAAATGGGTTCTCTTCTTCTTGGAATCCTTTTGTCCAATGGTTCTATGCCTCAGAAAAGCTTTCCACCTTTGAGAAGCTATGGGAAGAATTCACCCAGAAGAAGACAATACTGGACAGTGTCACAAGTATAAGAGGAGAAGAATATTTCCCTCATCGGCAAGATGAAGAAGCAGTAAAGAAAGAAGAGTCAAAAAGGGAAGAAATAGGATTCAAGTTTCTCTAATCAGTGAAAGAAGGACTTGAGCCACATAAGTGTTTCAAGTTTCAGAATTTTGGCCACTATGCTTCTCAATGTCATGAGAAGGAGGACAAAAAACACCAAAGCAGTTTGCAAGGAGTACAGATGCATCAGCTGGAGTGGATGAAATTTCACCCAAGATTGAGACACGCTTGTCCATGGTCTCATGCCTTTAGTCTACCAGCATCTCTGGCATCAGATGGTATGTGGATAATGGAGCCTCCAAACATGTGACCTCTAATAAGAGAACTTTCAACAAACTTCAGGAACAAGAGGTAAGCACAAAAGTGGAACTTGGTGATAATACCATCTATCTAGAAGGAAAAGTAGGATCCATATCATTCAAAATGCCATAAAGTGATATCCTTAAGCTTGCTATTGCATTATATGTACCTAGCTTAACCAAGAATGTCCTTTCAATTTTAGTGATAACAGACTTGGGATATATTTTTGTTGGGTTTGATGATCTACAAGTTCTGACTTGGAAAGGACCATTGAATCTTGGTCATGAGAAGGAGGACAAAAAACACCAAAGAAGTTTGCAAGGAGTACATATGCATCAGCTGGAGTGGATGGACTTTCACCCAAGATTGAGACACGCTTGTCCATGGTCTCATGCCTTTAGTCTAACAACATCTCTGGGATCGGATGGTACATGGATAATGGAGCCTCCAAACATGTGACCTCTAATAAGAGGACTTTCAACAAACTTCAGGAACAAGAAGTAAGCACAAAAGTGGAACTTGGTGATAATACCATCTATCTAGAAGGAAAAGTGGGATCCATCTCATTCAAAATGCATAAAGTGATATCCTTAAGCTTGCTAGTGCATTATATGTACCTAGCTTAACCAAGAATCTCCTTTCAATTTTAGTGATAACAGACTTGGGATATATTTTTGTTGGGTTTGATGATCTACAAGTTCTAACTTGGAAAGGACCATTGAATCTTGGTCATGAGAAGGAGGACAACAAACACCAAAGTAGTTTGCAAGGAGTATAGATGCATTAGCTGGAGTGGATGAATTTTCACCCAAGATTGAGACATGCTTGTCCATGGTCTCATGCCTTTAGTCTAACAACATCTCTGGCATTAGATGGTATGTGGATAATGGAGCCTCCAAACATGTGACCTCTAATAAGAGGACTTTCAACAAACTTCAGGAACAAGAGGTAAGCACAAAAGTGGAACTTGGTGATAATACCATCAATCTAGAAGGAAAAGTGGGATCCATCTCAATCAAAATGCCATAAAGTGATATCCTTAAGCTTGCTAGTGCATTATATGTACCTAGCTTAACCAAGAATATCCTTTCAATTTTAGTGATAACAGACTTGGGATATATTTTTGTTGGGTTTGATGATCTACAAGTTCTAACTTGGAAAGGACCATTGAATCTTGGTCATGAGAAGGAGGACAACAAACACCAAAGCAGTTTGCAAGGAGTACAGATGCATCAGCTAGATTGGATTAACTTTCACCCAAGATTGAGACACGCTTGTCCATGGTCTCATGCCTTTAGTCTAATAGCATCTCTGGCATCAGATGGTATGTGAATAATGGAGCCTCCAAACATGTGACCTCTAATAAGAGGACTTTCAACAAACTTCAGGAACAAGAGGTAAGCACGAAAGTGGAACTTGGTGATAATACCATGTATCTAGAAGGAAAAGTGGGATCCATCTCATTCAAAATTCCATAAAGTGATATCCTTAAGCTTGCTAGTTCATTATATGTACCTATATTAACCAAGAATCTCCTTTCAATTGTAGTGATAACAGACTTGGGATATATTTTTGTTGGGTTTGATGATCTACATGTTCTAACTTGGAAATGACCACTGAATCTTGGTTAGGTTTTGGCTAGAGGTATTTGAAAGAGTGGTTTGTACCAGTTCCAAAGAGATCCTATTACAACCCTTGTGCATGACAATGACAACTTGTCTGAGCTTTGGAATAAGAGACTAGGTCACTTTCACTATGGACTCTGGTGTATCGCATTAACATATAGAGGCATGCTAAGCACCTCACATTTATCTTTGTGTTTAAGAAGCAATTTTGCAGCTCCAAGAAGAACATGTGTATCATGACCACAAGCATGTATTTTTCCAATATTCACACACTTGTGCTCCCTATCCACAAGCTCCTTCACATCATACATCAATTTTTCTAAATTAGTCAAGGCCAATGACCCAAGAAGGAACAAACAATAGTGAAAACATAAACATGACTTCGATAAATGAAGAATAGTGAAACCAAACATAATTCAAACATTGCACTCATTTGGTTGTGGGATGGAGGCATTTATGTTCCTTTATAATTATCACACAAGGTTGCATCAAGCCTCACGAGTCATGTACCTATTCTCCTTGTTAGAGAATGGTTAGGATTAGATGCATATTAGGATGACCTTTAGCATATTCATAAATGTTTTTTATAGGCCCCAAAGTGTTATTGAAACAATTCTTGGTAGAAAATACTACTATATCCATAAAATCCCCTTTTTATGAATGCCAAAGTTTCTTTAGGGAGCATGGCACTCACCCTGAGCCACATTTCATTACCAAGCTTGCTGTATCATTTTATCTTAAGAAAACTTACAATTTATCCCTGGAAATTGTCTAGAGACTTAGTCTGTTCTCTGGGTTGTGTAGGGCAAGGTCACCCTTGAAAATGAGAATATTTTGGAGGTGGTAATAACCATCTGAATGGATTTTTCTGTCTCTCAGGTGCCAGTCACCATGATTTTTTATCTTTCTGTTGTCAGCTACTTGATTAGCACAGGGTTGCAAGTCTCTTGTGCCAAGTTTCTTCCTTGTTAATGTTGATGGCCTAAAAAATAGGTCTGTGTTAGGGCATCTATCTCCTGGTATGATTCCTTATTCCTTCCTGATGAGAATGATTACTAAGCCATATATTGTCGTGCAAGGGAAGGAAGGGTTTAGTAGGTTGCTATCAAATCCTAGCTTGAATCGTTGGTCAGCAATTTGAAATATATTATCATTCCTGCAAGGCACTAAGGGATTGGGCTTTAGCTAGAGTAATTGGAGGGCGAGGAAATGAGGGAAGCAACTATAATGATGTTGATTGGGTTACATACACTGATGGAAGAAAGTTAATGATAGATTTTGTCTTTAATCTTTGTGGGGGGGAATCAATTGGTGTAGAATAAAATACTCTGTTGCTTGACCAAGTCTAGAGGCAGAGTAAATGGCCTTGTACCAAGTTAGAAAGGATTGGAAGCAACTCCAGAAATAGGTCCATTGATGGCTGCTTTTATTCATAGTGTTGTACATATTCCATTAATTTTAACACACAAAATTAGGCATTGTTAGTATGGTTAATTTTTTATCCTTGCTTGTAACAGATTATGAAAGAAAACCATCAATTTCACAAATTCCAAGCTCTCAACATATTTTGAGGGAATTTTATTCCTTTACAGTTACATTCTTTGTTCTAGGTTGTACCATTTTTTTCCTTGTAAGTTGGTCTACAAGTTTTTCTAGGGGTTTCTCTTGCTTTACATTTATATCGTTTTTTATAGAGTGTACCATTTCCTGCCTCGTAAGATGGTCTACAAGTTATTATATGGGATCATTAAAACCTAAAGCTATAAAACTGATATACATTGATCAATAATCTCACACAAATATAATTATACTTTTCTCAAAATTGAGGATGAAAAGTTATATAGGGAAACTTTAATATTTATCCTTGATTGAATTATAAACATTGTTACTGCAACCTACCATTAAAAATCAAAGAAACTAGTCAACCAAGAACGAGACAGCAGAAGAGTTATACATACACTGTCAAGACTCAAGAGGATCACTCTCTCGAGAAACAATCTTTGGCAGGCACAAAATTGCAAAGGATGTAGCTACAATTGGATCTGTAGTAATGTGTGGGATGGCTGGATTTCCACCATTTCCTTCTATATCAACTTCAAAAATGCTTGACCATGAGCTTTGATGCTAGAGTCCCAGTTGACTAAATAGGTGTAAAATTCATTTCAAATATGGCTTCTGCATCTCTAAGTTCACCTTCACGAATCATGTGAGCAGTACCTCCACCTCCTTCTTTGGCAAGTTGAAAAATAAGTCTTACAGTGCCCTTCAAAAGTTCATGGTAAAGCAAAGAAAGATTTACATTAGTGAAATGGGCAGTTGTATTACCAAAAAACCCATATGAAATAAAATAATACAAAACTACAACCAAATAGATTTAAAATATATTGAAGAATACAAAGCATCAGATTAATTAGGTCTAATAAATGAATTACAGTAAATATATGGCCATAATGAAAAGTGTATAGTCTAGGTAAAATTTAAACTCAAGTAAGAAAACAAATTTGAATCCATCTGAAAGTGTATCATCCTTCAGTTTAAAGTTTGAACTATTTATCACTTACATCTGGAACCTCTGTGGCTCATTTGGCTGAGTCTTCTTACACTGCAATGAGGGATGGTTTCAGGGCAGGGACTAGTAACCTGAAATCTGCAGGTGGGTTTTCTCTGTTTGATACCTACTATGATTTATCAGGGCTGAAAACTATGAAAGTTCCAACTGTGGTATTTCATTTCCAGTGCCGAGCCAATTCGTCTCATCTTGCTACCAATTATATCATTCCTATGCATAGTTCTGCCATTTTCTACTTTGCCTTTGCTGGAAACACTGGTGGGATCTCCATTGTTGGTAATATCTAGCAGCAAGAGTACCATATAGTGTTTGACAATCTGACAAATCGTGTAGGATTTAAAGCTAGTTCATGCCTAGTCCAGGAGAGCTCTGTTTATTTGATTTTGAATTTTACTTGTATGGTATGCCCAAATTAATATTGTTATATACCATGCCCTGCTCAATCGTTCTCTAAATCGTTGGTCAGCAATTTGAAATATATTCTTATGCCTGCAAAGCACTAAGGGATTGGGTTTTAGCTAAATTAATTGGAGGGCTAGGAAATGAGAGAAGCAAATATAATGATGTTGATTGGGTTACAAACATTGATGGAAGAAATTTGATGAAAAATTTTGTCTTTAATATTTGTGGGGGGAAATCAATTGGTGTAGAAGACAATACTGTGTTGCTTGACTAAGTCTAGAGGCAGAGTAAATGGCCTTGTACCAAGTTAGAAAGGATTGGAAGCAACTCCAGAAATAGGTCCATTGATGGATGATTTTATTCATAGTGTTGTACATATTCCATTAATTGTAACACACAAAATTAGGCATTGTTAGTATGGTTAACTTTTTATCCTTGCTTGTAGCAGATTATGAAAGAAGACCAACAATTTCACAAATTCCAAACTCACAACATATTTCGAGGGGATGCTATTCCTTTACAGCTACATTCTTTGTTATAGGTTGTACCATTTCCTTCCTTGTAATATGGTCTACAAGTTTTTCTAGGGGTTTCTCTTCCTTTACAATTATATTTTTTGTTATAGAGTGTACCATTTCCTGCCTTGTAAGATGGTCTACAAGTTATTGTATGCGATCATTTAAACCTAAAGCTAGAAAACTGATATAGATTGATCAATAATATCACACAAGTATAATTATACTTTTCTCAAAATTGAGGATGAAAAGTTATATAGGGAAACTTTAATATTTATCCCTTATTGAATTGTAAACATCATTACTACAACCTACTATAAAAAATGAAATAAACTAGTCAACCAAGAACAAGGCAGCAGAAGAGTTATACATACACTATCAAGACTCAAGAGGATCACTCTCTCGAGAAACAATATTTGGTAGGCACAAAATTGCAAAGGATGTAGCTACAATTGGATTTGCAGTAATGTGTGGGATAGTTGGATGTCCACCTTTTCCTTCTATAACAACTTCAAAAATACCCGACCCTGCCAAAATTGGCCCTGGGCTTTGATGCTATAGTCCCAGTTGACTGAATAGGTGTATAATGAATTTCAAATCTAGCTTCTGCATCTCCAAGTGCACCTTCACAATTCATGTGAGCAGTACCTCCACCTCCTTCTTTGGCATGTTGAAAAATAAGTCTTACAATGCCCTTCAAAAGTTCATGGTAAAGCAAAGAAAGTTTTATATTAGTGAAATGGGCAGTTGTATTACCCAAAAATCCATTTGAAATAAAATAATAAAAAACTACAACTAAATAGATTTAAAATATATTGAAGAATATAAAGCATCAGATTAATTAGGTCTAATAAATGAATTACAGTAAATCTATGGTCATAATGAAAAGCGTATAGTCTAGGTAAAATTTAAACTCAAGTAAGAAAACAAATTTGAATTCATCTGAACATGTATCATCCTTATGTTAAAGTTTGAACTATTTATCACTTGCATATGGTGTATCACATTAACATATAGAGGCATGCTAAGCACCTGACATTTATCTTTGTGTTTATGAAGCAATTTGGCAGCTCCGAGAAGAACATATGTATTATGCCCACAAGCATGTATTTTTCCAAATATTCACACACTTGTGCTCCCAATCCACAAGCTCCTTCACATCATACATCAAATCACTGAATTAGTCAAGGCCAATGACCCAAGAAGGAAAAAACAGTAGTGAAAACATAAACAATTCCTCTTTGCATGCTCAATATCCACCCTAATTTTGTAGAAGGCGTCTGTGAATACAACAAGGGTGACTTGTCTGTCTTTGACAATCTGGAATGTGGAGAGGTGGATACATGTAGTAAACATTTTGAGTTGTGATTATTATGACTTTTGCACCACCCCCATTTGGTAGTAACCTATGAGGAAAGAGTTATGGATGTTGTACTGAGAGCCCAAACATCTATCAATGGTCGCTTCCCTAAAACAAATTATATAAAAATTCAAAGAGGAATCCTGTCGAACAAAAATATATAACAATATGCAAGCACCAATAGCATTGAACAGTGCCAATGTATAAATATTACCATCATTTCCACCAATTTCTAGCAAAAATCTTTGCCCTACAAGAGCCATGACATGACCATAGTGAGATCCAGGACCAGGTCCATGCACAACTACCCTGCCAAGGCATCAAGTTTGCAAACAGCATAGTATAGAATTCCAACAACATACTAGAATGTTCTTCTCTACAAATTTTAGTTATAGCTTTCAATATAAAATTATTACCTATGCCACCGTGATTTTTGTTGAGTTAGATCAAGGACATGTAGATCTTTTGATGAAAGCCCTACAGGACCAATACCACCCTACAAATGATGTAATAAAAAAAAGGAAGAGACTATTTTAGGATCAAGCAAAACCCACACCTCCTATGAACAACATGATCAGGAGCTCAGGACCAGGTGTCGTAAAATGGTCAAAAATGAAAGTGCTCAGAACTGGTTTGAACCTGGACGACCGGATAGAGCTTGTCTTCCTGATTCCGGCGCCGCGAACGGTTCGAAAAATGGTCTCCGTATGAAGAAGTTATTCAGCTTCAAAGTTTTCTCAATTTCCATTAAAAAAGGGCAAATTGGACTTGTGGAAAATTTTATTAAAAAAAGAATATTCCACAGAATATTCTGAGAATATTCCGTGGAATATTCCGCAGAATATTCTGGGGAATATTCCATTTCGGCAGCCAATCAAGAGGCGCCACGTGGCTAGCCCGGAGGCCGCCACGTGAGCCCCAAAGTTGGAATGGAAATGCGTTTTAAAAATTTCTATGGCGCGGATGGGATTTGAACGCATGACCGGTTGCATACAATCCACGTGTTTTAACCGCCAGACCAACGTATGTTTGTTGTTATCCATTGCTAAGCCGAGTTATATTTAATGTGTGTTGGTGTTTGGGCGGGGCCCGAAGGGGGCCAGCCCCGGAGGGCCAGCCCCCTTCCCACAGAACCGTGGCGCAGAACCCATGGCTTAACTCATCGGCGCGCTTTACCGGCGGCAAACTTTGGATAAGGTTTATGAAGTGGGTTTATTTATTATATAACGATTGATATGTTATATGTTTAAACAATCCGTTTAACATTTATTGAAATGGTTTTAAACCTCCGCTATATGAACGCAACCACTTAACATGAAATGCCGACCTAACCGCCCGGATTAATTTGAGCGGTTCCGCCTAATTTGAGCGCTTCTTCCTATATTGGCGTTGCTAACTGCACTTTCTCCACAATTAGTGGAGTTTCCCAAGGGGAAACTGGCAGTTTAGTTTTTTGGCCATAACTTCTGCTAGGAGAGGCCTTTGAAGAATTTTTTTTTTTTGATTTTGGGTCTCTTGGACCTTCTGAAGCCATTGGCACAGGTTTCACAGCCATCTGAGGCCGTTTGCAGGTGATATTTCTCCGTGGAAGTTCCAGGAGTCACTAGGGCCAAATCAGTTTGGGAGCTGCATTGGGAATTGTGCAGCCATTTTATGTGGAACGAAGGTCATTCCTGAAGTTTTTCAGCAGTCTGAATCCATTTATACAGCTCGTTTTTCCTTTTGAGGAATTCTTCTCACTGTTTAGCTTCAGGGAAGCTTTCAGGGCCAAGAGGGCCATTTCAGTGTTGGAGTTGTTTGGGGGCTATGTCCATCCATTTTTGGTGATTCAGAAGTCTATTTCTGATATTTTCAACCTTCTGAGTTGAATGGCAGAGGTTTCAGAACCAATTGAGGTCATATTCACCTCGAAATTCTCCCTGCAAGTCTAAAGGGCCACCAAGGACAATTGGGGAAAAGTACTGTAGCAGGTACAATTTTCACTGTTTAGTGTTTGGGAAAGAGCATGTTCAGCTAATTCCTATCTTCTGATTCTGTATTTACAGTCAGATCTGTCTTTCGAGACATTCTTATTCTTGTATTAGCCTTTGTAGCATTTTTAATACAAGAGTACAAGCCTAGTTTGAGAGGCTTGGTCCAGCAGATGTAGCCCAGAGAAGGGGGTGAACTGCTTATCATTTTGATGTCTTTATTTGCTGAAGATGATATGTTAAACAAAACTGATATAAATTGTTAAACATCAAATATACATAACTTTCATATACACATAATCACCTACTCAGCTGCAGAAAGTTATTTGTCTTATTCCGCAAGACATCAAATTTCAAGTATGTGAATGTCAAAGACTTCTAAGTGTTTACATATTATTTCCTTAGGCAGAGTCTGTAGAGGGCCAAGTAGCCTCCGGATTCATCCTTTCCTAGAAAGGTGAAACATCCGGTGAATGCCCCTACAGTCCATCTCTGTATAGGAAATAGTTTGTTCTCACATTTTCAGAGGTCACTTGGAGTGTATAGCTCAATTTGAAATTATGGGAAATGGATACCTTGCACCCTCAAACAAGTACATTCCATTATCAGATCACAACATAACACAGATAAAAGAGATTATAAAGCACACCTGGATCACAACCATGCTACCAACAGCAGTTGTAGCATGTGCAGCACGGGGTGATGGTGATTCCCCCAAAGGATGGAGCCTGAAATCAGTATTATTAATGAGAGAACTGGACTGGACATGTGTAAAATCAAAACATATGGTCAAAAAAATTAACTTGTGTAGAGAGAAATTGGTATTCCTGTCCTCATATTCTAGTATTTAAATGGATGCACTACCACATCTCTCGTATATTGAGAAGAAAAATCTATTTGTTTTAACTTTTTTCCCCTCTAGGCTTGGTTTTAATTTTAAACATAAGGAACATGAATATGATGAAATCAAATGGAACAAAAAATAAATCCTACCATCCTATCCTACAATTTAAGTTCCATGGATCTACTACCACATCTCTAGAATATTGAGGAGACAAATCTGTGAGTGCTAACCTTTTTCTTCTAAGACTGGTTTTAATTTAGACATATGGAATATAAATCTGATAACACTGAATTTTAACAAAAAAATAAATTTAAACTATCAATAGTTGAATATTTAGAAGAGTCCAACAATGATTTGGAAGCATTTGATTAAAAATAGGTGTTAGAAATAAGTTTTGCAACTGTTGTTGGTAGCATTGGTTGTGATCCAGGTGTGCTTTAAAATATCTTTTATCTGTGTTATGTTTGTTCACAGGAAGTGTGGGTTTTACTTGATCCTAAAGTAGTCTCTTCCTTTTTGTTGATTACATCATTTGCATGGTGGTATTGGTCCATCAGGGCTTTCATCAGAAGATCTGCATGTCCTTGATCTAACTCAACAAAAAGCACAGTGGCATAGGTAATAATTTTATATTGAAAGCTATAACTGAAATTTGTAGAGAATAACATTCTAGTATATTGTTGGAATTCTATACTATGTTGTTTGAAAACTTGATGCCTTGGCAGGGTAGTTGTGCATGGACCTGGTCCTGGATCTCGCTATGGTCATGTCATGGCTCTTGTAGGGAAAATATTTTTGCTAGAAATTGGTGGAAATGATGGTAAGATTTATACGCTGGCACTATTCAGTGCTATTGGTGCCTGCATATTGTTATATATTTTTGTTCGGCAGGATGGCTCTTTGAATTTTTATATAATTTGTTTCAGGGAAGTGACCATTGATAGATGTTTGTGCTATGGATATGGCTAGAACCTCTAAATTAACTGCTTTCTCTTGTTCGTTTTCCTCTAATGCCACTTCCTTCACTTCAAAAGGTATGCCATATAAGCTGTTGATGTTTGTGAAAATTATTTTCGAACAGTTCTCTCTTCACTGATCCTGATATAGACATATATGTGATTATATGGAACTAGTAGCATGTACCAGCATTTGACACTTTTCAAATGTGCTACAGTTGGAGCAGAGTAACATAAGCAAGCAAATTCCAGTCTTTCGACAACTAGATAGTGAGAACAAATTATTTATGTAGCTTGCCCTTTGATATAAAATTTTTGTAATCTTGCTTCATGAAATGAAAAATAGGAAGTGATGGGCAGTTTTCCATGTAAATAGATAATGGAGGTGCTTTAGTATCTCGAGATAGATGTAAGCAATGCAGCAAATGAACAGAAGTAAGTCGTTATATTAAGATTCATGTTATAATCCGACCCTGTATTGTTGTACAAGTGAAAAGTTCCTATTTATGTATTCGTTTTCAGGATTGATGGCCTTTTTTTCTACTTAATAATACTTGATCTCAAGATATATGGGTACATACACCTTTCAAAGTCATTTGGCGTAAACACTCAAGGGCAGCAACTAGGTAATTTTATCATGTTCCATCCAAGACCATCGAGCTTTAAGAAACTCTTGCACATACGTGATGGTGATCATAATGGAGTAATTCATTATGCTGGCACTTCATATGGTGAACACCCATGGATGAATCCTGTGCTAGCAAAGGTATTATGAGGAAGTCTCTCAAATATGTTTATTCACACCATAAAGTTGTCTTCAATGAAAATGTTTAATTGATCCAACCATAGCAACAAGAAAATGAGTGCAGTAAAAGTTTATCATAGGTCCCATTCCTTATTTATATCTGAGTTTCCTTTCATTAAAATATATACAAGGGAGGGATGCCCAAAAAATTTCATCTCATCTATTAGTTAGACTACTTTAAAATATGACATGATTAATTTACTTTCGTGATTTTTAGAAGGCATTGGCATTTTGAGTGTCTAGTATTTAATGTTCAAGTTGTTGTGATGACATTCCAAAATGATTTTGTTAACCAATTCTAATATACTTACATATTATAAACTTAAGAAAAAAATACAAAAAAAAACTAAAATTTAATGCTTCAATTTCTATTTGCTTGAATATGAAAATTAAAGTACAACTTTTTGAATTTAAAATGTCTCAATTTCTATTTGCTTGATTATGAAAATCAAAATACAACCTTTTAAGTTTAAATACCCTATCAACCTCTCTTTGCACCTTTTGGGGCACAAATAATTAATGACATACTTCAAATTTTATAGTTACACCCTCTTTGACACCTGGAAGGATGCCTCGGACTCTGTGCTCTCCATATATAAAAAACTCATAGAAGGAGGCCTTCGCATATGGGTATATAGGTATGCAAGCATTGCCATACTAAACTTAGCTGACACGCTCCAACATCTTGATTTTTTTCTCCGTTACAAGTAAAAATTTGATTATATGATATATTTTTGGTTTATTGAAAATGTTGCAGTGGAGATACTTATGATCGAGTTTCAATCATATCTGAACAGATATTGTATGGATCAACTTAAGCTTCCTATCAAAAGAGCATGGCAACCTTGGTTTCATGAGCAACAGGCAACAATCTTTTATAAATTTTTCATTTCAACTTTTTCTAAAATCTGACAATACCTATTATAAGTTAGTTGTCAAGAAATAGCTTACCTATTATAAGTTACTTGTCAAGAAATAGTGAAGCTATTACTTACTATTATTTGTTTAAAGTTTATTAATTAGTATTATATGTTTCTGGCTATGTTGTCTTAATTCATGCAGGTGGCTGGATGGACTCAAGACTATGAAGGTCTGAAATTTGAAGCTGGCAGTAGATCATACATGTTGATCAGTGCCTACTAGAAAGTTGGTGGCTCTTTGGGTGGTGGTTGTATTGCTTGTGTTGATTATAGTTAATTTTCTTTGTATGCATAGATTAATTTGTTTGTATATTATTGTTTATTATTAGCTTTTTGTGCAAGCCAAGCTACAAGGGTGTCACAGTGAGCTTACTCTATTGAGTTATTTTTTTATTAATTTAAAAAGCTAACTCCATTGAGTTATTTTTTAACTAAGTTAAAAATAGGGGCTTGCATGATTATATATTTTACAATGATTATGTCATTATGTGTTGAACATTTTTTAAAAATCAATGCCTATTATAAAATTTGAAGGACTGCCATAACTCCTCACATAATTCTTTAAAGGGTGCTAGCTCAATGGAAGAGCACCTGCTATGCAGGAGGTTGGTGGTTCGATTCCACTGTACCCTAACATGAATTATTCAATGATATTGTATATTTTTTTAGTTAAATATTTTATATTGATTTATTTTAATGGTGAGATATTTTTCTCGATTCATTGTTTTATATTGTCTCTAGAGAGACAATAGATAGGATTAAAAATATTGTCTCCATAAAGACAATATGTCTTTAATTCGAACTATTGTCTTTGGAGAGATACAAATGAAACTGTCTTTGGAGAGATACAAATGAAACTGTCTTTGGAGAGACAAAAATGAAATTGTCTTTGGAGAGACAAAAATGAAATTGTCTTTGGAGAGACAAAAATTCTTGTGTTATTTATTGTCTTTATAGAGACAATATTTTAAGACAATTTAATTTTAAGACGATTTAATTTGAGACACCCACTTAAAGACAATATTTAAGACAATACACAAGTTTTCTTTTGTCTCAAATTAAGACAATTTACCCAAAAATTGTCTTAAATATTGTCTTAAAACCCCCCTTTATGTTTTAGTGTGTATATGTTTTTTATTTTGTTCTTGTACATTAAGTACCTAATCATAGTTGTAGAGTGGGTACACAAAGATGCTACTCAATTTTAGATATACGTTTTTTATCTTGTTCTTGTACATTAAGTATCTAATCATAATTCTGGAGTGGATACACAAAAATACTACTCAATTTTAATGCAAAAAGAACAGGTGAGCCTAACATTTTTGAAATACAGACCCATTCCAAAAAAAATGTACACATTCTTGTTACATTAAGTTCAGTTCTTATCAAACCTCCACATCGACTAAATGACCTCAAAAAAATTTTGCACACATTATTTTTTAAAAATCTGCACATGTTTAGAGAACATGTACATGCTTTTCAAAATTCCACTTGGGTATTCCCTGTGTATATAAAAAAAACAAAAAACAAAATCACAGGTTCATATTATTCCTTACGGACTCCACAAACCTGGAAAAAAAATTGGCAACCAAAACATGTGTGTGCTCGTCGGCCAAAGCCTCCTCCCTATTAAAGGTAAGTTATTCTAACTTCCTTTTTTGGTTTTTTATTCTTATTGTT
Source organism: Pinus albicaulis (assembly GCA_034641835.2). Taxonomy (NCBI): domain Eukaryota; kingdom Viridiplantae; phylum Streptophyta; class Pinopsida; order Pinales; family Pinaceae; genus Pinus; species Pinus albicaulis. Next base: position 307,820,031 of record CM076582.1, on the reverse strand, counting down.
TAAACATAAAAGTTAATTAAATTAATTTTAAATGCGAATTAATTTAAACATAATCAGAGACCCTCAACCCAATCAAGAAACCAACATTGTAGTAAATCCACACATTGTAGTAAATCCACAAGAAAACATAAATTGTGAGAGAAAATATAAAAAAGTCTTGCAGATATAACTCTTTCAATTTTATATATTTCTCGTTGTATTCTATCTTGTCTAATCTCCAAGAAAAAGGTTTGGAAAATATTCCTCTTGGTTTACACAAAATGCAAAAATAACTAATTTCATGTATTGTAGACACCTATCTTAATAATGCAAGCCGAGTCTACCACAAACAATTCAATGGTGTAAGGACACTTATCCCAACTAATGAGATTGATTCTTCTGCAATCCAATTTAGGTAGTGCCAGTTTCACATCTAGGATAACTATCCCTCATAAGAGGAAATCAAATTGAGCTTCCATAGCTAGTTCTTAAAAAGCCCTCCTCCAACAAACTCTCATTCCCAAAGTTAGCTTGAGGTTTTTCACATTTTGCCAACTCCCTTTTCCTTTTTGGAATAACTATCCTTAAAGAAAAAGAAAAAAATCCAAAAAAGCAACTTCCTTTGCCCAACTACCCATAATTACATGAAATGTAAAATCCTCTTTATTTATACACATCAAAATTCTTATCCGAAACCTCTTTATTTATACACATCAAAATTCTTATCCGAAACCTCTTTATTTATACACATCAAAATTCTTATCTGAAATCCTCTTTATTTATAAACATCAAAATTTTTATCTTACTCTAAACATGGGGTTTGCACTTTGTAAAATAAGTCATAAGAAATAAAATAAACATTTACATATTTACTACGGAGTTTTACACAAACATTCTGAAATTTAAAAATTAAAATTTGAAAATTTCAATTACAATTCAACTAAAATTAAAATTCAAGGTTTAAATCATTAACAATGAATCAAAAATAAAACAAAATAATAATAATAATTTGGTTTTTCAACTCTTACACTGACACAATAAATATTATTTAATTTATTTTAATATTTTTTTCCAAATATTAACAACTAGAAAATGCCACTTAAAAATATTTCTTAATTACCAATTTCCGATGAAAAATCGCATTCCAATTAAACATCTTATTATCTGCCAGATTCTTGAGTTTGGGAAGATCAAGCATAAAACCAAACTTACAGAATAAATAAATCCTGGTAACGGAAGGTTGGAGTTATGACAATACCAGCCAGCCCAAAAGGAAACATTATTTTCCGGAGAAGTAGAAAGTTTAAAGGTCCGAAAATGTTTTTCGACGACAAAGAGGACATGTAGGGTTCAGAACCAGCCACGAGGTTATGCATGCAGAATGGAAAATATGGTTGCATGCCAATTTCAACGGTAGTGTCGAAGAATCAGAAGAATCAGCACCTTCAACTGCAAACTCATTGTGGCATATAGGGCACACTTCCGACGCTTTCTCCTCCAACGTCCCATCAATGGATGCCATTGTTCCGACCCTTTCTGTAATATCTTGGAGGCTACCATGACAATACGGCAGAAAATGGAAAACAGGGTCATTCTCAGGCAATGCTCCTTCAAACCATTGGGTGCTGATCAGCTGCACAATACTATGTGCACCATTCTCGTCCAAGTAGAAGTTCACGGAGATTCCTAGCTGTCTCAGGAGAGGCCAAATGCTCTCTTCACCATATATAGAACACCCCAAAAAAATGAAATTCAGAACTTGAGATAACATGGCCGGATTGAAGTGAATGTCAATAAATCTGTTGAATTTACGGTATAAATCTCGCAGAAAAGAAGCCCACTCTTCAAAAGTAGCTTCTCTTCTTGCCACACGTACGTTAAATTCATGGCATAACGCTACCTCATGCTCCTCGGACTTGCCAAATTTGCGTGCATTATCCTCAGCCACCCACAGTTCAGAGGTGGCACTCTCATAAATTTGACGAGATGCACTGCTTCTGTCCATATTCGATGTGCTTCAACAGATTCTTTTGAATTCGAACCAGATGATCTCTTCCTGCTCTCTTGCTCCAACTTTTTGGACTCACTATTTCTATCCAGCTATGGACAACGAAGGTAACCACAAAATAATCCAAAGTGTTTGCATAGCTAATTGCTTTATTCAATTCCTTCCGGGTATATGATTATAAAAACTTAAAATAGCTAAAACTAGACCTGCTAATTTTCATTCACAAACGACAGTTAAACTTAATAATAGACTCAACTTAATGTCTAACTCAAAGTCTAACTCAAATTATGAGCTATTAACTAGAGAAATTATTTTCTAACATTATCAAATTATTTAAATAAAATTAATTTATATCAATGTATTAAGTTAAAATAATAATAATTTTATAATAAAATAAAATAAAATGGTAACTATTTTCCATTTTAGTTTTACAATGAGAATCCGTATATAAATTAAATAAAGAGTATTTTTTTCCATTTATATTTATATTATTTCTAAGATATCTTTTATATTATTATAATTTAAAAAAAATAAAAAATATATAAATTATTATTTTATTTTAAATTAATGATATTATTAATTATGAAAATAATTAATATTTATATATATATATATATATATATATATATATATATAACAAATTAATAAAAATTTAATTATTTATATTTTTAATTAAATTAAAAAATTAAAAATAATATAATTATTTTAATATAAATTTCAATTATTATTAAAAATATATATATAAATATTTCTAAAAATTACATTCGGAGATCCTTTTCAAATGATATTTCAATTATTATTAAAAAAATATAGATATTTCTAAAAATTAAAAACAACTGTTTATTTGGGTGAGATGGAGACCCTTTTCGAATGATATTAAATTAATGGACTCGCCTCGACTGAAGAGTGAACAAAAGTTAACAGTATTATTGTGATAGCTTGCAGATCACTCATTCCGGATTACATTTCGCCCTTTTGTTTAAAATATAATTATCAAGTTTCAATTTGAATTCGGATTCAATACATTAATTACTTTTAAAAAAATGAGATCTTATATTTTATAAAAATTAAAATAGTTTTTTTTCCACAAAATATTACATAATTTTTTACTATGAATAAATTATTTTCTTTCTTTATTTTGCAAGTAAAGGCTTTTAATAGTATTAATTAAATTGTTATTTATGAATAAACTATTTTCTTTCTTTATTTGATAGATTAAGATGTTTAATGATATTAATAGTTATTTATATATTTAATGTTGGATACATTTACCAAAACAAAAGTAAATACATATTTTCTAATAAATGAATAATCTCACAGATGAAAGTTATATATTACCCCAAAACCCATAAGAAAAAAATTATTTTTTATAAAATATTTTAATTTAATAATAATAATAATAATAATAATAATAATAATAATAATAACTTATTAAAAAAAAATTTGAAAACCTCATAATATTTGAAAAAACCTACCAAGTAGAGTCCACATCAATAAAATGAACCATTATGAACCATTTACTTTTGCACAAGGAACAGTTATAAAATAAACCAGTTACTTTTGCACATTGGACTCTTACAGTATGGTTGGAGCTGGGATGTCCTGTGAACGATTGTCACTGCCATTTATACATATTGTGTTATGGAATCTAATTGTTCTTATGGGTTAAATCACATTAAATCACCCTCTTCAATTCCGTTTCCATTTCAAATAGTTATTTAATTTTTTTTATTAATATAGTTAATTTATTTATGTATTTAATTTTATAATAATTTTTTGACGATATAAATAAATATTTCTTTGTAAAGTGAGAGAATTTTACATAATAGGTTAGGTTTTAAAAAAGTTTGAGTAATATATTTAATCACTAAATGTATAGAATGAAAGATAATGCAAAGAAAAATTATTATTAATAATGAAAATATTTATGATGTGATTAATTTTAGATATTTATTTCAATTATCGATCACAAAAATCTTAAATTAAATAATGAAAATATCATAATAAAAAAAATTATTTAAATAATAAATTTAAATATTAAATTAATAATTTTTTATTAATAAAATAATGTTGAATATAATTAATATTTTATCCATAAAGTGTCATGGATATTCTACTAGAGAGTTCCTCACAACATATTTAATAATACTATATTAAAACTCTGAAAATTCTACATTATCATAGTTTATTAAACTTTAAAATATGTGGATTTAACTCTAATTACTGCATCCATGCCAATGGAAACTGTGCAAAAAAATAGAGAATGAAAAAATAAACTCACACATACACATAAGACACAAGATTTTCTTCCTGGGAAACCCTTTCGGGAGATGAAAGGTGAGGTGACATCACTTTGTTTCTTTGTCTGGAAATATGGCTACATGTACAAAGAAATAATTCATGTGGCCCATGGGCTACTACAGTGCACAAATCCTATCTGTGTGCTCTACCTTCTATCTCTCTTGGCTATCTTTGTTGAGCTATAAAACAAAATGCTCTTGATCTCGGTGGATATTGGTGGCCACCCACCTACTCCATTTGAACCCCCACCATCGGTTATTTCAGTTTTGCACTTTCAGCACAACTTACTATTTTTAGCAGGTTTTTGGTTCCTGAACTTCCGGAGCTGTTTTGGGGCCTAATGATCTAGGTGGATATTGGTGGTCACCCACCTATTCCATTTGAACCCCCGCCATCAGTTCTTTCAGTTTTTCATTTTTAGCACCACTTACTATTTTTAGTAGTTTTTCAGATCCTAAACTTTCAGAGCCGTTTTGAGGCCCTAAACGACATTTTTGGGGAAAACCGGGAGCAACATGGGTCCATGAAACATGTTTCTCACACCGAAAGTTCTACTCCTCGGATAGGTCTTTCTAACAAGGAATGGTGGGCGTCAAACGGAGATCGTATGCCAAAGTTATGTCCCCGGGAAGTTGAAACACCAATTTACCCAAACAAGGCCCATAGTTTTGGCGCTTTATCTCCTAGGGTTAGGTTTTTGGATGTTTAGAGTTTTCCATTTGTTTCTCAATAAGAAATAGGCCCTCAAGCCTCATTGTAACACAGTTCAGAGGGTTGTAGCCGCCACATCTCTTTTCAGAGATAAGCTACCAGCGCCATAGCTATTTTATTTCCATTATGTTTGTAAACATATTTATGTTATTTGATATTAATGAAATGAATCATTATTTCCATTGCATCTCTGTGTTTATGTCTATTTATGTATTTTCTTGGGTTCCTGCATAAATCCAGATCAACTTTCCAAAGAATGGAATGTCTCTTCCTCCTTGTGGCCTAGTTATAACACAACTAAAGTTACAAAATAAAATTTTATAGATTTTTTTACATCACAAACACATCATTAGCTTCTTCTAAAAACAATGGGAGTCGACGCGACATCCTCCCGAACCATAGGTGTGAAAACGGGAAGGTCAAGTTCTGAGTGGTATAACTTTTGCGTATGGACTCTGATTGACGTGTTTCTTGCATCATTGGAAAGAACTATGAGTGTATAATAACATGAAAAGGTGTGGCATTTAAGCGAAAAAAATACACCAAAAACGTTGTTTGATGCCTTAAAATGCTCCCGAAAGGCTTTAGATGCTAGTGGCCACCCACCTATTATACTTGGACTCACAACATTGTTTCTTTTCATTTCCTTTATTTTATCATAGTTTACTATTTTTTACAGTTTTTCAAATCGTGAACTTCAAGAGCTATTTTGAGGCCTTAAACAACATTTTTTTGAAAAATGGGCAAACCCATAGCTATCATCAGGGGTTTCCAATCGAAATTTTTAGTCCTTGGATATATATTTCTAACAAGGTATCATTGATCCAAGGGATAAAAAATATGCTAAAAAATGAAAGTGCTCAAAATATCTGAAAATTGGCATCAAATCATAGGTATCATCATTTTGATTCCAACGATTCTTGAATCGCCTCAATCTCACATCATATGAGGAATTTATCACATTTTGAATTTTTTGGAAAACGATAAAAAATTCAACTTACAGGGTTGATTTTTTAAGGTATGGATGCCACGTGGTAGTCTGTATGATGATGTAATGTTGGCATCATCTCACGACCGGTCAGTATGGGAGCCAATCCAAGATCGACATATGGAATGTGAAAGAAGCAACATTTGGGTGTTGTTGATTGGTTAAATTTGGACTAACACCGTTGCGTCGCGTGGCCCAATCAGAGGGTGCCACGTGGACCGATCAGGGAAGGCCATGTGTCCCATTTTTATCTGTCAAAATTTTGGTTAGTTGAACTACATGGGGGTCGAACCCTTGACTTCATGCTTGAAAATTCATCGCCGCACTTTTGGGAAGAATGAATTCTTGTTATATAAGGATTGATGGCTTATATTTAATTTCAAATAGTGGAACCATTGAGGGAATGGTCAGGCTGTCGAGGGCATATGACCAAACCATCCATAGGTCACATTCAAACGACGTGACTAATTGTGAAGGAAAGGGAGCTATGGCAGAAGGGATGGAAGGGTAACAACCCATGGTCGTTATATACAACACAATATCATCGAATTAGGACAAGGGAGGAATGGGCGCATGGTGTACCACTTGTTCCCATGGCCCAAGGCCATGTGATATCACACCAAAACTAGAGGTTGGAGGTTGTTAAAAAAAATTAATATATTTAAACCAATCCACAAAAACAACGGCGGGAGGTGCAGGTCGAACCCATGACCTCGCCCTTACCACTCGAACTCGCCCACCAATTGGTCTATCACCATTTTGTTAAAAATTTTGATAGGGCCGAGAGCTTTTATGGGGAAGTTGTAGACTAGTTTTGGAAATAGGAGGGTTTCTTGCTCATTTTTTAACCTTTTTGAGTTCAAAGAGAGCCTAGACAGTGGTTTTTGGGCATTTTGGACATAATGGAAGTATTATTTTTGCATATTGAATCTTTTATGATGATGTCACTTTATCATTTGAGCATATAAATAAAAAGGCCACCATTGGAAGATGGACCGAGAGACGTAGCCTAGGAGGGTTGAACTTTGTTATCAATTTTTTGTGTTTAATGTTGCATGTTTGTCTATTTTTAATTGTTTAAATTCTACAAAATTTACTTAAGTTTTTGTGTTTTTGCAATCTCAATCCATTTCTTAAAATACATAAACATAGCTTGCAAATATTTTCCTAAAACCTTCATTTTTCTTAATTTTAGATCAATTTAGTATCAAAGCATGGATTTTGTGAAGGTTTGACATAATTTGCAAGGTTTTTAAATGCTGATAAGGTCTAAATTGAGAAGAGGAGAAGGACCACTTGAATATCCTAACACCCAAATTGGCTCAAGGAGGCCTCAAAATCCACAAATCATGGCACATGAAGAAGGAAAAGGACAAGAGTTGATGTATGTGGATGAGATAGCTTTTATAAAAGCTTTCTTTCATATTACTGAGATGGTGAAAGTGTTGTACAATGAGAGAACACAGTTGCAAGGAGAAATTTATTATCGACCAAAAGTTGATAGTGGTAATGAGAATAAGCCCCCATATCCTCCTCCTCCTTCACCTCCATCCTCGCCTCCTTCACCTCATTCATCACATAGACCTGCTATTCCTACCTCTCTAAGAGGACATGCTAGGTATCCTTTGATTAAGCTTGATGTCAAGTTTGAATTATCAATGTGCAATAGGGAGGTAAATTTTGAAAATTTGGATAATTGGGTTCGTCAAATTTAACTATATTATAGGATTCAAAATATTGATGATGATGTCACAAATATTCATCTTGCTTATCTTCACTTGGAAGGTGCATCCCTCATTTTTTTTGGAGGCCAGAACTTAAGAAAATTTGAATAAAAGTGGATAAATGATCTCTTCTTGGACGGATTTTATAGCTTCATTAAGAAGTAAATTTTATCCATTATCTTATATGCAAAAAACAATTATGGATTGGTAAAATTTTAGACAAGGTGAAGGTCACAGTGTTCAAAGTTACGCACAAGAATTTATAAGAAGATATTTAATCTTGGGTGTTGATTTGACCACGCAAGATACTCTCCTTAAGTATATAGGTGGATTATATTTTTATTTGAGACATACTATACTCATGCTTAATCCCACCAATATAGATGATGTATGTGTTTAAGCAACTCATTTAGAACCAAGAGAAAATAATGTTCCTCAAGAGTCTAACAAGAAACCATTTAAATTTGGAGACAAAGGTAAGGGGAAATTTAAAAGAAAGGTAAGAAGAATGCTACTACCAAGAAAGAGGGAGATAAACTTACTTGTAAACATTGTTCAAAATATGGCCATGATGAAGACCGTTGCTGGAAATTACATCCATAATTGAGACCAAAGAAGTTCAATAACAAGGGGAAACAAAATACTACTGCTACAACTCAACAAGAACTAGGATCTGATTTAGGTGATGAAACCCAAATCACAACCATGGGGATGAAAGATATAAATTATAATGCAAGTACGATTTATCCTATAATTTTTTTTGAATCTATAAATGATAAAGAAAGAAGTGAGATTTTTCATGCTAGGGTCATTACAAAACATACAAAGGTTGATACATTATTTGATAGTGGATATCAAGTTAATCTTATCTTTGAATAAATTGTTAAGAAAATTAATTTAGATACTGCACCTAGTGGAAAAGATTAACCTTTAGGATGAGTATGTGATAATGCAAAATTACAAGTGACAAGAAAATGTAAACTCAAGTTTTCCATCACTACTAATTTTATAGATAAGGTAGAGCTTGATGTTGTACCGTTTTATATTTTTGGTATTGTCTTAGGGAGGCCATACTTATATGACTAAAATCCATATTCTATGGTCATGTTAACAAATCTCATCTTTTCAAATATGGAGTTGAGTATATTGTTAGAGCACATCACAAGAAGATGAACTTATCTCTTGTTAGTGTTGGTCAAATGCAAATACTTGTGAATGCTAGTAAGAATTTTGTGTTGTTGATGATTAAAGCTAAAGATACAACTAAATCAGAAGCTTTCTTAGGATGTGATTCTAAATTCAAGCATGAATTGGTTGAAATGGTTGACACTTATGACAAGATGTTTCAGGAACCTAAAGGGGTGCCTCAAAAAATAAGAATCCAACATGAGATTCAATTGCAGCAGGATGCACCACTTCCAAATATTGGCATGTATAGTATATTGGCTTTGGAAAATGCAAAAATAAAGAAGAAAATTCAAGACTTGCTTGATAAAGTGGTCATCATACCTAGTACATCTCCTTTTGGGTATCCTATTTTTTTTGTTAAAATAAAAGATTGTACATGGCACATGTGTGTGCATTTCTGAGATTTTAAAAAGATCATGGTAAATAATCATTATCCTCTTCAGTGTATTGATGGTTTCATAGATTAGTTAAATGATGTTGTTTATTTTACTAAGTTAGACTCGAGAAGAGCTTATCATTATATAAGTAATGCTAAAGATTATATTTGGAAAAAATAACTCAAGACAAAATAAGGTCTATTTGAATGGTTAGTTATGTTGTTTGGGATTTGCATTGCACCTGTCATATTCTTGAGATTTATGAATGATATATTGTGACCATTCCTTGATGATTTTGTCATAGCCTACTTAGACAATATTCTGATTTTTAGTAAGACTCGTGAAGAGCATTTCAAGCATGTAAAGCAAGTTCTAGATGTCTTAAAAAAGGAAAATTTGTATTTGAAGATGTCTAAATGTGAAATTTGGGCAACCTCTTTGCTTTATTTGGGTCATATTGTAGGAGGTGGTGGATTGAATATTGATCCCTCTAAAGGTGATGTTATTGTGAATTGGCCTAAACCAAACAATGTAAGCAAAGGTAGGAGCTTTTCGGGAGCAACCCAATATTGGAGAAAAATTATTGCTAACTTATCCTTCATCGTAGCACCATCACATGCCTTAACAAGTGTGAAGTAGGTCTTTCAGTGGGGAGGCGAGAAACATAAATACTTTGATACTTTGAAGGATAAAATCACTACAACACCAGTTCTAACACTTCTAGATCTTAAGCAGCAATTTGAAATTTAAACCGATGCAAGAGAATATGCAATGGAGGAATTTTTTATGCAACATGGTAAGCCAATATGTTATCACGATGAAACAATTTCTAGTGTAGTGGTAAACTATCCAACTTATGATAAATATTTGTATGCTTGGGTACAAAGCATGACCAAATGGAAGTAATATTTTATGGGTAAAGAAATGATTATTCATACTGACCACCAACCTTTGCAATATTTACAATCGCAAACCAATCTACAACAAGCTAGACATTTCAAATGGATGGGATTCTTGCAACCATTTCATTTGGAAATCAAGTATAAGAAAGGTATATAAAACAAAGTTTCAGGTATGTTATCAAGGCCTATTGTTAATTCATTTGTCATTGTTAAGCATAACTCAATAATGTATGAAATTTATATTCAAAAATATGGTCAAGATTAAGATTTTAAGTTATGGGTTCCACCAGGTGAAAGACTCAATGTCATAAGGGAAGCTCATAGTTCTCCTATTGCTAGTCACTTTGGCGTAGGAAAAATAGTTTTTCAAATACAAAGGTATTGTTATTAGCCTCACATGAATGAAACTGTATCAATATATTTAAATTGATGTTCTATATGTGCTACTAGAAATCCAAGAAATAGGAAATTGGGTTTATATACTCCACTTCCTATCCCTTATCATCATTGGGAAAGTATTTCTATGGATTTTTTTGGGGGAATACCAATGTCTAGGAAATCTCATGGCTATTTATATGTTTTGGTGGATCATTTTAGAAAAATGTGTGTTGATGCATTGAAATAAACATGTTACAGTTGAACAAACCGCAAATATGTTCTTCCAAAACATATGGGTTCATTTTGGGTTACCTACTTCAATTATTTTTTATCAAGATCGTCGATTTATAAGGAAGTTTGGTTCAAGTTTATTGGAACTCACGGACACAAAGTTGAAGCAGAGCACAACATTTCATCCACAAATGGACGACTAGACAGAAGTAGTGAATGAAATAGTAGTGCATCTCCTTCGAGGATATTATGGGAAGCATCCTAAACATTGGGATGAATATTTTCATTACATCCAGCATGCCTACAATTGTGCCAAGCATTCATCTACACAAGTATCTCCATTTGAAGCATGTTTAGGTTATTTGCCAAAGTCTCCTTTGGATTTCATCTTTGGTAAAGATATTATAGTCGATGTACATAATTATGTGGAAAAAGCAATAATCTCATTAAATAAATCCAATTAGTGCATCAAAGGGTATAAGAAAAACTCGATAAAATCCCAACCAAGTACAAAGAAAGACATGATAAACAGATTTTATCATTATTTCCAAGTGGGAGATCAAGTTTGGTTGTACATTAGTAAATAAATATTACAAGGTGAAGGTGAAAAACTCAAGATAATTCGATATCGTCCTTTCAAAATCTTGGAGATTGGTAACAACATTTTCTGATTAGATTTGTCACCTTACATGAAAATTTATTCTGTTATGAATGTGGAAAATTTGAGATTGAATGATCCTCCTATGGTTGTTGATCAAATGATCCCAGAGTATCTTGTTCAGTACAGATCGACAGAGTTCCAGTTTGTTCGACATCCAGTTCAGTCTCCAATCTGCCAGTTTCGTCAGTATCGTCTGAAGAAAATGTCCTCAAATTGATCATGGTTAGGTTCATGGCATGTATTATGGTGTAAAAAAAAAGGGGTCCTAGATTACCTATGGTGAAATACCTTACAAAATTTAATCCTCTAATCCTAGCACTATGGTGTCCAAAACCTAGTTCTAAGACCTAAGCTAAAAATAACATATAAAAACCTAAGTCTAAACCTAAAGGATCTAAGCGCTTTGATATTAAAAACCTAAAACATTAAACATGGATATAAAACATTATAATAAAACCTAAGCGCTAAGTTGCAAAAACCTTTACATAAACCTTTTAAAAGGTTCGGGTGGTATGGTTTAATACATTATTATAAAAACTTTATTAACAAAACCCACGGCGCTATCAAACCACATCGGAGTTTTTTATATGATAAGTTGTAGACCGTATCAGAGATGTTAGCCATGTGACAGGTCTGATAAACCATAGTGTACTCAAGGTAACAACTGTTATAGCCACCAGTTATGCCACATCGGGAATGGTTGCCATGTGACAGGTTTATTAAAAACTGAAATGGATAAAACAGTTGTATTGACCACAGTTACAAAATCGCGTCAGGATTGATGTTATGTGATAGTTGTTGCCAAAGTCGTCGGGATAGACCGTAACCGCCAGAACCAACCTGTCCACCCGCCTGATCACATGCAACGACCCCTTAGATGCGCCTGGCTAGCTAGCCGTCAAGGATAAAAATATATCATAAGGTTTAAATATGGGTTTTTTGAATTAAATCAGCACCAAGGTCTACCACTTTATCCTAGGTATTAATGAGAAGATAGGATTCGAGAGCCAAATCACGAATTTATCTCAACCAATTGCTAAATTGGCATCTAGGAGTACGAAGCCAAGTCTTTATAAACCAGGACATCTTTGTATTGAGGACATGGATGTTTTGAACTTCAGTTTTCAACAAGATAGAGGTATTTTTGTTTGCAGCATTTCTCAGTCGTCTAGTGTCAGAATTGAGCGCAAAGATAGAGTAATTTTTGTTTACAGAGTCTAGAAGTCCCTATGAGCATAGTCATTCTGATTCATTTTTGTGTAAATAAATTCCTCACGATCAATCCTAATAAAGTGGACCTAGAGATGTAGTCCACTGAGGATGAACTCCATAATCAACTGTTTGCTTCTTCTTCTCTCTGTTTTATGTTGTGATTTAATCATTTATTTGTTGCTAGTTTAATTAACAGTCAATCTTAAGGACAAACTAATCAAACTACCTAAGTATTTTATTCGATCACATTTAGATCATATTTGGTATCAGAGCAGGTTGTGCTTTGTATTTTACTTGTTAGTGGATGTTAACTAGGTTGGGATTGTAACATGGAAAAGGCGAGCTTGAGGAATTCGATCCAGAGATTGGAAAGTGGAAAACCATTCATCAATCAACGATGACAAGGACTGAGACCATTGAGACTTGTGAAGCTACTGGAAAAAACCTATGGATGAGAATCAAATCCAGGAGATGTTTCTTAACATGCAACAAATGTTGGAAAAATTATATGAAGACAATAAGACAAGAGATGCAGCCTCATCTTCAAAGGCATCAAAGAAGGACAAGGGTAAAGGCAAGGTAGATAAATCTCCTTCTCCTCCATCATCTCCATGATCTTCTTCTTCCTCTTCTACTTCTAGTTCTGAATCAGAAAAATAAAAGAAACCTAAGAGTCAACTTTTGAAACTTGATGTTAAGTTTGAATTACCTATGTATGATGGTGAAATAAACCCTAAGAAACTAGATAATTGGGTAAAATAGTTAGAAGTCTATTTTCGTATTCAAGATATTACCGATGATAAGACAAAGATCCAATTAGCTACTCTTAGAATGGGGGGTACTGCTTTGATCTGGTGGGAAAGTAAGATACAGATAGATTTAAATTGTAAAGGAAAATTTATCACCTCATGGACTAAGTTTATAAAATCTCTAAAGAAACAATTCTATCTATTGGGTCACACACAGCAAGCTATAATTGATTAGCAACGCTTGCGACAAGGGAAGGGACAGAACGTTCAAGAGTTCACACAGGAATTCAGAAAGAAAGAGTTAGCACTTGGTATTTCTTTGGACATGAAAGAAACTTTGTTGAAGTATATTAGAAGTTTGCATTCATATTTGCAGCATACATTATTAATGTTCAATCCTAATGATTTTGATGAAGTTTGTGTTCAAGCTATTCATGTCGAATCAGGTGGTAGACCATTCAAGTTTACACCAAAGACATCCAAGCAGATGGAAACCGAAGACAGCAAAAACAAGGGCAAGTCAAAGGGAAAGAAGGTTGCCACAGCTCAGAAGGAAGATAATAGACCTACTTGTACACATTTCCAAAGGATTGGCCATGATGAATCTAGGTGTTGGAAACTTCATCCGGAACTTAAGCCAAAGAAGTTCCAAACGAAGAAGGGTGAAAAAACGGCTGAAACAACAATCCAACAAGGCTTGGACTTGGGATCTGATTCAGGTGATGAAGGAAAAATCATTATTATGGTTAAAACAGGTAAAATTTCTGAAGCTAGTACTTCTTCTTCTTCTAATATCACACAATTGAATGAAGGAAAAATAATCGAGTTATTTCATATAAGGGTAACTTCAGAGCATATTAAGATAGATACATTGTTCGATACGGGATCACAAGAAAATTTGATTTCTGAGTCATTGGTTAAACAATTGGGTTTGAAAACACATAATGATCCAAAACCATATCCTTTAGGATGGTTAAAGGAACAATCGCAAATTCATGTTACCAAACTGTGTCGGTTAAAATTTGCAATCACATATAACTATATCGACGAAGTGGATCTAGGTGTGATACCGTTAGACATATGTGGAATTGTATTAGGAAGCTCTTATCTCTATGACTGTGATGCAATATTTTATAGGAAGGAACATATGTATCATCTCAAGAAATATGGGATTAAGTACATCGTTCAGGCACATAAAAATCAAAATCACTTGAATTTAATCAACGATAATCAGATGAAGTGCTTAATTAGTTCAAGTAAGAGATACATACTCATGTCGATAAAAGAGCAACATAAAGATCTTAATGATACTTTTTCAGGTTGTGAATTTCAGTATGAAGGTAATTTGGTTAAAAAGGTAGATTCATTTCAAGATCTAGTTAAAGAACCAAAACATCTACTTCATAAAAAGGAAATATCACATGAGATGCAGTTGATGTACGATGCCCCTAATAATGGAATGTGTCACAAGTCAGTTATAGAGTGTAAATAAATAAAGCAACAAATTCCAGGGATGGAATCCATGCGACTAAATTAATTTCCATGTGGTTCACCCATAATTTTGGCTCATAAGAAAAATGGGACATGGGGAATGTATGTCGATTTTAAAGTTTTTGATTCAGTTAAGCAGAAAATATTCACAATATCAATCTCAATTTTGTTAGATCATCGACAACCATTTGAAACAGATTCTAGTGGTAATACAAAGGGTAAAGTGATTCATGTAGAGCATCAGCCGCTTCAATACATTTAGTTACAATCTAAGTTGCAACAATCTCGCTACTACAGTTGGATGAGATTTATTCAGCAAATTCACTTGGAAATTGTGAACAAAAAGGGTGTGATAAATAAAGTAGTTGATATGATGAATAGATTGTCTTTGAATGTTTCACTAGTACTGCAGAATAGTTCATTGAATCATGAAAGCTATGTAGAACAATATAGTATTGATGATAATTTCAAATAAATTTATGAATCGCTAACTCATGGTACTCATATAGAAGAAAACAATTATCATATTGATGACAGGTTGTTATATTATTTGGGTAAGTTGTGTATACCGCAGAAAGGAAAATCACAAGTTATTTAGAAAGGTCACTCTTCTCAACAGATACATAAGGCAGTATGGAATCAGTTGAAAGAGAGTCAGGCCAAGTTCAAATTGCCCCACGATAAGCATCAAGTCGATCATCATTTTTAGGTCGGAAAACAGATATGGTTGTATATCAGCAAAGTCAGGTTGAAAGGGGAAGGTAAGAAGCTGAAATCTATGAAATATGGTCCTTTCAATATATAATTGTTGAGAAGATTGGAAATAATGCATTTTGATTAGATTTACCACCTTATATGCATATTTACTCAGTTGTGAATGTTGAAAGTCTGAAGTTGTACGAACCTTCGATGATTGTTGATTCTGAGGATGATATACAGATCCCTTCTATTGGCGACTTATCACTTGAGTACATGACAGAGTTGTAGGAAGATACCATCTTAGACAGAAGAGTTCGTACGTCTAGGCAAAGAGATGTGGAATATCTTTGAGTGGGACTCAAGGGCATAAATCCAAGTAAGGCAAAGAGGATAGAGATCGGAAAAGTGAGGGAGTTGTATCCTCACTCGTTATCTGCTTAAAATCAAGCTTTTATGGTCCAAAGACTTTCAAGTGGAAAGGATTGATCCAGGAGGATCTTGTTCAATAAATATCGACAGAGTTCCAATTCGTTCGATGTCCAGTTCAGTCTCCAATCTGCTAGTTCCATCAGTATCTTCCGAAGAAAATGTCCTCAAATTGATCATGGTTAGGTTCATGGCATGTATTATGGTGTAAAAAAAAGGGGTCCTAGATTACCTATGGTGAAATACCTTACAAAATTTAATCCTAAACCTATGGTCTAATCCTAGCACTATGGTGTCCAAAACCTAGTTCTAATACCTAAGGTTAAATAACATATAAAAACCTAAGTATAAACCTAAAGGCCCTAAACAATTTGGTATTAAAAACCTAAAACATTAAACATGGATATAAAACATTATAATAAAAACTAAGCGCTAAGTTTCAAAAACCATTACATAAACCTTTTAAAAGGTTCAAGTGGTATGGTTGAATACATTATTATAAAAATTTTATTAACAAAACCCACATCACTATCAAACCGCATCAGAGTTTGTTATATGATAAGTTGTAGACCATGTCAGAGATGTTAGCCATGTGATAGGTTTGATAAACTGTAGTGGATTCAAGGTAACAACTGTTATAGCCGCCAGTTATGTCGCGTCGGGAATGGTTGCCATGCGACAGGTTTATCAGAAACCGCAACAGATAAAACAGTTGTATTGACCTCAATTACAAAACTATGTGAGGATTTTTGTTATGTGACAGTTGTTGCCAAAGTCGCTAGGATAGATCGTAACTGCCAGAACCAACCTGTCCACCCACTTAATCACATGCAGTCGCCCCTCAGATGTGCCCAGTTAGCTAGCCGTCGAGGCAAAAAATATAACATAAGGTTTTAATATGGGTTTTTTGAATTAAATCAGCACTAAGGTCTACCACTTTATCCTAGTTATTAAATAAGAAGATAGGATTCGAGAGCCAAATCACAAATTTCTCTCAACCAATTCCTAAATTGGCATCCAGGAGTACGAAGCCAAGTCTTTATAAACTAGGACATCTTTGTATTGAGGACATGCATGTTTTGAACTTCAGTTTTCAGCAATATAGAGGTTGTTTTTTTTGCAACATTGCTCAACTGTCGGGTGTCGGAATTGAGCGCAGAGATAGGCGTCGAAAAGGCGAGAGGGAGTACTTTCTGTTTACAGAGTCCAGAAGTGCCTGTGAGCAAAATCATTCTGATTGATTTATGTGTAAATAAATTCCTCACGATCAATCCTAATAAAGCAGATGCCCACTTGAAAGCGGACCCAGAGATGTAGTCCACCAGGGACGAAATCTGTAATCAAATGTTTGCTTCTTCTTCTCTTTGTTTTATGCTATGATTTAATAATTTATTTGCTACTAGTTTATGTCATTTTTCATTTAAAATATTTCTTCAGTTAACAGTCAATCTTAAGGACAAACTAATCAAACTAACTAAGCATTTTATTCGATCACATTCAGATCATCAAGAAGAGAATGTTCATATTCCATATATAGAAGATTTTTCTCCTGAATATGTAAATGACTTGCAGAAAGATTATATTATTGACTGGAGGATAAGAACTTCATGCAAAGACAATGTGGATTATCTTCGTGTGGGGCTCAAAGGTACCAATCCAAGAAAATAAAGGCGAATAAAGATTGGGAAAGTGAGGGAGTTGTACTATCACTTACCTATTGAGTAAAAACAAATGTTTAGTGTTCCAAAAGATTCGAGTGGGGAGAAAAAGTAATTATTTTTAGCACTAAAACCTTTTAGTCTCATATAACTCAATTTATTATTCTTGCATAACCTATATGTGCTCATGGTAAAGTTGTGTTGGTAATATTTGATGATTTACGCCACTACATCATATGCCATGGTATCGTTGTGCCTCGACAAGGATCCCCACAAGATGTCCCTTGGTTAATCAAAGTACGAGGATCAAAAGTAGAGGTTGGATTTGGAAGTGAGCAGTGGGGATGAGCGGTGGGTGGGTGGTTAGGGTAACCACCTACCCCCACCTCGTGAGTGTGCCCTCACTTTCATGGATGGTTTACTGTAGAGGTTAGTACGAACAATATTAGGGTTTTGTTGTTTTTTTCTCATATGGTTTCTTGTCTAGGTAACAAGGAATAAAAATAGAAGGTGCCACGACTTTAACAGGGGTCTCAATTTTCAACTTAGGAGTGTGGGGTTGTCTTCTGGAGATAACCCCCGCTTCGTTAATTCATAGCTAAAACAACCTTTCTTCAACTCAATTATTATAGAAATTTCACTTGCTATTTATGACTATCCTCCTCTCTTTCTTCTATTTGTGTCATCTAATTTTGTTCTCCTTTAATTTTGTGTATGTCTCACTTGTTCCTCAA
Source organism: Pinus albicaulis (assembly GCA_034641835.2). NCBI lineage: Eukaryota > Viridiplantae > Streptophyta > Pinopsida > Pinales > Pinaceae > Pinus > Pinus albicaulis. The sequence goes on along the minus strand of CM076582.1, from coordinate 307,801,614 downwards.
TTGTGAAAAGTAGTCCTGGCCATGCTATGTTCAGGTAAGAAATTCCTATCCACCAACAGGGTTCAATCTAATAATCTCTTTTATTTTAACGTTTTTTGTTCACAGAGAGGTTTGTCACTAATTTTAATTCTTGTATCTTCTCACTGTTGTCAAAAAGTACTACCAAACTGCTTCTAATGTCGTAGTATTTAGTTTTGCACCCAATCCTAGTCTCATGATTGGGTTTTTACTTACAGTCACATTATTTTCTTCCTGGTTGGCATATTCACCTGTAGGTTAGAACAGCCCTTGATAGGAGGAAAACCCTAACCTAGGGTTTTCTCTTTCGCATTGTGGCTTCAGTTATGGATTTCTCAATAGTTAACCTGGTCTATTCTTGTATGATTTATACTTTAAACTTTGTGCACATGTAAGTTTTCCCATGCATTTTTTCAATTACTAGTCCGGCTTTATACTCTTTGGTCATCGTGGTTTAAGCCCCACGATCCATGTTGTAATCTCAGCATAGAAATATTTCCTCTTTTTCCGGCATCAGAGACTGAACTGTGATCGTTTATATTTTAGTTGATTTAATTGTAAAGCAAAAACAGATAGAATAGTGGGCTTAGTTCTATAAATTATCAAAATCCTCGAAGGGTTTCTATATATATATATATATATATATATATATATATGAACATATGTTTTCAGTTATGATGCAATTATAAATATTGTTTCCCTTTTCAGAGTTTTCTATTTAGTTTATAGTCGACATGGTGGTGTTATTTTTTTCTTTAATAATTCAAGAAAGCCCTTCTTACAATGAATATTTCTATTCGTATATATATGTGTAACTTATATTTGTTCCAGATAATTCGGAAAATTCATGTCTCTTTTTTTGAAAGGAGAAAAGGGAATTAATAGAAATCTCTAGTCTTGCATATATAACCTTTTTAATTTTATATATTTCCCCTTGTATTCTAGCTTGGCTAATTTCTAATAGCTTGGCTAATTTCTAAGAAAAAGGTTTGGAAAATATTTCTTTTAATTTACACAAAATGCAAAAATAACCAATTTCATGTATTGTAGATACTTATCTTAATAATGCAAGCCTAGTCTACCATAAACAATTACAATGGTGTAAGGACACTTATCCCAACTAATGAGATTGATTCTTTTGCAATCCAATTTCCTAAGTGCCATTTTCACATCTTCACATCTAAAGCAGTCATGGTCTTGTAGAAAAGAATTGAGCTTTCATAACTAGTTCTTAATGGGGAATATTCCAACAAGCTCCCATTCCCAAAGTTAATTTGAGGCTTTTCCCCTTGGTGCTATAGAGAGGAATTGAGTTTTCATAGATAGTTCTTAATGGGGCATCCTCCAATAAGCTCCCATTCCAAACTTAATTTTAGGCTTTACCCTTTTCCTTTTTGGAATAACTATCCCTCAAGAGAGGAAATTGAACTGAGAGACTTTTCCCCTCTCACCTTCTACTAACCTCCTTTTCCTTTCTTGGAAAACTATCCTCTGGAGAAGAAAACAAATTGAACTTCCATAGCTAGTTCTTATTGGGGCCTCCTCCAATAAGCTCCCATCCTCAAAGTTAGCTTGAGGCTTTTCCCCCTCACCTTCTATTAACCTCCTTTTCCTTTCTAGGATAACTATCCCTCATGAGAGGAAATTCTTCCATAGCTAGTTCTTAATAGAACCTCCCCCAACAAGCTTGCATTCCCAAATTTAAGTTGAAGTTTCCCCCTCTCATCTTTTGCTAACCTCTTTTTCCTTTTCCTTTCCCTTTCCCTTTCGGAATAACTATCCAAAAAAAAACAATTCCAAAGAAGCAAGTTCCTTTACCCAACTACCCATAATTACTTTAAATGTGAAATCCTCTTTATTTATACACTTTTAAATTATGCATGCAGAATGGAAAATATGGTTGCATGCCAATTTCAACAATGGTGTCGAAGCATCAGACGAATCTGCACCTTCAACTGCAAACTGATTGTGGCATATAGGGCACACTCCATCCCCCACTTCCGAAGCTTTCTCCAACGTCCCATCAATGGATGCCATTGTTTCGACCCTTTCTGTAATATCTTGGAGGCTACCATGACAATACGGCAGAAAATGGAAAACAGGGTCATTCTCAGGCAATGCTCCTTCAAACGATTGGGTGCTGATCAGCTGCACAATACTATGTGCACCATTCTCGTCCAAGTAGAAGTTCACGGAGATTCCCAGCTGTCTCAGGAGAGGCCAAAGGCTCTCCTCGCCATATATAGAACACCCCCAAAAAATGAAATTCAGAACTTGAGATAACATGGCCGGATTGAACTGAATGTCAATAAATCTGTTGAATTTACGATATAAATCACGCAGAAAAGAAGCCCACTCTTCAAAAGTAGCTTCTCTTCTTGCCACACGTACGTTAAATTCATGGCATAACGCTACCTCATGCTCCTCGGACTTGCCAAATTTGCGTGCATTATCCTCAGCCACCCACAGTTCAGAGGTGGCACTCTCATAAATTTGACGAGATGCACTGCTTCTGTCCATATTCGATGTGCTTCAACAGATTCTTTTGAATTCGAACCAGATGATCTCTTGCTGCTCTATTGCTCCAATCTTGTTGGATTGCACTCACTACTTCCATCCACCTATGGACAACGATGGTAACCACAAAATAATCCAAAGTGTTTGCAGAGCTAATTGCTTTACTCAATCCCTTCATGGTATATGATTATAAAAACTTAAAATAGCTAAACTAGACCTGCTAATTTTCATTCACAAAGTACAGTTAAATTTAATAATAGACTCAACTTAATGTCTAACTCAGAGTCTAACTCAAATTATGAGCTATTAACTAGAGAAATTATTCTCTAACATTATCAAATTATTTAAATAAAATTAATTTACATCAACGTATTAAGTTAAAATAATAAAATAAAATAAAATGGTAACTATTTTCCATTTTAGTTTTACAATGAGAATCAGTATATGAGTTTATATTATCTCTAAGATACTTAATTTATGATATCTTATATATTATTATAATTAAAAGATTAAAAATAAATTTAATTTTTTAATTTATTAATTATAAAAATAATTAACATATATAGATTAATAAAAAATTTAATTATTTATATTTTTTTTATAAAATTTAAAAATAAAAATAATATAACTATTTTTAATACAAATTTCAATTTTCCAAATTTCTAAACATTAAATTCAACCGTTGGAGATCCTTTTCGAATGATATTTCAAATATTATTAAAAAAATATAAACATTTCCAAAAATTAAATTCAACTGATTATTTGGGTGAGATGGAGACCCTTTTCGAATGATATTAAATTAATGGACTCGCCTGGACTAAGCGTGAACAAAAGTTAACTGTATTATTGTGATAGCTTTCCAGATCACTCATTCCGGATTACATTCCGCCCTTTTGTTTTTCTTAAAAGTTCTTTAAAATATAATTATCAAGTTAATTTGAAAAAAAAATGGGAACTTGTATTTTATAAAAATTAAAATATGTTTTTTTTCCAAAATATTACATAATTTTTTCTATGAATAAATTATTTTCTTTCTTTATTTTACAAGTTGAGGCTAAATTGTTATATATGAATAAACTATTTTCTTTCTTTATTTCGTAGATTAAGGCGTTTAATAATATTAATAGTTATTTATATATTTATGTGGGATACATTTACCAAAACAAAAGTAAATACATACCAAACTATATTTTCTAATAAATGAATAATTTCAATCACAAATGAAATTATGTATTACACCCAAAACCCATAAAGAAGAAATTATTTTTTATAAAATATTTTAATTTTTTAATTAATAATATATTAATAAAAATATGTTAAACATTTTATCATAATATCTATGAAATGGAAAATAATAATAATAATAATAATAATAATAAATTAAAAAAAAAATTGAAAACCTCATAATATCTGAAAAAACCTACCAAGTAAAGTCCACATCAATAAAATGAACCATTTACTTTTGCACAATGAACAGTTAGAAAATAAACCAGTTACTTTTTCACAATGGACTGTTACAGTATGTTGGAGCTGGGATGTCCTGTGAACGATTGTCACTGCCATTTATACATATTGTGTTATGGAATCTAATTGTTCTTATGGGTTAAATCACATTACATCAATTCCGTTTCCATTTCAAATAGTTTAATTATATATTTAATTTTTTTTATTGATATAGTTAATTTATTTATGTATTTAATTTTATAATATTTTTTGATGATATAAATAAATATTTCATTGTAAAGTGAGAGAATTTTACATAATAGGTTAGGTCGTTTCCATTTCAAATAGTTTAATTATATATTTAATTTTTTTTATTGATGAGAGAATTTTACATAATAGGTTAGGTTTTAAAAAAGTTTGAGTAATATATTTAATCACTAAATGTATAGAATGAAAGATAATGCAAAGAAAAATTATTATTAATAATGAAAATATTTATGATGTGATTAATTTTAGATATTTATTTCAATTATCGATCACAAAAATCTTAAATTAAATAATGAAAATATCATAATAAAAAAAATTATTTAAATAATAAATTTAAATATTAAATTAATAATTTTTTATTAATAAAATAATGTTGAATATAATTAATATTTTATCCATAAAGTGTCATGGATATTCTACTAGAGAGTTCCTCACAACATATTTAATAATACTATATTAAAACTCTGAAAATTCTACATTATCATAGTTTATTAAACTTTAAAATATGTGGATTTAACTCTAATTACTGCATCCATGCCAATGGAAACTGTGCAAAAAAATAGAGAATGAAAAAATAAACTCACACATACACATAAGACACAAGATTTTCTTCCTGGGAAACCCTTTCGGGAGATGAAAGGTGAGGTGACATCACTTTGTTTCTTTGTCTGGAAATATGGCTACATGTACAAAGAAATAATTCATGTGGCCCATGGGCTACTACAGTGCACAAATCCTATCTGTGTGCTCTACCTTCTATCTCTCTTGGCTATCTTTGTTGAGCTATAAAACAAAATGCTCTTGATCTCGGTGGATATTGGTGGCCACCCACCTACTCCATTTGAACCCCCACCATCGGTTATTTCAGTTTTGCACTTTCAGCACAACTTACTATTTTTAGCAGGTTTTTGGTTCCTGAACTTCCGGAGCTGTTTTGGGGCCTAATGATCTAGGTGGATATTGGTGGTCACCCACCTATTCCATTTGAACCCCCGCCATCAGTTCTTTCAAATTTTCATTTTCAGCACCACTTACTATTTTTAGTAGTTTTTCAGATCCTAAATTTTCAGAGCCGTTTTGAGGCCCTAAACGACATTTTTCGGGAAAACCGGGAGCAACATGGGTCCATGAAACATGTTTCTCACACCAAAATTTGTACTCCTCGGATAGGTCTTTCTAACAAGGAACGGTGGGCATCAAACGAAGATCGTATGCCAAAGTTACGTCCCCGGGAAGTTGAAACACCAATTTACCCAAACAAGGCCCATAGTTTTGGCGCTTTATCTCCTAGGGTTAGGTTTTTGGATGTTTAGAGTTTTCCATTTGTTTCTCAATAAGAAATAGGCCCTCAAGCCTCATTGTAACACAGTTCAGAGGGTTGTAGCCGCCACATCTCTTTTCAGAGATAAGCTACCAGCGCCATAGCTATTTTATTTCCATTATGTTTGTAAACATATTTATGTTATTTGATATTAATGAAATGAATCATTATTTCCATTGCATCTCTGTGTTTATGTCTATTTATGTATTTTCTTGGGTTCCTGCATAAATCCAGATCAACTCTCCAAAGAATGGAATGTCTCTTCCTCCTTGTGGCCTAGTTATAACACAACTAAAGTTACAAAATAAAATTTTATAGATTTTTTTACATCACAAACACATCATTAGCTTCTTCTAAAAACAATGGGAGTCGACGCGACATCCTCCCGAACCATAGGTGTGAAAACGGGAAGGTCAAGTTCTGAGTGGTATAACTTTTGCGTATGGACTCTGATTGACGTGTTTCTTGCATCATTGGAAAGAACTATGAGTGTATAATAACATGAAAAGGTGTGGCATTTAAGCGAAAAAAATACACCAAAAACGTTGTTTGATGCCTTAAAATGCTCCCATAAGGCTTTAGATCTTGTTTCACCAAACTGGGTCCCACTGGTACAATCAGTTCTATGAGCTTACTCCTCCACTTTTTCCACTCGAAATGGATTGAGATGAATGACAAACAATATAATTATCCAACTTAGATCATATTTATTCAGTTTTTTTATTAAAAATGTAACTATATAAAATAAAATAAAATGGTAACTATTTTCTATTTTAGTTTTACACTAAGAATATGTATATGACTATTTTTTTCCTATTTATATTATCTCTAAAATACTTAATTTTTTATATTTTTGATATTATTATAATTAAAAAAATTAAAAAAAAATTAAATTCATTAATTTATTAATTATGAAAATAAATAAATAAATATATATATATATATATATATATATATATATATATATATATATATATTTTATTATATTGAAAAATAAAAATAATATAACTATTTTTAATATATATTTCAATTTTCTATTTCAATTATTATTAAAAAATATATATATAAATTAAATTCAACCGTGTTTAACCCTTTTCGAATGATATTAAATTTAATGGACTAGCCTGGACTGCAGAGTGAACAGAAGTTAACTATGAATAAATTATTACTTAAAAAAAAAGAAAAATTACATTAATACATTAATTAATTAATTAATTACTCCAAAAGAAAATTGAGAACTTGAATAAATTAATTATTTTCTTTATTTTGCAAGCTAAGCCCTTTAATAGTATTAATTAAATTGTTATTTATGAATAAACTATGTTTTTTTTTTTATTTGGTAGATTAAGGTGTTTAATAGTATTAATTGTTATTTATATAAGAATTTTGGTGAAAATTACATATAAAAAATTTTGTCAACCAATTTCGAACCAGCGAGTGTGGTTCATCATCAAGACAACATGAAAAATTTGATCACAAAATCTTATACACATTTTATGGATCACAAAAGCCAAATTCCTAATATTATTTATATATATTTAATGTAAGATACATTTACTAAAAAAAATAAACACATAACGAACTATATTTTCTGCAAATAAATAACCTCAATCTCAAATCAAAATTATATATTACTCCAAAACCCATTAATCGTTAATGGAAAAAAAAATGTTTTTTATAAAATATTTTGATTTTTTAATTAATAATAAATATGGTAAATATTGTGACACTATCTATATAATTAAACATCTACATGAAAAATCAATAAAATTTAAAAATAAAAATAAAAAAATATATGAGAAAAACCTGCCAAATAATCCACATCAATAAAATAAACTATTTTTACTTTTACAAACTGGACCGTTGGAGCTGGAAATTACGATGTGCTGTGAACGATTGTCACTACCATTTATACATAGTGTTGTGGAATCTAATTGTTCTTATCTCTTAAATCACATTAAATCACCATCTTCAATTCCGTTGCCATTTCAAATAGTTTAATTATATATTTATTTTATTTTATATTTTATATTTTAATATAGTTAATTTATTTATATATTTAATCTTATAACTATTTCTTAGAATATAAATAAATATTTCTTTGTAAAGTGAGAGAACTTTACCTAACAAGTTAGGTGTTAAAAGGAGTTTGAGCAATATACTTAATCACCAAGTGGGTATAATGGAAGAGAATGCAAAGAGAAATTTTTAATAATAATGAAAATCTTTATGATGTGATTAATCTTAGATATTTATTTAATTTTTTTCAGTAAGAAAAAAACGTTGTAGTATTACAGTTCATATTCAATTAAATACGAGTGATTACATCATAAGACATTACACTCAATTTTAGTCCTGAAGAATCTAGCAATTGGATACCCAATCCTATAAGCATTCTCTAAGCATTTACCAGAGCCGCCCATGAATAGAAAATCCCATAATGGCCTCCAGTTTTACTGGAATTCAATGCCTCACAATACAAGAAACAGCTGAAACTCAGATACTGAGTGATCTCTAAGACTGATGTCTCAGACGCCTAAATGAAGAAAAAACAAGTTTTAGAATTGAATCCTATCTGATGAAGCAATGCCAAGAACAGAGTCAATGCCAAGAAGCCACCAACAGCCTCGTTTGCAGAAGAGGGCTCGCTTGCACCCAACATCGAAGAAACAAATTAGAAAACAAGCCATCATCTGTCGACTGTTAAGGAATAGGGAGTATCCGAGTGTCGAGGCAAAGGGAACCCCTGTAGAGATGAATATGAAACTCTCCAGAAGGATTGTCTAGTCCTTTCTTCGATAGCTTATCAGCTCTGGTATTCAAATCTCTATAGATGTGTTCGATACTATATTTACAACGATCATTGATCCCATCTATAGTAATCTTCGAGTCTTTGTATATATAGATGTCTGAAAGTTTTAGATTATATGCAATGTACAAGCCTCCCCAGAGTGCCATAATTTCAGCCTTGTTGTTTGAGCCAGAGCCCCCGTTCCAATAGATTTGATAGTGGTTGTTGTTATTTATTTAATTATGAATTAGAGAAGTCTTAGATCAAATAATGAAAATATTATAATAATTTTTTTTATTTAAATAATAAATTTATATATTAAATTAATAACTTTTTATTAAGATAAAATGTTTTTCGGATTAATCTAATCATTAGTATCTGGTCTTTCAAACCATCTAATGTGGTTCATCATCAGGACAAGGTGAAAAGATGATAGATCTTAATGAATAAATAGTAAGGGTGCATCATTGCCTGTAGATAGTCATTGAAAACTAGTCGTTATTAATTAGAGAAATTAATTACAGGAGTTAATAAATAATAAATGATTTTAATTAAAGAATAAGTTATAAAGAAAAATATTTATTAATAGTATATAAATTAATTATATTATAATTTAATAACAAATATTTTAACTAAAAGAAAGTCATTTTAATTTTATTATATAATTCATAAAAATTCTAATTTATGAGTCAAGAATATAAATACTCAGAAAATATAAAAGATAAAGTTAATAATAAATAAAATAAAATAAAAATTATATATATATATAAGAAATTATCTAGAGAGAGCGGGAGTCCAGCTCTTACTCAATTTCCACCCATTGTCCCTATTGAGACTCTTAGCATGCCTCTCAATCTCAATAGCTTCCCTTAGCTTTCTGTGGTGGAAGTGATCAACCCTAGCAATGACTTTGGAGTCCTCAATGAATACACGGTGACACGATTTTTCTGCATGCTTTGCCAGAGCTAAGGTGCGAGATCGATTGTGCCTGATATCTGTTACATGCTCCTCGATTCACTGTATAATAGACTGACCTATTTCCCAAATATAGGGAGTACCACATGAATAGGGAACCAGATAAATACCCTTCATGTCTTTAGGGTCAATAGGGTCCTTGACGGAACCAAGCGAGTTTCTAATAGTACAGAGAGGCTTGAAAGAAGAGAAGACATTATTCCGTTTAAGAACATGAGAAATTTTGTCAGAAGTGCCCTGGATAAACGGGAGATGAACTTTGGAGATAGGATCTTCCTGAGAGGATTTTCCTTTTTTCCTTTTATAGGCGTTTTGAAAGGCCTTAAGGCCTTGAGATCTACTTTAACTATTATTCTCAAACATGTCAAGAAGATGGGATTTCTCCAACTCCAAGTGGTTGTCATTAGATATTCTTAGAGCACGGGTAGCAAGAGTGCAAATAACACCAAATTTCTAAACAAGAAAATGATGAGAACTAGCATGAAGATACTGCTCCGTATGAGTTTTCATGCGAAAAAACTTGGTGGGAAATGAAACCATCATCCATTATAGAAAGAATAATATCTAAGAAGGGAAAGAAACCATCCACCTCTGCTTCCTTCGTGAATTTAACGGAATCAGATTGGGAATTCAGGTTCTTAAGAAAGAGGTCTAACTTTTCGCGACCATGGGGCCAAATGACACAAGTGTCATCCATGAACCTATTCCACTTCCTAGGTCGAAATTGAGTTGAGGCTAAGGCCTTAGATTCAAAATATTCCATAAATAAGTTAGCAACAGTAGGGGAAAGAGGGGAACCCATAGCAACACCACACTTTTTCTCATAGAACTCACCTTGGAAACTAAAAAAAGTCGAGGTGAGGTAGAGACCTACTAATTTAGAGGTGTCATGGTCGAAGATTCACTTGATGACATCAATGGCTTCCTGGATGCGAATTTTGGTAACAAGGACACAACGTCAAATCTTACTAATAACTCTCCAGGTTCCAATCTGATGTCCTTCTATTCTTTGATAAAGGAAGCAGAGCCCTTAACATAGAACTCAGTGAGACCCACGAGGGGTTTAAGCTTCTGAGCTAATAACTTAGCAAGATGATAGGAGGGACCACCTATTGTGTTAACAATAGGTCTTAAAGGGGCTCCAGATTTATGAACCTTAGGAAGACCATAAATCCTGGGAGTGAGGGGATTTCTTTCAATAAGATTTCTAGAGAGAGGATTAAGGGAAGAATTCGACTTAATGGCGAGGGAAATATCCATAGAAACCGATTTAAGGGGATTATTTTTAAGCTTGAAATAACTACCACTATTGGATAGATGGTCAAACATTTTTTTGACATAGTCAGATTTATTCATAATGACTATGGAACCACCCTTGTCTTCCTTAAGAATGACAATGTCAGGGTTGTCCCTTAGGGATTTAAGGGCAAGAAACACAAGCTTGCTCAAATTTCTTTTGAGAGGCTTGGCCTTCCTCAGAATAATGGAACAATCTTGTCTAATAGACTCCTTAATGTTATTAGGAAGATCCTTGATGCCATACATAATGTTGAATGTAATTAATATTTTATCCATAAAGTGCCCTGGATATTCCACTAGAGAGTTCCTCACAACATATATAATAATACTATATTAAAAATTTGAAAATTCTACATTATCATAGTTTATTAAACTTTAAGATATGTGGATTTAACTATAATTACTTCATGCATGCCTTGGAAATTATGCAAAAAAAGTAGAGAATGAAAAAATAAGCACACACACACAAACATAAGACACCAGATTTTCTTTCTAGAAAACCCTTTCCAGACCTGGAAGGTGAGGTGGCTTCACTATGTTTCTTTGTCTAAAAATATGGATACATGTACAAACAAGTAATTCATGTGGCACATGGGCTACTACAGTGCACAAATCCTATCTGTGTGCTCTACCTCCTATCTCTGTTGCCTATCTTTGTTGATTTATGGAACAAAATGCTCTTCAAAGAATGGAATGTCTCTTCCTCCTCGTGGCCCCGTTATAACACAACTGGATAGCCTACTAGTTGTTAATTTTGACTGCATAAAATCTTAACTAGAGGCACAAAATAGACTCTTCTAGATTTTTCTACATCACAAACATGTTGCTAGCTTATTTTCCATGAATAATGGGGGTTGACGCTACATCCTCCCGAACTAGGTGTGAAAACGGGAAGGTCAAGTTCTGATTGGTATAAATTTTGCATATGGACTCTAATTGACTTGTTTCCTGCCTCATTAGAAAGAACTATGAGTGTAGAATAACATGAAAAGGTGTGGAATTTAAGTGAAAAAAATATTACCCCAAAAAACATCGTCAAATTCTCCTGGAAGGTTTTAGACCTAGTTTCACCAAACTAGGTCAGTCCTATGAGCTGATTCCTCCACTTTTTCCACTCCAAATGCATCGAGATCGATGACAAACAATATAATTATCCAATTAGGAGCAATATTTATTTAGTTTTTTTTATTAAACATTTAAGATGTTTTATATTTCATTGGAATGGTATTTTTATGTTAAAAAACATTGAAGGAAATGTTTCACGATCACCATAGTTTAGATGACTTACAAGGTTAAATAAGTTGTTAATGTGAAAAATATTTTGAAAATGCAATCTAATTTAGGTGAAAGTAGGGTACTCTAAGAGAATTAGTTTCATATTCAACCCTTCTTAGTATCACAAAGATGACATGTTCCTTCATCCCACCATATTTTTGGAATTGTTCCATGCAGAGGTTCACTATGCACCTAGTGAGAATTTTTCCATATTTTAACAATGTGGATTTTCTTCTTTGAATTATTCAAAGCATATTAAGACTTTTGATATTTTAGATTAAGGTTGTACACCTCATAATATATTAAATTTTTTTTCCATCTAATTATTCATATCACATATTCTCCTTAAATTAGATGTAATAATAATTTTAATGTTATTGATATTCTATAGAATGCCTTCTTTCTTTATTCACTAGTGATTTAGTGAAGAATTCACACCTTTATAACATCCCTATTTGATAAAATAGTGGTAGATTATAGACTTTCAGGAAACTTTGGGGAACCTCTTGTTGTGTATATGTTTTTTTATCTAGTTCTTGTACATTAAGTACCTAATCATAGTTGTGGGTTGGGTGCACAGAGATCCTACCAAATCTTGGTGCAGCAAGAGCACACATGCATAAATTTTTAAAAATGCATACACATTCATAAAAAAATATGTATACTTTTACGTTATGTTAGATTCAACACATGTTGAACCTCCACCTCCCTCTAAATGGCCTGGAAAAAGAATATGTTTTAAAAGCATCCACATGTTTTAGGAACATGCACACTCATTTAAAAAAGGCCCTTTCACATTCCTTTATGTATTTAAAAACAAGAATAAACAAACATGGTGTCATTTATAGAACGTGAACAAATTGGAAACCAAAATGTGTGCATGTGTAACATACATAGTCAACCTTACGTATTTACACATGGTAAATCAATCTTAATCTAACTATTTAATCAAGAATTGGTTGGAATCAAGAAACAGTTATTCGTAACTAATATTATTGATATTTTCCACCGACTCTCGACGGAGGGAAGGAGGGTAATTTATGATGATCACCAAGAGACCAAAGGCATGGCAGAGGTGGTCCATTAGGCCCTCTTCCCCTAATTTTCTCTGCCATCACCACCAGGTAGTCCTTCAACATCGCACTAGTATCCTCCTCTTCTATTATTCTTCCCATCATTGTCATCATTGTTTCTCTTGACAAACCTTAACTAGATGCAATCACCTCTAGAAGAATAGAATGAATTTCCAAACATGTGAAGGTTATTTTTAGAATAGCGGAAAATTATGCTACAAATGATTTCGAAATGCTTAGTCTAACCAGATTCAAAATCAAATTTGGGTATAAACGATGGAATGGAATTTCAGGCAATGGATATTTCACGTAAATAGCTACTGAATTTCATGCACGTGGCCACTAAGTAGTCATTGTAGAGAGCCTGCACAAACAAATTTCCAGAAATTAAAGATAAGTACTTTGTTAATTTTTTAATGAAAAGATTTAAAATAATTATGCCCAAGATCAAATAAGCCGTCTTGAGAATTATTTCATATGCATTTTTACTTGTGGAAAATGATAAGAATCAAGGCTATAAATAATTGTTTTGGTGAAAAAAATATATATAACATATAGCTTTTCTGGGAAAAGATTATGAAAAAATAATAAAGAATAATAATTATCTTTCTCATACTTTTTGGGATAGGTTACATATACCAGAAAAAGGGTATTTCATTAGTTTATTGGGATGTAACTGAAACAAATTCACAGTTGACTATTTACCTGACTTATTTCCAATTTATTCTCATATCAAGATGAAATAAATGTATGAGAAAATATTTCATGGCAAGATATAATAAGTTGGGATTTCCCTTCTTAAGGTGAAAAAGTGTAATTATGGTTAAAGATAATATCTTATGGAATTACCTTCTAAAAATTATATGCATAATTAACATAAGTCATAGGATTGTCTTTGGAAAGAATATCTTTATCTTGTGAGTGAAAGATAAGTCCATTGTGTTAATTCCTTTGCAAGAGTTTGCAAAAGTTACATGTTCTGGTGGGTAAAAGAGAAAGTTATTATTGTGTTGTATATTGGGTATTTTGATTTAATTGCATGGTTTACTATATAAAAGGTTAACTTTGTTATTATTTTAAAAAGGTCTTCTTAGTTATTGTGCTCAAAATTGTAAGTTTTAACCCTGGACATAAATTATCTACAAACGAATCTTAAAACAGAAAATAAACAATAGCGAGAGCATTAAATACAAAACAGATAAACACAAAGATTTTCCCCTAGATCCCAAATCGGACTAGCTTGATTTTTCATTATATTCCTTTTAGTGTTACAACACACATATATACACGTCAAAGCATACATAAACCCCAATCCATTAACCTAGGATTAGAACATAATCGTAGTTCCATTGATCGGATCTACAAAATACCAGGGGCTGAAAACCATCGTACCCCAAAACCATGTGCAAACCCATGCACAAAACCATAGGCAGGTCCGTCCACCGGAAAAAATAAGGGTTATTTATGGTACCTTCTTGAAAAGGGTGGCCTCTTGAAAATATTCCATGGCTAGTTGTTGACTTAGGCATATAAAAGGTTAAGTTAACATTGTTATGGTTTCCTAGTTTTGGCATAAAAGATTGTTATCTATCATAATTTAGTGAAAGGGAAGCATGAGGAACTACTTACAGAAACTAAGTTATATTAACTTCCTTTTCAGAAATAATTATGTATACCTTTGCATGAAAAGAATAACTAATGATGTGTAATTCCAAGAAGGGAATTTGTGTTATGTACATTAAGAAGAGCTATTGTGATAAGCTCTTTCTTGCACAAATAATAGCCATTTTGTTATAGAGATATGTTCTTTACATGGATAGAAGAAATAGTGAGTTATAATGTTTCTTAGGAAAAATTATATGTGATTACTTTATGTTATCATAACTATTGTGTTAGTTTCTGCATATGCATGCAATATTTGCATTACCTTTTGTTGGAAATAATATACATATACGTATGTGGGAAAATATAGCATGTTGTGTTAGAATACATTGGAAAAGGTTGTTAGTGTAATATTTGAAAAAGAAGACATGTATTTGTATGCTTAATTGCATTAGTTTTATAGAAAAGAAAACAGGTGTTTACATGCTCTATTGTGTTAACAATTTCTTTGGGAAGACTCTTTTGGAAACTATATGCATTCCATGCATAGGAACAACAATAACGTGTTAGATTTATTATATTTGCATGCTCCAAAAGCAATAGCTGAAGGGCTGGTTCTTTTGTTAAAGTTTAAGTAACTCGAATGCACATTATGTCATTTTCCATTAAAGGAATTCCTGGGCAATTGTAGTGAATTGTCCTGTATGAATGTGAGCATGTGCGAGAAGTGTCAATAATGTGGGGATTATTTTGACATGAATTGATAGTTACTTTCTTACACTAAGGTAGTGATGTTAGAAGAAAAAATGTTGTGATATTGTATTCACATTTCATGTATGCTCATGAATAAGTGTTAAAGGATCGCTTAAAGATTGATTATTTATTGATTGAGGCTTTGTCTAATCATGCTATAAAAGCTTGTTGATGACATCAATGACAGGAAATGATGGTGACTTATGAGAAGGAAATATTATGCTTAACATGGTGGCAGGTAAATGATTAATGGTTCATGCAGATGAGTGCGAGCTGCAGGATGGTCCAATGTACGATGGTACATTGTAGGTACATCCATGCCACCAAGATACGAAGATATGAAAATTAGTGGGTAAATTCTATCATAATTATTGTAATGACTTTAAGCTAGATATGTGTATATTTCGTTGTAATATTTATAATGATGGTTAAGCGATGGTCTCCGTTATAAGCCATTGAGTGAGGGCTAAACACCCTCATGAGTGTTTAATAATAAAATTAAACGTTTGTTGGTTTTCACCCTACGGTGTTTCCAGGGTATATTGGTGTTCAATGATGTGATTGATTATTATGTAAAATTGATGATGTTGATTCATTTCTTGTTGTGATGTTCATAATGTTAAGTATGTGATGACTACATGAATAATGAAATTAATGCAAGGCTACATCATACAATTTTATGTTAATGTACTACAATAGAGATTGTTAATGGTTAATCAACTAACTATTGTTATACTAAAGTTACACTATGAACTGGTGGACATTCTATCTAAAGATGAGTAAGGAATATTTAATAGTGATTTGGATAGTTACCGTGGTTAAATGGTATAAGAAAATTTAACTCCTTACATTTCCATGTGAAATTATTGGTGTATGCTACAAGTGGTATTCGAGCTAAAGGTTGCAACATTGACGCCTTTGGGATTTGTTAAGCAAAAAGAAATTGAGGTATGCTACCAATGGACATCAGTTAAGGTATGATTCTAGAAATATACATATTTATTGATATATGCAGTAATCTACTTTTGACATGAGATGTGTGATTCATGATTATAACTACATTAAAGACTAATAAGTAATAAATGTTGTTGCAAAATGGTTTTTATAACATTGAAATCCTACTGAGGATAAAAGACAATAAAACCTTTGTTGTACTTATGAACAACTTGAGTAATCACTAGTGAAAATGAGAGTTGACTATTAACATTTGGGTAAATGACATATTACTCATACATTTAATGAACATAATTAAAGCTACCATGCACTACTTGAAAAATATGAATATGTATAGTGATGGTGTGTGAAAATAATGCATGAAGGAAAAAGACGGGGAAATTCCTTAAAGAGGATGAGAGTGTTTTAAAATAAAAGTGAGTGAACCCTTTGAGATGTTAAAAATACACAATGGGTCCAGTAAGACTTAAATATAATGACTAGTTTTCGAATGACTAGTTTTTGAATGAGTCATGTCATGGATGCATTAAGATTATTAGTGGCATTGATTAGTTAGTGTTGTATGACTAACTGATAAAACCTATATGCATGAATGGGTTTTTATTAAAGATTATTGCAAGTGGTAAACAAGTAGTTACTTCACGTGTCAGACTGTTGGTAACAGTACACTATTGGAATTAGAAATGTTGGACTGTTACCCGTGGGAATGTTACCCCAATCGTTATTGACACATACACATTAATAAATATTTATGTATACTTTATGCATGACAAAATTGTATGCATGAAACTAAAATTAATTTGAAAGTGAATATTTTTTTTTTTTTTTAACAATGCATATTTATGGTTAGTTTCATTGATGAGATTAAGCACGGTTAGCTTAATGGCAACAAGAAAACTTGTGAAAGAGTGCCGTGAAAAATTGCAACGGTAATTGATAAAGTATCATATTATAATGTGGATAATTTTGTTATTCAGGAAATAATAATGTATACTACATGGTATCATGTTATAATGTACATGATTGTGTTATTTGGGAAATAATAATGTATAACACATGCATGTTATTCATGTTTCCTGTTAATCTAGATATCAATGGACCCATGTGGAGGGCCAAGTATGATGTATGATGTAGATAAAGTTTCTTTTCTTTATGTATAATGTGCATATATTGTTTCAGAATCCGGATTATCCATAGTATCATAAAACATTGGTTGATGTTTCGAATCCCAATGGGGATCCATCATCAGGACGAGAATGAAGAATCGGAGGGGAGTCCTGGTAACCACAGAAGTTTAAAAACCATAATTATTTCCCTACACGGAGGGAAGTCTTGGCAACCACAGAATTTTAAAAACCATAATTATTTCCCTACACGGAGGGGAGTCTTGATAACTACAGAAGTTTAAAAACCATAATTATTTCCCGACACGGAGGGGAGTCTTGGTAACCATAGAAGTTTAAAAACCATAATTTTTTCCCTACATGGAGGGGATTCTTGGTAACCACAGAAGTTTAAAAACCATAATTATTTCCCTACACGGAGGGGAGTCTTGGTAACCACAGAAGTTTAAAAACCATAATGTGCATATAACTCATTATGTAATTTACTATGGGAAACAATGCTAAAAGAGAAATTTAATATGCCAAACAGTTGTCAACAATTGTGAAAGGATAGAAGGCCTTGGGTTGACGGCAGTTGCCTGCCCGAAGGAGTTGATGGTGCTTACCTGCCTGGATTTCCTCTCCCTAGAGATATATGATCTCATTAAGGGAAAAAAGTTGGCCAAGATGGTGAAGAGGGGAAAACCTAAGGCAACTCTATTGATTTTAGAGCCTGTTGGAGGAGGTCCAAAATTCCTCATAGACGAGAGGTTGTCAAAGGAATATGCATGATGTTGCCAAGAGGAATCCATACTGGACCTCGAATGGTCTTTTGTAAAATAATTGTCTGGATGTGAAATGACTCAATTTGGTTGTGGAAACCAACTTCCATGGGTTGGGAGGAGCATTTTGTTTACCATTGTGGTTCTCATAGTGGAACAAGTTAAGTAATAAGTTATTTGTGTTGGAAATGTTGTCATTGATGGCAAAGAAGCCAGCAGATGCAAAGATAGGCAAAGGAAAGTAGCATAGAAGGAACAAAGGCAGCAGGAGACAAATGAGGTGGTGCTGCAGAGTAGTAAAGACAGTAGAAGAGGGCCATTTAATAGCAGATCTGGAGAGACAGAGCAGTGAATATTAGAAGGGCCTGAAGAAGTTTAATACAGAGGTTTATTTATGTATTAGGGGTTTAATACAGTTGCAGATGAATGCTGGAGAAGATAGAATTAAGAGTGGACCTGGAATAAACTCTGCATACAGAATTCTGCGTGGATATGCCTTGAAGTTCCGAAAAATCATGCCTTCAACCCAGTTTGGAATATTGAAAGCATGACCAATTAAGAGATGGTCGATGAGAGACGAAGTCTATTGTTTAACCCTGTGCGTGACTAAAAGAATAATGAACTATGCGTGAGGCGATATTACGCGGAGAAACCATGCTAAAAGAAATGGTGCGAAACCTTAAAGAACGGAACCGTGAGCATGAACCAGAACCGTGAGAGATAAACAGTAAAACCGGAAGGCGAGGCCCGACAGTGTTCACGCAAGTTAAAGGGTGGTAAGTGGAATTGAGGAATTTAACGCGATATCACAAACTCAACGACGCGTGTCCATAGGTGGTTTTTAAAAACCACTTACATCGCGTGAAATTGGAGAGTTAACCCTTGCGTGCTTAAATTGCGCGATATGTGTTTATTGTCGTCAGGTCATCCAAAGCTATGCGATAAGTTTTCAACCGTCAGATGTGTGTGGTGAGTTAATTAGTGGGCCTGAATCAACAACTGTATGGTTAATTGAAACATAACTCAAATGTTAAGTCGTATGGTGTGAGACCACAGGCAAATGCGTGTGTGGATTCTTGTTGGATACATAATTGATACTTTTTGAAATACCCAAGGTTTAATACGAACGTCAAGGAGTAATATATATAGAATGTTGATGCGTCGGGGTCTAAGCTAAAATCGAGGGTTAATTCAGGCATTGATATATATATATATATATATATATATATATATATATATATATATATATATATATATATATATATATATATATATATATATATATATGATAATGAAGTCATGGATATACTTAACTGACAAGGGTGAAAAGTAGAGCGTGGGACCCGTGATCCATAATACGATATATGTTCTGCATTAATATATCTAAACTTTGGGTGAATGTTGTAAGAGAAGATGTATGTAATTAAAAAGCCGAAACCATTTGTAGCATTAAGAATAAGGGTTGAATAAAGAACATGGCTAAGCTGGGAGCGGAAACATTAATTGAACTACGGAGCCCGAGAGGTTATATAAATATATATTTATATTAGTGCTGAGTTTAAGTCTGAGCGAAATACTTAATATTATGTTGACAGATAAATTTATACATATAGTGTGGGACCCCCCCCACATAAAATTCCGAGAATCATTACCCCAGCTGGAGGATACATTAAAGACTGAAGCGGAAAATTACATACATATATATATATGCAGCACTTTATATAAGTGTAGTGCCTTTTAAACAAAGAACCAAAGTACCATAAGGTGGGACCCTCACCAAATCGCATCGGAGAAACTTGGCAGCGGAACATGTCAACAAGAAGTTGTGATTGTGATTGAGTTCTGGACCTGATCGGCATATAAACTGTGATTTTTATATGTTTCAGTTCCAGCCTAATCGCATCGGCACATCAAAATGAACAGTGGTTGATCGCATCAGAGAAGTAGTAGAGCATCGGAACAACTCAATGGAAGTCACAATTGCGACTTAGTGATTGGATGAGAGCTATTAGATTCACTAAGGGATGGACGGCGGAGATGATTCAAATGAATATATAGTGGACCGCTGCTAATCGGATCGGCAGAAATCAAAAGACAAAATCGCAGGAGTATTGTGAATGTTGCGATTGCGATTGAAATACACGAGTGGAGTATAGCTGGCATGTGGGGTCCATCCAAAGATAAGACTAAGAACAGGTTTGCTCCAAGTAAATTAATCCAAATCTAAAGAGGAAAGGAAAGCACCGCGGCACACACACACACACACACACACACATATAACGATACATACACATTTCCAATATGTGGACAGTAATGCATCGCATCGAAAGATAGAACAAGTTCAGCGAGTGGGCCCATAAGGGCATTCTAAGTATTAAAACGTTTTATTATTTGTATAATGCCGAGAGTTGAATTGCACAATTACACGTATGTAGCAGTTGCACCACGACAGAGAACAAGAGAGCTAGCAGAGCTGAAAGGGACAAAACATAGTTACAGAAAAGACAAGCGCAATGAAACAAGAAGCTCAATGAGTGAGCTGGAGCTCTCATTGTAATTAAGTGTAAATGATTTTATTGATTTATATTGTTTGTGATGCATTGGAAAGTCTCCGAAGGAAAACAAAAATCCCACTGTAAACTTGAAATTAATACATATTGTTATATGAGTAATAAAAGAAATGAGGAGACAGAAGGCAAAGAGACATGGCTGTCCATTTCGAATTCCCAGTAGAATACAAACAACCATGAAGCTATTTTGTATAAAACAGGGTAATATCCAAGGGGAGAAGGTTACGAAAAAAAGGAGAGAGTGAGAAGAGAGAATGCAGAGTTTGGAAAATTGAGGCAGAGAAGATAAGGAAGAGAGGAGCAGAAATAGATGCTACAGAATAGAGTTGATATCTGAGGTAAATCAACAAACATTTCTTTTGATAAATTGAGGAAGTTGGAGCTTCTTTATCAAGTTGAAGCTTGATAGCTGTCATTTGTAGCTGACTAAGGTTGGAGCCTCCTGTAGGTTGGTGCCTGCAGAAAATTGAAGGGAGTTGGAGCTTCCTTGCAAGTTGTAGCTTGCAGAATTGAGGTCGGAGCCTCCTGTAGGTTGGTGCCTGCAGAAAAAAAGTGGTGAGAGGGAGTTGGAGCTTGCCTTTGCATCACAAAAATAATAAGATGTGGTTTTCTCCCCTTATGGGTTTCCACTTATATCTGTTGTCTCTATCTGTGTTGCTTGTGTGCTGAGATGATTTACCAAATCTGCTTAACGTTTGCTGCTCTCATAACAAGTTTGATGTCACATTAATTTAATACTTTCTGCAACTTATTAAGACTGTTCATATATTAAGTTTTGTTATAAAAGTAAGTTGTAAATAAGCTGATGAAATTTTAAAAATATCATGTATGTGTTAAACTGATTAACCCCCGCCCCCCTCTCAGTTTAACTAAGAATTCAGCAATTTGTTATATTGAAAATAGTTTTTATATGATTTTGTAAATATCTTATATAGATATTAAGAGGAAATGAACTTAGAGAATTGAAAATGAATTACTGAATGTATAAATTCATTTATTTTATTGCTAATTTGTTTGAATGTCTTAGCAGAGGCTAGGATATGCCTATGGTGCACTGATTGACCATTGGTACGATTAGAGAGCTAGGTGCTCTCTGGGTACTTTTTTGAAGTAATTTGTGGATGTATTTAGTAGGACCTAAGACAATGTGCAAGTGATGCATTGATTAGAGGGTTGGTGCTCTCTAAGTACTTGTGGAAGTACTCTGATTAAAACATCTCTTGATATTGCATGAAAGTTTGATAGTTGCAAGTATTTCATTTGATTGAAACTATGTAACTAATGTGATTGAATTTGTTAGTCATATATTACAGGCTCTTTCCATGGAGTGTTTAAGGGTTGTTCAAGGATTTTCAAAGATCTTGTGTAAAAGCCATCATTACTTCCAATAGTAATTGGTAAGTAACGGTAAGTTGGTATATATATTTTTCTATATTTTTATGAATTGAATAATGGATAAGTATTTAAAAAAGGAAATGAAATATTCTTTGAGCTATACATGATTATGACTATGGATAAAACCATTATTGTTTCAAAAAATGGAATTTAAGGAAAATAAAGTGTTTCATTGCGAAGGGGAAGGACCCCCTTTGGGTTGTTTATATTATTATATCATGAGTATAAGTTTAAGTTTCAGTAAGAGAAGCACACCAAGGACGACGTTCTCTTCAAGGGGGAGTATGTAACATACCTACTTAACCTTACGTACTTACACATGGTAAATCAATCTTACTCTAATTGTTTAATCAATGATCACTTGGAATCAAGAACTAGTTATGGGTAACTAATATTCTTGTTATTTTCCACTGACTCTCGACATAGGGAAAAAGGGTAATTTATGATGATCGCCAAGAGACGGAAGGCATGGCAGAGGTGGTCCATTAGGCCGTCTTCCCCTAATTTTCTCTGCTATCACCACCAGGTAGTCCTGCAACACTGCACTAGTCTCCCCCTCTTCTTCTATTCTTCCAATCATTGCCATCGTTGTTTCTCTCGACGAACCTTAACTAGATGCAATCACCTCTATAAGAATAGAAAAGTGGAGGATAGGATAATAGAATGAATTTTCAAACATGTGAAGGTTCTTTTTATAATAGCGGAAAAGTATGCTACGGATGATTCTGAAATGCTTAGTCTAACCGGATTCAGATTCAATTTTGGGTATAATTGATGGAATGGAATTTCGGGCAATGGATATTTCATGCACATTGCCACTGAATTTCATGTGCATGGCCACTTAGGAGTCGTTGTAGAGAGCCTGCACAAACAATTTCCAAAAATTAAAGATAAGTACTTTGTTAATTTTTACTGAAAGGATTAAAATAATTATGCCCAAGATCAAATAAGTCATCTTGAGAATTATTTCATATGCATTTTTACTTGTGGAAAATGATAAGAATCAAGGCTATAAATATTTTTTTTGGTAAAACAAATATATATATATATATATAACATATAGCTTTTTCAGGAAAAGATTATGAGAAAATAGTAAAGAATAATTATTATCTTTCTCATATTTCTTGGGATAGGTTACATATACCAAGAAAAGGGTATTTCATTAGTTTATTGGGATCTGACTGAAACAAATTCATTGTTGACTGTTTACCTTACGTGTTTCCAATTTATTCTCATATCAAGATGAAATAAATGTATGAGAAAATATTTGGCAAGATATAATAAGTTGGGATTTCCCTTGTTAAGGTGAAAATGTGTAATTGTGGTTAAATATAATATCTTATGGAATTACCTTCTAAAAATTATACACATAATTAACATAAGTCATAGGATTGTCTTTGGAAAGAATATATTTATCTTGTGAGTGAAATATAAGTCCATTGTGTTAATTCCTTTGCAAGAGTTTGCAAAAGTTACATGTTCTAGTGGGTAAAAGAGCAAATTATTATTGTGTTGTATATTGGGTATTTTGATTTAATTGCATGGTTTACTGTATGAAAGGTTAACTTTGTTAGTATTTTAAAAAGGTCTTCTTAGTTCTTATGCAAAAAATAAGGGTTAATTATGGTACCTTCTTGAAAAGGGTAGCCTCTTGAAAAAGATTGCATGGCTAGTTCTTGACTTAGGTGTCTAAAAGGTTAAGTTAACCTTGTTATGGTTTTCTAGTTTTGTGTATAAAAGATGGTTATCTATCATAATTTCATGAAAGGGAAGCATAAGGAACTACTTAAGGAAACTAAGTTATATTAACTTCATTTTCAGAAATAATTATATGTATATCTTTACATGAAAAGAATAGTTAATGATGTGTAATTCCAAGAAGGGAATTTGTGTTACGTACATTAAGAAGAGCTATTGTGATAAGCTCTTGGTTGCGCAAATAATAGCCATTTTGTTATAGAGATATGTTCTTTGCATGGATAGAAGAAATAGCGAGTTATAATGTTTCTTAGGAAAAAATATATGTGAGTACTTTATGTTATCATAACTATTATGTTAGTTTCTGCATATGCATGCAATATTTGTATTACCTTTAGTTGGATAGAATATACATATACGTATGTGGGAAAATATAGCATGTTGTGTTAGACTACAATGGAAAAGTTTGTTAGTGTAATATTTGAAAAAGAAGACATGTATTTGTATACTTAATTGCATTAGTTTTACAGAAAAGAAAACATGTGTTTACATGCTTTCTTGTGTTAAGAATCTCTTTGGGAAGAATCTTTTAGAAACCATATGCATTGCATGCGTAGGAACAACATTCAACATGTTAGCTTTATTATATTTGCATGCTCCAAAAGAAATAGTTGAAGGGCTAGTTATTTTGTTAAAGTTAAAGTAATTCAAATGCACATTGTGTCATTTTCCATTAAAGGACAATTGTAGTGAATTGTCTTGTACGAATGTGAGAGTGTGCGAGAAGTGTCATAATAATGTGGGGATTATTTTGACATGAATTGATAATTACTTTCTTACATTAAGGTAGTGATGTTAGAAGAAAGAATGTTGTGATATTGTATTCACATCTCATGTATGCTCATGAATAAGTGTTAAAGGATCACTTAAATATTTATTATTGATTGATTGAATAAAAGCTTGTTGATGACAGGAAATGATGGTGACTTATGAGAAGGAAATATTATGCTTAACATGGTGGTAGGTAAATGATTAATGGTTCATGCAGATGAGTGCGAGCTGCAGGATGGTCCAATGTACGATGGTACATTGTAGGTACATCCATGCCACCAAGCTATGAAGATATGAAGATTAGTGGGTAAATGCTATCATAATTATTGCAATGGCTTTAAGCTAGATATTTGTATATTTCCTTGTGAGATTTATAACGATGGTTAAGGGATGGTCTCCCTTATAAGCCATTGAGTGAAGGTTGAACACCCTCAAGAGCGTTTAATAATAAAATTAAACGTTTGCTGGTTTTCACCCTACGGGGTTTCTAAGGTATATTGGTGTTCAATGATGTGATCGATTATTATGTTAAATTGATGATGTTGATTCCTTTCTTGTTTTTATGTTCATAATGTCAAGTATGTGATGACTACATGAATAATGAAATGAATGCAAGGCCTACGGGGTTTCCAAGGTATATTGGTGTTCAATGATGTGATCGATTATTATGTCAAATTGATGATGTTGATCCCTTTCTTTTTGTGATGTTCATAATGTAAGTGTGTGATGACTACATGAATAATGAAATGAATGCAAGGCTACATTATATAGTTTTATGTTAATGTACTGCAATAGAGGTTGTTAATGGTTAAGCAACTTACTATTCTTATACTAAAGTTACACTATAAACCAGTGGACAATTTACCTAATGATAAGTAAGAAATATTTAATAGTGATTTGGATAGTTACCGTGGGTAATTGGTATAAAAAAAATTTAACTCGCATTTCCATGTGAAGTTATTGATTATTTTTCAAAATGTTATGTTTATTATATTATGATTTGTTTTATATTAATATAATTAAAGATAAATTGAATTATAATTTTATTTTAAATTAATATTATTATTAATTATAAAAATAATTAATATATGTGATAAATTAATAAAAAATAAAAAATATATATGATAAATTAATAAAAACAATAAAATTTAATTATTTATATTTATAATTAAATTAAAAAATTAAAATGATGTAATTGTAAATTTTAATTTTCTATTTCAATTAATACTAAAAAAATTATTAAAACAAGCTCACCCTTATTAACATAATAACTGTAATACGTTTCAGGATTCGATATTATGGAGAAGATAGGAAAATAGTGAAACCTTTTTTAATATATATTGATTTCAGTGTTCTCGAGAAAATACTGAAACCTTTTTCATGCGATGAATTTTGATTTACTATGAAATTTTCGCGGTAATTCAATTGTTGATTTGCGTGACCAATGGAGACCATTTTTGAATGATATTAAATTACTCATTCATTTTGGATTACAATTAGCTTTTTTTTTCTTTCTTTTTTTTCTTCTTAAAGTGGCTTAAAATATAGTTTTTTTTCATTAAAGTTGTTTAAAATACAGTTACCAGTGAATGAATTGGGATTTAACCAGCCTAGATCCATCTTAACTTCGGATCTATCAAGCGCCGAGAGGGATCAAATCTCTCAAGGTGAAAACCTGTTTTTTGAGTGCAAAAATTGAGGAAAGGTTTTCACCTCGAGAGATTTGATCCCTCTCGGCGCTTGATAGATCCGAAGTTAAGATGGATCTAGGCTGGTTTTAGTCGTGTGCGACCAAGGAAAATCTATCAATAATATGATGAACATATGTTTAATTTTATCAATAATATGTAAATACATCTAATATTAACATAACCATTTTAAATATGTTAAATATGTCTGAGACTTATTGAGTAATTTTAATTTTAAATTTGATTAGTTACCTCAGTTTGTTGAGATGATAAATACTGTAAAATAACTTTAATGATGGAATAAAATTTTGAATGCAAAGTGACAATGTATAATATTTAATGATAGAAACTATGAATAATAAGAATGTAGTCAATTACTAATAGTCTTCATTGTGATCGATTTCAAACTATTTTCTTCTACTATTATTATTTTCACCCATGTTAGTTTTGTCATATTTTCATATTTGTTATTTGAAAAGGACAGTTGGAATCATAAAACATTTAAATATTTAGCTCGAGCTGTTGTAGTAAACATGATACCTTGTCTCTCTTGCTCTCCAATATTAATAGGTTGAATTACTATAACACAAAAATCAATGTACATTGTCAATAATTTTTTGTGCTTACACTGAAATCATTGCACACACACTATTAATCCAATGACTTTAAAATTAATATACCATCATACATCCAATTACATCAAATTAGAAATGAACATATACACTGAAATCCATGCAACTAATGCAAGAAATCAAATAATAATAGAAAACAACATCTACACTAAAATCAAAGCATCTAATGCAAGTAATCAAATATGATTAAAAATCAACATCTACACTCAAATAAATGAGTCTAGTGCAAGTAGGAAAATAGGATTTAAAACCAACATCTACACTGACATCAATGCATCTAGTGCAAGAAATCAAATAGGACTAGAAATCACCATCTACACTGAAATAAATGCATTTAGTGCAATAAATCAAATTGGATTACAAATCATCTACATTTAAATCAATGCATTTAGTGCAAGCAATCAAATAATATTAGAAATCACCATCTACACTGAAATCAAAGCATTTAGTGAAAGAAATCAAATAGGATTAGAAATCACCATCTACATTGAAATCAATGCATTTAGTGCAACCAATCAAATAGGATTAAAAATAATCTACATTGAAATCAATTCATCTAGTGCAAGAAATCAAATATAACTAAAAATCAAAATCTACATTAAAATTAATGCATCTAGTGAAATCAATAAAATAGGATTAGAAATCATCTTCTACTATGAAATTAATGCATTTAGTGCAAGCAATCAAATAGGATTAGAAATAATTTACCTTAAAATCAATCCATCTAGTGTAAGTAATCAAATATCATTAGAAATCAACATCTACACCAAAATCAATTCATCTAGTGCAAGAAATCAAATAGGATTAGAAATCACCATCTACACTGAAATCAATGCATCTACGACAAGAAATCTTCTTCCCTCTCTCCCCCATATATATCTATATATCCCTCCATCTCTCCTTTTTCTCTTTATCTCTTTATATCCCTCCTTCTCTCCATCTATCTTTTTTTCTCTTCACCTTACATCTCAATCTATATCTCACTCTATCTCTCTATATCAACTCCCAAACATAAAATCTCTTTCTCCAATCTATCTATCTATCTATCACGCCCTACCCCCCCTCCCCCCTCTCTCACTCTCTCTTTTCCCCTTCCCTCCCTCTCTCTCGCTTTTATCTCTCTTCCTTCTTTCTACCCTTTCTCCCTCTCTCTCCATCTTATTTATCACTCCCCCCCTCTCTCTCTCTCCATCTTTCACCCTCTATGTCTTTATTCTTACCTCCCCCTCTCTCCCTCTCCATCTTCATATCTCTTTCTCTACCTCTCTTCACTCCCTCTCTTCATTTCTCTCCCCCCCCTCTCTCTCTCTATCTTCACCTTCCAACTTTGTTACCATATGCCTTTCTCTCTCCTTCTCTCTCCCATTCTCTCCATATCTCCTTATTTTTCTCTTTATCTCACCCCAAAGGATACACACTCCCTCTTAATCTCTCCCTTGTCATTCCCCCTCTCTCTCCACTACTCACTCTCTATGTATTTCTTCTTCCCTCCCTCTCTCCTCATCCAGCTCCATCTATCAATCCCTCCCTCTCTTCCCCTCCAAATCCATATTTCTATCCATCCCTCTCTCCTCCCCTCTCTCATCCTCTCTTTCAAGTCCCCTCTCTTTTCCTTCCTCTCTCTCCCTTTCTCTCCTACCTCCATTTCTCTTCCCCCATCTCTCTCTCTCTATCTCTCCATATCTCAATCCACCCTTCTCTCACCCTCCAAATTCATATTTCTATCCCTCCCTCTCTCCTCTCCTCTCTCCTCCTCTCTTTCAAGTCCCCCCTGTTTCTCCTTCTCTCCTCCCTTGTCTCCATCACTCCTATGTATCTTTATCTCACCCATAAGCATACACACTCTCTCTCCATCTCTCCCTTGTCACTCCCTCTCTATGTATTTCTTCTCCCTTTACTTACTTCACCTCCAACTCCATCTCTCTATCCCTCCTTCTCCCCTCCTCCTTATCTCCTCCTCCTCTCATCCTTTCTCTCTCTCCCTTTCTCTCCTACTTCCCTCTCCCTTCCCCCTTCTTTCTCTCTCTCTCACTCTCTACCCTCCAATCCTATCTCCTTCTCCCTCCCTCTCTCCTTATCTCTCTCCCACCTCCATCTTTATGTCTCCCTCTCCATCTCTTACCCTTCTCTAACTCTCTCACTCTTCTCCCTCTATGTCTCTTCATTCCTCTTCTCCCCTCTCCTTCAATTTATCTCCATATCTCCCTTCTCACTCCTCCCCTCTCTCCTCCTCTCTTTCAAGTCCCCTCTCTTTTCCTTCCTCTCTCTCCCTTTCTCTCCTACCTCCCTTTCTCTTCCCCCATCTCTCTCTCTCCCTCCATATCTCAATCCATCCTTCTCTCCCCCTCCAAATTCATATTTCTATCCCTCCCTCTCTCCTCCCCTCTATCCTCTTCTCTTTCAGGTCTCCCCCCTCCCCCCCTTTCTCCTTCTGTCCTCCCTTGTCTTCATCACTCCTATGTATCTTTATCTCACCCATAAGCATACACACTCTCTCTCCATCTCTCCCTTGTCACTACCTCTCTATGTATTTCTTCTTCCTTTCCTCGCTTCACCTCCAACTCCATCTCTCTATCCCTCCTTCTCTCCTCCTCCTCTCATCCTTTCTCTCCTACCTCCCTCTCCCTTCCCCCTTCTTTCTCTCTCACTCTCACTCTCTACCCTCCAATCCTCTCTCCTTCTCCCTCCCTCTCTCCTTATCTCTCTCCCACCTCCATCTTTATGTCTCCCTCTCCCTCTCTTACCCTTCTCTAACTCTCTCACTCTTCTCCCTCTCTGTCTCTTCATTCCTCTTCTCCCCTCTCCTTCAATTTATCTCCATATCTCCCTTGTCACTCCCCCTATTTCTCCACCTCTATCATATATCATGATGTATTAATATATATTACAATATAATAAATTTAATATTGCATTAATCTAAACATATTAAATATAATAATATTAATATTTTAATATTAATTTTAGGGTTAATAATGTTTTTTTTGGCCTGGTATTAATAATAATTTGGTCCATCGTATTTGACCCTTATACTTCATATATAATTAGATGTTGATTTCTAATCGTATTTGATATATTTTTATTTATTTACCTTACCTCTTTATACCTCTTTTATATTTATTTATTTACCATACTTCTTTTATAAATATGTTATTTGGCCCATGGTATTTTCCCATAGTATTATTAATAATTTGTCCCATGGTATTATTAATAATTTTTCCCATAGGGTTGACCTAAATAAAACCTTTTTTTGAGTTTTTGTAAATATAAAGTGGTTTACTGAGTAAATATAAAAATCAGTTTTATTTATTTGCCATACCTCTAGTTTATTTATATTTTTATTTATTTACCATACCTCCTCAGTAATATAAAAAGAGGTTTTATTTATTTACCATACTTATGGTTTATTTATATTTTTACTTATTTACCATATTTTATTTATTTACCATATCTCTTTTTTGAATGTTATAAACCTCTTCATATTTTAAGTTTATATCATTTAAATTTATTTTTATTGAATTTTTAATTGTTCATTTATATGTTTATGTAAGTTATTGTTCAAGCCGACATTTTTTTTTGGCTTCCGACATACTTACACATCGGGGTCATACTGGGCTGTAAAATGCGCCTCTCGGCGCAATAAGTTGTTTAAAATATATTTACCAGTGAATGAATTGGGATTTAATTTGATATAGGAAAAATTAAATATATAAAAAATAAAAAATTTGAGAATATATTAAAATATGTTAATTTTTTTTTAAATATTAGATAATTTCTCGCATATATAATGGATAATTTTTTTATTTTTTATTTTATGTTGCATTTTAAAACATTTACTAATATTAATTAAATTGTTGTTTATATATTTAATGTTTTATACATTAACCAAAACAAAATTAAACACATACAAAGCTATATTTTTTTGATAAATGACTAACTTGAACCACAAATCAAATCTACATATTACTCCAATATCTATACTATTGATGACGAAGGAAATTATTTTTTATAAAATATTTTGACTTTTTAACTAATAATAAATTATTCTAAATGTGTTGAAGATATTTTCGTAGTACCTATGCAATTGAGCATCTACATGAAAACTCTATAAAAATATTATGCATACCATCAAAAGTAACAGGAGCTCTGAAATTTCAGACGATGCCAAATTTCGGAGGGTGGTTATCTTGTGATTGTTGTGCCCCATAAAATCCCACTATTATTATTGTTTTTTCCTTACATTATTAATGCTATGTAGGCCCTAATTATATTTTGACCCTTTAGACTTCTATATATATGAAGGAGATCTTGTTATTTGAATCATCCAATAATTTTTCATTTATGTAATGTAAAGAAAGGTTTCTCCCTCGAAGTGGCTTATTATCAAGTCATTGATCTATATTTTCTTATGTTTCTGTGTTCTTTTGATCTAGATATATAACATGATGTGCCATTATATTGCCTTTGGAACTTGTGGGATGAGTTCATAACTAGTCTCCATGTTACCTATTCTAACATGAGTGACTTTTAGGGGATTGGTCTTCGATCTTCCCAAGATCGAAGAAATGCTAGGAATAATCCACTTAAAAGTACCACCTACTCCTAGTCATGTTCCCAACAACCCCCCTCCCGTGCACACATGCAAACTTTCATATCACCTTCCTAGCACTAGCAATGTGATAACATGTCTCACATGTAGTCTAGTGTAACATAGTTCATTTCTGGTAGCTTCTAGGTGAGATCCATCAAAGGCGTCTCTTAGAAATCCAAGTGTAGAGCCTTCAAATGCAAGTAGGAAAGTTGGTTTTCCTAGGTGAAGTCAAGTGGTGCCACATTTATTCTTTCATTATGGGCATACTTGTCATGGCTTGATGGAGGCTCCTATTCAATTCCATAAAACCAAGGTTTCAAATTGCACAAAACTATAGTTTTTCAAATTGCATGTCTATATATCATAACATATATTTCCAAATTGTAATGAAAGGTCAATATCATGTCTTTACTTATATTGTCTAATCATGCACTCAAATTTGAACTCACTATGTTGGTGTTTTCATGCTGAACTGTTGTCATTTTTCATTCCACTCTCTCCACGAGTCTCATGTTTATGTTCACTACACCTTTTCAATAAAAAAAGCATCTTGAACTATTGTCAACATTGGGGATTGGTTAATAGAAGGAAGAAGTTTGTTACATGTCCTATCATATATTGCAATTCTTACATTATAGTTTGTACAGTGGTCAATTTAGATTGTGTGTGTTTCTTATGGTTTTCCAATTACATGCATGATGTACTAACATTAAGTATGTGTCAATTATTGTGCATCACTTACATGAATTAATGCAAATGTCTTGATGGCCATTGTTTATTTCTTATGTTTGTTACTTATGTGTTGTTAGTTAAATTGCATCACCTATATGTAACACCAAATATGTTGTACCATGACTAAGTGTGCATTGTTTTAGCACAATGATGCTTAACTATGCAACTTATGGTAGGTATGTTGGAAATGTAGATCACTACTAAGGGAGGCCGGTGAATCAGTAATGTATCGAGTAGATCAATTATTAATTTTTTCCCCTTTTAAACAATTACATAATATGCATCATTTACATAGCATAATGTACATTTACAGATTATAATTTAAGCATACAAATAATACGAAAAACAAGAACAAGTAATAAGAAACATATAACCATTAAAGCACAACCAAAAAAATCATCATCACATTGGGGACACCATATATTAGGTGGAAAGCCCAAATGTGAAAAACTTGCAATGATTCATCTTTGTCTGCTTCTTATTATTATTCAAGTTCTTCTTCTTTAGAACTGGCTGAGGTGCGGTTATTTAGTTAATCATTTTGAATTAGATGCATCCTGATTTTGTGATGCTTTGTGACTCTAAGAGCTTAGTGGTTATGGTTATGGATTGGTGGCCATGGAGTTCTATTGGAACTCATTTCAGTGATAATTGATGAGTCTTGGTTTTGACTCTAGCATCGAATGCAGGATTATTCAATTTTGGAATGGCACTTGGACATGACAGAGCAGTAGGGATCATGGAGTTGTAGGTTAAGACCATTTTGGCCAACCGTAAGTTGCCCTGGAAGGTGGAAACAACCAAGTGATTTATAATGCACCACTTGGGTGCGTGTGATGGGAACATGAGCTTGTTGTTGGAGACTCGGGTTGTTGGGGTTGGTACCTTGGCTAGGGGTTGGTTGTTCGATCTCCAATTTTTTTATATAGAGTTGTAGTCCCAATTTGGGGGTAACTTGTGGTTTACACTATGAACCACATGATCTATGACTAAGTGGAATGTGG
This sequence comes from Pinus albicaulis, assembly GCA_034641835.2. Classification (NCBI taxonomy): domain Eukaryota; kingdom Viridiplantae; phylum Streptophyta; class Pinopsida; order Pinales; family Pinaceae; genus Pinus; species Pinus albicaulis. The sequence continues at coordinate 307,768,303 of CM076582.1, read as the reverse complement.
AAATCTCGTAGCCAATCATCTTATCACAATCAAATAAGTTTTTATGCTAAAATTATATCTATTATGACAAAACCTTAGTACCAGGGTTTTAGTTAATTATGGTTATCGTGCATTTATTACCATTGTGGTATTATGTCTCTACATTTTATGTGTGATGATAATGCTCTCATGGCATGTAGTATTGTGTTCATGCTAACCATATTTGTCAGTCACATGAGAAAACTATGGTAGGTTAGAGTGCATTCACTTCCATAGTTTAATTAATCATGTTGTAAGCAATACCGGTTATGTAGGATTTCCTAACTGTGGTTGGGAACATTACCAGGTCCTACCTAGAGATATTTCCACTACATCATTTGACCAAAGCATAGAGGTTAGTATCACATCAAAGATGGATAATACAACGACTAGGTTTGTATATAAGATAATGATGCCGCCATGGAGCTCATTTCTGGATCCTTATCTTTGTATTTCTAAGCTAATGCATCAAAATCATACTATTGCTTCCCATTTTCAACTAAATCCTCTCCTCTATTCATATGCCTAAATTTAAAAAGAGATGAAATTTCAATGACACTATTTACAAATTTAGAGTTGCCATCAAGAGAATCACATGTTGATGTCAAGAAAACATTATATTTGTGCAAAACCACATAGTCTAAGTGGTATTCTAGGTCAAATAAAAACGATCAAAATCTATTGACAATAAACGTGTGGGCATTCCCTAATATATGGTGTCCATATATTCGCTAATGACACCATATTTTTGAGTTTCATTCCTTTTGATTGCAACACCCACGTATTAATCATAGCTTTTGTCTTGTGCTAAAAAAAAGTCTGAAATTTTTTACAACAAAGGGAAGATCCAGTATGCAAATTACTTACAATGTAAGTCCTAGGAATGGAATATGGAGTTATTACAATACTAGCCAGGCAAAAAATATTGGAATTTATAAATATTCCGAACACACAGGGAGAATAAAAATTCTCCTCTACCTCAACACAGATATTATAAAAATTTTCTGAATGCTGGACAGAGATGGCACAAAAATTGAAAACTATTTCATTAACATGAAAAACATTTACAAAATGGAGATTTTGTCTTCAGAACGAAGTTTTGGTTTTACAATGGATTAGATGCTACAAAAGCAGCGTTACAATCTTTTCTCTCTGTCTCTCTTTCTGCCTTCGGGCTTTTTCCTTTATATGGCGCGGTTGTATGTCACTACAGAGGCACTATAGGGTCGATGTGGACATGGCATGCAGTGCTCTCGCAGTAAATCTCCTCCGTCAATCTCTGGTCAGCACTTGATTGCTTGGTCAACTGTGGAGGTACCCCCTCCAGTTCTTTTAAACCTTTATACTCCCCCTCGTAACATTAATTTTAACCAAAATTTAATAAACCTTTAACCCAGAATTCAAACTTCAAACAAACTGCATTATAATCAAATTCACGTTACAAATTGCCCTTACGTCAGCAGACCCAAAACCAACGTGAACGCATTCCTATTGGCTGGTGTTGGGCCCACCGGAACTCAATCAATATTATGAACCAGATTCTATAAAATCTTCGCGTAACAAATGTGGTTGATGACGTCATGGAAAAAACCTGCGCGATAAACTGCGATTGGCCCATGTTCTAGCTGAGTTGGCAGTGGGACCACATCGTATCGGTGCATCGGTGGATCAGATGGTTTGGACGTTTGGAATTTGGCGAATGCGATTGTGATGTTGCGATGTGCGTTGTGGGGACCACATCACATCGCAATATCGCATCGCAAGAAATACATCGGGAAATCGGATGAGCGGATGGTGAAGTGCGATGTTGCGATGTGCGATGGTGGTAGGGACCACATCACATCACAATATAAACTTCAAAACATAACACATCAGAGAGGCATAACATTTTCCGTTGCGATGTGTGATATCGCAACATCGCATTGCATCAGAACTTCACATCAACAAGACACAAATATCGCATTGGTAATTAACATATACAAAGATCTTTGTGGAATGGATAAAAGGATTTGCGATGAGCGATATTGAAATGGGGTCCACCATGATGTGGCCCATTCAAATAAAAAATTGCCGCATAACATAAACTCTTTTTGTTTGGTTGGTGAGGGCTTTTACGCCCGATAAGACGGTTCTTTAATAAGCTCTGTTGTTGCATTATTGAACCATGATTTCTTCAATACTTCTCTGCAAAAGACGGCTGCGGCCCATAAACAAAAAACTTCCTTACGATTTCATTTATACCTCTTGTTAAATGCATAGTGGTGCGCACTCAACCTAAGCTGCCCCTGTTGTACTCTGTTTCTACTTGCACGGGGTTTTGCAGGTGACTTTAATATTTTCAACACTCCCCCTTAAATTTAGTTGTTGGGTTATTTGTCATACCCAAGCATTTTCTCAAATATTCAAAACTCTTTTGACCCAATGGCTTTGTCAGAATGTCTGCAAACTGCTCCTTTGTTCTGCAATGTTTCATAACAATTTCTCCATTGTTCACCAATTCTCTGATGTAGTGAAACTTGGCATCTATGTGTTTAGTTATTTTGTGAAACATAGAACTCTTTGACAATGTTATAGCTGAGCTATTGTCGCAATAAATCGTTGTCCCTTCTACCTGTTCTTGACATAAACTCCTCAACATTCTTGTCATCCACACTGCTTGACATGCTGCTATTGTAGCTACCACATACTCTGCCTCTGCTGTAGACAATGCTACAATAGGTTGTTTCTTAGAAGCCCATGAAATAGCTCCTGAACCCATATGAAAAACATGACTAGAAGTACTTTTCCATTCATCGATACTTCCAGCCCAATCACTGTCAGTATATCCAATCAATTCGGAATTTTTTGAAGTAGTATATAAAACACCATACCTCTTAGTTCCTTTCACATACCTCAGAATTATTTTTGCTGCTTGCCAATGTGCCTCTTTTGGCCTTTCCATAAATCTGGAAATTAAAATAAAAACATGCATAATATTAGGCCTAGTTGTAGTCAAATACATGAGGCTGCTAACTATGCTCCTATATAAACAAGGATCAAAATCCTTGTTGATGTCCTCTTTGCTGAGTTTCAATCCCATTACTGTGGGAGTAATTGCTTCCTTGCAATCCTGCATGTTAAATCTTTCCAAAACTTCATTAACATACTTTTCCTGAGAGATAAAAATTTTGTTTTCATTTTGCTTTACTTTTATTCCTAAGAAGTATCTCAGCAATCCCATATCATTCATTTCAAATTCATCCTTCATGACTGTTTTAAAATTCTCAATGAGGTAATCATCATTACCTATGATTATCACATCATCAACATACAAAAAAAAAATGAGCATCTTACCATCTTTCTCCTTGATGTATAATGTGGGTTCTCCTTCACATTTTTCAAACCCATTTTCCAGTAGATAAGAATCTATCCTACTGTACCATGCTCTTGGTGCTTGCTTCAGCCCATAAAGAGCTTTCTTCAATCTGCAAAATTTGTGCTCTTGGCCTTCTTTCTCATAGCCGAGAGGTTGTTCAACATAAACCTCTTCCATTAAAAATCCATTCAAGAATGCTGATTTTACATCCATTTGGTAAACCTTCCATTTGTTTTGTGCTGCTATGGACAGCATTGCTCTCACGGTTTCCATTCTTGCAACTGGTGCAAAATTTTCTTCATAATCTCTTCCATGTTGTTGCTTGTAGCCTTTTACAAGTCTTGCCTTGTGCCTTTCAATTTTACCTTCAGCATTGCTTTTGGTCTTATAGACCCACTTTACTCCAATGACTTCCTTTCCATTTGGGAGATCAACCAATTCACATGTTTTATTCTTCTCTATTGCATTCATTTCTTCATCCATAGCTTCTATCCATTTTTTGTCTTTCACTGCATATTCAAAATTAATAGGATCATCAACATGAAAATACAATGGAAAAAAAGAATTTATACCTTCATTTGTTGTCTCTTGCTCATAAATATCATTCAAATTTCTGAATCTGGTCCCTCTTTTTCTTGGTGTAGCTGTGCTTGAAGAACCACTTAAATAAGCTCCATGTGGTGTGCTTGGAGAAGCACTGCTTTCACTTCTCAAGGGTGTTCTCATTCTTGCTTGAGGTGTCCCTTGCTGTCCTTGTGTTGGTGGAGGTGGTGCTACCAATGAGGTGTTCCTTTCAACCACATCTTCCTCATCATCATCATGAGACAAACATCTTTTGAAATTGACTGTTTTCTCAATGATTCCATTCCATGCTTCTTCTTCTATGAATTGCACATCTCTGATTATAACAAATTTCTTTGTGGATGGGTTATACAATCTATATCCCTTGGATTCTTCACAGTATCCAAGAAATATGCACTTCTCCCCCTTACTGTCCAACTTCTTTCTCAGCTGATCTGGAATGTGTGCATAAGTCACACACCCAAAAACTCTCATGTGGGTGACTCCTTGTTTTTTTCCACTCCATGCTTCTTGTGGAACTATGTTCATCACTACTTTTGTTGGGCACATATTCAAAATATATACTGCACAATTTGTTGCTTCTTCCCAATAATCATTCGGCGAATGTTTTTCCTTTAGCATACTTCTCACCATATCCATGATGGTTCGATTTTTCCTTTCAGCAACACCATTTTTCTGTGGTGTGTACTGTGTTGTGAATTGTTTATATATGTCGTTTGCTCTGAAAAAACGCATAAATTCTTTTGAGATGTACTCACCTCCTCTGTCATTCCTTAAGAATTTGATATGCTGCCCACATTGTTTCTCTACAAGAGCTTTAAAGTGGAAAAATTTCTCAAACACTTCACTTTTATATTTCAAGAAATAAACCCATAATTTTCTTGTGGAATCATCAATGAAGGTCAACATATAATTGATGCCTGATATTGATGATGTTTGTATTGGCCCACACAAATATGAATGGATAATTTCTAAGGTTGCCTTTGCCCTTATGCTCTTTCCTGATGGAAAATTTTCTCTTTGTTGTTTTCCCAAGATGCAGCCTTCACATAGGTTGTCTGGTTTCTCTATCAATGGTAGTCCTCTTACCATTCCCTTTCTGTGCGACAAATTTAGACCTCCTAAATTGAGATGTCCTAATCTCAAGTGCCATAACCAATTCTCATCTTTCACTTCCTTTTGAAATACCTCTTGTGTTACATCTACTACATTCTTTCTCTTTCCCTTCAATTCTATATTGAGCTTGAGTGGAAACATTTTATTGCTGGTCATTTGCACTTTTGTAATAACCTTCTTGCTTGGAGGTATGTCCATTATTTTTCACACATCATTTTTGAAGAATACATTGTAACCTTTGTTAATGAGTTTCCCAATGCTCAAAAGATTACATTTCAAGCTAGGAACATAGTATACATCTGGCAAAAATTTCTGCTCTCCATTTCTTGCACGGATACTTACTCTGCCTTTTCCCTTGAGAGAGATCTTAGTATCATTTCCAGTTGTTACTTCAGATTTAACATCTTCATCAAGATTGGCAAGCATTGCTATGTTTCCAATCATGTGATTACTGCAGCTTGAATCTAAGAACCATACATCATCCTGCCTATCTTGTGCTACATTACATGTTAACAACACATTCTTTGGGTTCTTTTCTTCTTTTACTACATTTTCATTCTGCTTATTATTCATGTCATATTGCTTTTTCCTACACTTGTTGGCATAATTCCCATATTTTTTGAAATAATGACACTGGACATTGGATTTGTCATACCTTTGTCCATGAGCATGTTGTTGTCCACCTTGCTAGTTGCTACTTTGGCCTTCGCTTTGATTCTGATTTCTGCTTCTTCCATCAGTATGTGAAAGGTTGTTTCTTCCTCCTCTGTTTTGGCTTCTGCCTCTTCCTCTTCCTCTGCCTTGACCTCTTCCTCTTCCAAAAGGAATCTGGGTCTTGAAGGCATGCTCCAAATATGGTTTTACTGATCTTCCCAATCTTTGTTCATGAGTCATCAGTGATGCATGAAGTTCATCAATTGTGAACTTTGAGAGATCCTTTGTCTCTTCAATGTTGGTTACAATAACATCAAACCTTGAGGGTAAACTCCTCAATACTTTCTCCACAATCCTTCTTTCTTCACGTATCTCTCCATGAGATCTTATCTGTGTGACCATCCCAATCACATGTGTGAAGAATGAGTCTTTGTTATCAGACTCTTTCATACAAAGAGTTTCAAAATATCTTCTCAGCAATTGTAGTTTTGATGTCTTCACTTTATCCATACCTTGATAGGTTGTATTAAGAGTATCCCATGCATCCTTGGATATATTAGCCGCTGCTATCCTTGGATACACACTCTCATGTACTGCTTGATAGAGATAGAAGAGGGCTTTAGAGTCCTTCTTCCTATTGCTCTTCAAAAAATACTTCTATGCCTATGTTAAAGCATTAAAGGCTTGCTCATCAACTGGTTCATCAAAACCATCTTCAACAAACTCCAATAGATCCTAAGAGGCCAACAAGGCTCTCATGGTAATGGCCCAATAATCATAGTTCTCCCCATTAAATTGTGGGAGCTGAGTCATTTCCAATACTCATACTGGTGCTTGGTCCAGCCATGGCTTACAAACCGAACTTTGAAATAAAACTTGACTGTGTTTTTCAAACAATCTGCCTCTATGTCTAAGAGACCAAACTCTGTCTCTGAAAACTTATCTGGACTGTTCTTTTAAACTCAAAACAAGAACTCTGTTTTGATAAATACCTAGAATTGAACTTCTGCTGGGCTTGTTGGAGATCTGCTGGTGAACTACTGCAACAAGCTTCCTTCTTCCTTTAGTTTCTTTGACACCTTCAAAGATCTTGGATTAGCTCCGATACCATGTTGGAATTTCTGAATATTCCGAACACATAGGGAGAATAAAAATTCTCCTCTACCTCAACACAGAGATTATAAATTTTTTTTGAATGCTAGACAAAGCTGGCACAAAAATTGAAAACTATTTCATTAACATGAAAAACTATTACAAAATGGAAGTTCTGTCTTCAAAATGAAGTTCTGGTTTTACAATGGATTAGCTGCTACAAATGCAACGTTACAATATTTTCTCTCTGTCTCTCTTTCTACCTTTGGGCATTACACAAAAAAAACAATACACAGTCTTTTATTTTCTATTACAATAAGCCTTCAAAAGCCTTCAGGATTTTTCCTTTATATGGCGCGGTTGTATGTCACTGAGGAGGCACTATAGGGTCGATGCTGACATAGCATGTAGTGCTCCCGCAGTAAATCTCCTTCGTCGATCTCTGGTCAGCGCTTGATTTCCTGGTCAACTGCGAAGGCACCCCCTCCAGTTCTTTTAAACCTTTATACTCCCCCCGTAACATTACTTTTAACCAAAATTTAATAAAACTTTAACTCAGATTTCAAACTTCAAACAAATTGCATTGTAATCAAATTCACGTTACAAATTTCCTTTACGTCAGCAGACCCAAAACCAACGTGAATGCATTCCTATTGGCTAGTGTTGGGCCCGCCAGAACTCAAACAATATTATGAACAAAATTCTATAAAATCTTTGCGTAACAAATGTGGTTGATGACATCATGGCAAAAGCCTGCGCGATAAACTGTGATTGGCCCACGTTCTGGCTGAGTTGGCAGTGGGACCACATCATATCGGCGCATCGGCGCATTGGATGGTTTGGACCTTTTGACTTTGGTGAATGCGATTTTGATGTTGCGATGTGCGCTGTGGGGACCACATCGCATTGCAATATCACATCGCAAGAAATACATCAGCGGATCGAATGAGAAAATGGTGAAGTGCGATGTTGCGATGTGCGATGGTGGTAGGGACCACATCGCATCAAAATATAAACTTCAGAACATAACACAACGGAGGGGCATAACATTGTCCATTGCAATGTGCGACGTGCGATATCACAATATCGCATCGTATCAGAACTTCAAATCAACAAGACACAAATATCGCATCAGTAATTAACATATACAAAGGGCTTTGCGGAATGGATAAAAGGATTTGCAATGAGCGATATTGAAATGGCATCCACCATGACATGGCCCATTCAAATAAAAAATTTCGCATAACATAAACTCTTTCTATTTGGTTGGTGAGGGCTTTTACGCTCGATAAGACTGTTGTTTACGAAGCTCTGTTGTTGTATGGTTGAACCATGATTTCTTCAATACTCCTCTGCAAAAGACGGCTGCGGCCCATAAACAAAAAAATTCCTTACGGTTTCATTTATACCTCCTATTAAATGCACAGTGGTGTGCACTCAACCTAAGCTGCCCTTGTTGTACTCTGTTTCTACCTGTACGGAGTTTTGCAAGTGAGTTTAATATTTCCAACAAAAAATAACGTTATTTTACTGCAGACAAGTAGAAAGTTTAAAGGTCCGAAAATGTTCCTTGACGACAAAGAGGACAAGTAGGGTTCGAAACCAGCCACGGGGTTATGCACGCCGAATGGAAAATATGGTTGCATGCCAATTTCAACGATGGTGTCGAAGAATCAGAAGAATCGAAACCTTCAACTGCAAACTCATTGCGGCATATAGGGCACACTCCATCGTCCATTGTCGACACAATTTCCAGTAGAATCGATGGTATTTTTCCTACCCTTTCTGTAATATCTTCGAAGCTACCATGACGATACGGCAGAAAATGGAAAAGAGGGTCATTCTTAGGCAACGGTCCTTCAATCGATTGGGTGCTCAACTGCACAATATTATGTGCACCATTGTCGTCCAAGTAGAAGTTCACAGAAATTCCCATCTGTGTGAGAAGAGGCCTAAGGCTTTCATCACCATAAATAAACCTCCCCAAAATTACCATATTCTGCACTTCAGATAACATGGCTGGTTTCATCCGAAGCACCAAATATCGGTTAAATTTACAGTATAAATTTACATAATTTTTTATTTTTATTTTAATTTCAATATTGTGGAGACAATGAGAAAAATGTGGAAATTTTTTCACGAAATGAATTTTGATTTACGAAGAAATTTTCGTGATAATTCAATTGTTGATTTGCGTGACCAGTGGGGACATTTATAAAATTACATTGAATTAGCAGACTAGATTCACGAGTGAACTGAAGTTATGAGAGGAGAGTGAACTGAAGTTATGAGAACTATTGTGATGGCTTGGGGATGAAATCACTTGGATTACTATTAGCCTTTTTATTTTCTTCATTAAGTTTCACTATTTTGGATAATTTTTCAAAATGAAATTTTGGTTTTATTATTTCATCTCAAATTTCCTTGTAATATGAATAAATATTTCATTTATTATTACAAATATTTCATTTATAAAGTGATAGTAACTTACATAATAGGTCTTATAGTATTTAAACCAATATAATTATCAAGCCTGTGTACAGAGTTAATTGAAGAGAAAATATTGGTAATATAAAAGAATAATAATAATAAATTTATTGATTAAATTTTTTATTTAAATAATAAAATTATATTATTATAATAAAAATATATATTAAGTTAATAAATATTTAAAAAATAAATATAATAATGATGAAGACTAATATTTAAAAAGATAGTTTGAGGGGTACTTTAATTGGTAATCAAAGTAATTTGAAATATATTAAAACTAAAAGATCTATGTAAATTAAGAGATCTATGTTTCAAATCCCTTGATTGTGGTAAATCTCTTGGTTGTGACTTTGTTTATGGACATTAAAGGTTTATATATATATATGGATTTGATTGAAATGTTATTTTTATGTTCAACCCCTTTAATCTCACAAAGATGACATATTCAAGATTTCATCCCACCATGTTTTGAGAACTATTCCATGCCTAGTTTCACTATGCAGCGAATGAGATTTTGTTCATATTCCAACAATGTGGGTTGTCTTCTTTGAACTAGCCATTTTATAGTGATATTTTTGATATTTTAGATTAGGGTTGGATACCTCCTTATAATATCTTAAATTTATTTTGTCCTTTAATTATTTATAACACCACATATCCTCCTTAAATTTGGGTTCAACAAAATTTTTAATGTTATTGATATTCTATAGAATGACTTCTTCCTTTATTCACTAATGATTTAGTGAAGACTTGGCACCTAATGCCTTTCCTATTTGAGCAAGTAGTGATTGAGCTTGGACTTTGAGGCAATATTGGGGAGCCTCATGTTGTGTCACTACTACATGAAGGCAATTTTAAGACATTTTTTTAAGACAATAGAAATCTTTTGTCTTAAAAAGTTACTTTTTATTTTAGTGATTTTAAATTAAAACTTAATATCAATTGAATTTTCTTAAATATAAAATTTAAGATAGAAAGAGTTTGAGACAAAAATTATTTTAAGACAAAACTTTATATTTAAGACAAAAATAGTTTGAGACAAAAATATTTTAAGACAAAAACAATTTAAGACAAAACATTTTAAGACAAAATATTTTAAGACAAAACAATTTAAGACAAAAATGTTTTAAGACAAAAATTTATATTTAAGACAAAAATCGTTTGAGACAAAAATGTTTTAAGACAAAAACAATTTAAGACAAAAATATTTTAAGACAAAACTTTATATTTAATACAAAAACAACTTGAGACAAAAATATTTTAAGACGAAACTTTATATTAAGACAATGGAAACTAAGACGAAATTCGTTTAAGACAATCAATAATTAAGACAAAACCATATCAATTGAAGACAATATTATCTAACATGACTTGAAAAATTGACTGTAATAGTGAACCCTTAGTTTGCCAAATTGTAGGCTACTACTGACTTGCGCCTATATCGAGGTTTCTGTTTCACTTATCATTCATGTTATCTTATATAAAGACAACAATTTATTGGGCTCTTCGTTTTGGTGGGGTAGCTAACTCTAAAGAACGCGACAACTTTTCCTAGCAAGATTTCTCAGACATCAATCCCAACTCTTATGTCCCTTCGATCTCTATTTATATGATTAGAGACAACTTGTATGTCATTTCATTCGACACTACTACACAGAGGGGGATTTTAAGATAAAATAAATATTTTTTCTTGAAATTTTTGATACAAGGCGCTAGTAAAAAAGGCAAAAGTAAAGGATTAGGGGTTTGCCTTTATGTTGTTGATGGGTTCTTCAGGAAGCAGATCGATGGAGGCTGAAAACAACTGATGGGATTTAGGGCAATGGAGGTTGACAACAGAGGTGCTTAGTGAGAGGAGTAACATATGCACTTTCACTGAACATGGATAGGTAGTAACATAGTTGGAGTACTTTTTGGGGTCTCCATCGATAGTGTTTTAATTTTTATTTTTTGACTGTTTCATTTATTTTGAATGTTACTTTTATTTGTTGGTTGCTGTTATCAATACATTGTTGTGCTGAAACTTTTGATGGTCATTGACAACATGGATTAGATTCACTTAAAGGATGGTGGAGACAAATTAAAATATATTTGCTGGTAGACAATATGCAATCTTTACGACAACTTTTGCGAGAAGCTGACGTCGAGGATAAAAGATAGGATTGTGGAAGAATTAGTCACAAAATTCACAAGGGAGGTAATTTTGGTTGTAAGTGTGGAGGTAGATGGATTAAATGTAGCATTTAATGGTGCAATTACTGGTGTTGTTTGGTGCAATGCGTCTATGCATAATTATCCTAGCTAGATTCAGTTTTTACACTGATTCTAAATGATATCGGGGATCTCTATTGGTTCTTTTGTTTTGAGGTACACTAATAACAATTTATTTTCCACTCTATTTGTTGATATACTCTGTGGTCTATCTGAGACACACTAGCTGGTTGTTTACATTGTCTTTATTTTGAACCTTTTCTCCTTTGGATCTTCATGCTCCTTCCCTGGTTTGGGAATGGTCAATCAGGGGATTTTCAAGGATCTTAGCTGCTACGTGTTGTTATTCTCTATAGTCTATCTGAGATATATTGGCTGGTTGTTTTACATGGTATTTCTTCTGAAAATTTACTCCTATGGATCTTCCTGCTCCTCTCTCGGTTGGGATTGGTCGATAGGAGGATTTATGAGGATATTTACTGCTACATAAGTGCATTAATTTTGATTGGTGGAGTTGGTAACATATTTCAATTTTGAATTCGATCATGAAGGAGTCTCTTGGGGTCATTAATTGGTCTAGGGGGGCATTTATTTTCTAAGTCGGTCATTGATTATATGAGGGACAATCCATTAATGGTTTACACCATCATTGAAGATCTTTGTCGAATGTGTGATTGATTAGATTTTATGAAGGAAATTGGTCGATAATGATTGGCCAGTCTATTTTATTTGAATGGGTTTCCTAGTGGATTGAGTTAGTGAAAACCTACATCGAGTGGTGTCAATAATTGATAAGTGACATTAATTTACCTTATCTAAATATTTTATCGAGGTTTTTTCAGATACTACTACATAAGTTATTTTTTAGTAATGCTCTCTACTTTGGTGCACATATAGGCAATATTTCAGAGTGTCAATGGTGTCTGTTGTACAACTGGCCTTTACATCTATCGGTAGGATTCACTTGATACTGAAGGAAACTGGGGTGGTGATGTGCCATTACTCGATTTTTTGGTACATGCGACTATTGAGGCAGAGAGTCGTGGTTGCCCCAAGTCGGGAGTCTATCTCTTTGGGACATCTTCTGTACATGCAAATATACACGTGGATTCGAATGTTTGGGTATCCCCACTAGTTATTGAACCCAATGTCGTAATCAATGGAGATTTTTTTTCCATCATTCGTGGAAAAAGAAGGAAGTTAATGAAGGTTGAGTTGGATTATTAGAAACTTGTTTTTAATTTCGATGTTTTTTGGGACCGGGTGGTAGGATTACAACAACGATATTTTGTGGGTAAGTGGTTTTATATATGAATGTTTGGCTCTCAGATGGCATCTTGGGTTAAAGAACATTGGTACCCTATTCTTAAGTACCCTCCTCTTTTCAACATTTTATACAATCAATGGTTATGCTTCCACTTTATTAATGATGGAAATGCTGTGAAGATTTTGGGATCATATTGGGTTCACGGTTGTGGTTTCCTCTCTTTAATTCACTGACATGTGGGATTTGATCCATAACTATAATTGTCGTGAAATAAAAAAAATTCAAGCTAAACTCTTTGGTTTACTGATCGTATTCTGGTCATGTGTGTTAGGGTCATAAGTTTTATTGTAAAATATTTTTCCTTATCCTTTAATTTTCAGTTTTGAGTAGTTGAGCCTATGAATACTGCTACTGCCATAGCCTCTAGATCTTTGTATGACATCTTTGAGTTTCTTACATGAAGGGTTCATTCAAATTCTGAACAAGTGTCAATTTACTGGGAGTAATCATTCCACATGTTTTTTTCATGTCAAGTCAAAGGGGGTTTAGTCATTTGTCTATCAAAATTTTTTGAGCTCATTTGTAGTCAGAGTTCTAATGGTTACAAGGTATGGTCATTTGAAACATCCTACAATTTTATCCCTCATTCTTATTTACCCTATGCTTATCCATTTCACCTCCTATTTCCCCATTTACCCATTTACCTTCCATTCATCCCCCTTCATATAAATTTGCATCCTACACCCTTCCCATATACCATTAACTTATCATCATATTACATTCATTTTATTTCCCCCTTTCATTCTAAACCATTCCCTATTTTAACATTACCATTTCCCATCCTCATATCATATAAACCTCATGCATAGTACCCCATTCTCATATATAAAACTCCCATACCAAAGGGATATCAAACCCCTTATACTTAATCATTACCTATGTTTTGATTCACATGCCAAGTCAGGTGGAGCGCTCCAAAACATCAGGTCAAAGAATCAGAATGCTACTTAGATTTGCTTGCTTCACAACGTTGTGCATACTCTATTTTTTACACCCTTTTGAAACGACAATTACAACCACATAAAGGCCAATTATGGAAAACTGAGAGAGGTTTTTCTTAAATATGGGCCAAATTACAAAAATTTCTTCCATTTTTCACACAGGTGTCACATATCAGGCATTATGAATGCATCTTTAAAGCTCATTTTTTGTAGTTTGTAAATTTCCTATTTTGATCCATGGGTTTGCAAAGAATTTTGTGAGAATACGAGGAAGGAATTGGAGAAACGGAGAGAGATGTTTCTTCCCAACACTATCATATAAAATAACCTCCTTCGGTTTTGAAAGATATGTTACGGTTTGGGAGATACACCTAAAAAAAGTGTGTTACGTAGGTGTTGTGCAGGCGTTGTGTAGGTGTTGCGCAACCCTTGCCTAATGAGTCTCACTCATGTTTTGGATCTATCAGAGATTTGAGAGGTCAGCTTGACTTACACCTCGATTCCATCTCATCCTAGCTTTCATCAAACAGGTGTCAACCATAAAGGAAAGATGACTTTGTGCTACCCAGTCGTTGCGTAGAGCTGTTAGTTCATTGACAAATTTTCTATGATTTTATGTTGTTTATATTTTCTTTACTCAGGATGAATGAAATTTGAATATAGACATGGTTTCAAAATTTTATTTCTTTAGGGTGAAGTTAAGTATTTTAGGATTGCATTTGTTATTTTTGAAAAAAGTGTAAACAACTATAATGTTTCTATTTTCCAGTTATGATGTTTCTACTTTTTCAGTTGGCATTGATCCTCTCTGTGGATGGAACATATTTTTTTATGCAACTGTCTATTACACTATGATATTCTACCTATATAATGAATATAATTAAATGAAGAAAGGGTTGCTTGGTTGGTTTGACAAAAGACTTTGCAAGAGTGTTACTGTGTTATGATATTAATAAAATGTCCACACACTAGGCCACTTGTTGTTGACTCCCTCATTGATTATTCTAGGTAAAGATACTATTGTTAACCTCCATTAGGCCAGAAGGAAGCAATTGTTTCTTGAAATTGTTCTGCATCTGCATACAACCTTCAAATATCACCCTTTTCTCATCAAGTAACTTGATAATATTAAAGTCGCTTCCAATAACCCATGGAGAGGGATATATTAGGGAACCTGTTTGCAATGTAGAATTAAAAATCCATGGCTTCTCATTTAGTAAATTTAGGAAAATGTGTTCGATAAGTGATACTATTCTTCTGATACCGCAATATAGAACTTGACTATCAGAATGCAAAATGTAGCGAACATATTGATGAGTAAAATGTATTGAGGGGAGGTCGCAGGAGACCCCTCCCACTTGGGATCTCATGGGTCTTGGATCTACTGGAGTGGTGCTACTAAATGTTTTCATGCTAGTGTCCCTGTTAGCTAGTGGGACTGAAAAAAGAATGTAATCATCTAAGTGTTGCCTAGAACTGGGTGGGGGGTCGGGGTGGGGAAGGTGGTGATTGTCTTAAACATAAGTATGGAATTTTGAAACCCAATGGCTCTCTCATTAATAAAGCCAAACATCACTAGTCTGGATATGGTAAAATTACAGAAAGAGAGTTTTGGGACTCTCTTAAAGAGTTTGTCATAGTAACAGATAGATGAATTTACCCTGTTATTTTCTTACTAGATTTTCTTTCTACAAACTAGCCATTTAGAACTTGGAAATTAATAATTCAATTGCTAGTTCACTTTTCACAACCTAAACCATGGCAGATGATCACTTCATAATAAATCCATACCTGTTTGATATATTGGGTTGAGAATTTTACTCGTTGCCTCTCAATAAACTAGTTAAGTTATGTATGCTTGTAATTGTAAATGGATCTTCCACCTAGAACAAGCTTTATTTGTAATTTATTAAATCCATTGGAATTTTCTTAGTTTTCACCTGGTTTGTTCTCATCGTGGAGCATCTCCAATATTTGACAACTAATAGCCTCTTGATACACCTTTAGTGAGATATGCATATCTCTCACCTATCATTGGATCTCAATGAAATGACATCTAGTAGCTCTAGCGGAAAATAGTCCAATTTTATATCCAAGACACCAATATAAATGGTGTAGTTGTGAAGGAAATGATATCCATTAGGGATTTCCATTTTTGATGCAACATACAAGAATAATCTTGGTATGGGAGGAAGAGATAAAATATCTCTACCAAAAACACAATATCATCACTCTCCTAATGCCATTTTTTTTTTCACTCATTAGAATGTAGGTAATGTATAAGGATTCATTAGAATCTATGAAATTTTCTCTCTTTCAAATAACAAAATAGGTTCATTCTGCAATTAATATATACAATAAGGTTCATTAATAAGGTTACCTAGAAGGAACTCCTTACATAACTTTCTCTTAGATCCTACCAAGCATGACAATTTTTAGTATAATGGATGATCACCCTACAAGATTCTATCCTCATGGCCTAAGATAATGCATCCCTCTATGTCACCCATGGCTATTTCACTAATGGTACATTATTAAAGAGCAACAACTTATGGATCATTATTTGTGTTGAGTTTCATGGGTATTATAGGAGAGTTTGTTGATTAAGTTTTGTAATTTTTCATCATACTCCTGAGAAATTTCTCCAACCATTTTCTTAATCTCCTTCAACTTGGTGATTTTTTGTTGTTCAGTGTTTAGCCTCTAGAAATTAGTTATAAATACTGCCTTTAACTTCTACAAGGCCTTAGCTACACCTTAGGAATAAATCTATATGAACTTCATGCACCATTAGAGAAGCTTCCCCCACAATGTGGTTAGGAACTTTATCATCTTAGAAACTAGCATTGCAATCCTTTTCACCCTCCATATGTATCCACATAAGAACCAGTGTGGTTTTTCATCACCATTACCCTTTATAAAGTTCCTGGAAATACTATAACCATATTTTTGGTTGGATTTTTCACCAAGATAAAACCTCACGGACATGTTTGAATAATTAAGCCTACTCCCCAAATTGAACTAAAATTCAAACATAACATATGCCACTTCTACTTCTATTCCCACCTTCATTTTTTTTCACTACTATTATATCCCAAACTACTAAGAAAAGGTTGCTTCAATTCAAAAATAGAATAAAAAGTTTGGATTCCCTCTAGGCTTTTAAAATTCATAGGGTGGTTAGTTTGGATTGGATCCACTTTTCTTAGGCTATATCATGTCTACTACTTGACCTTCCTCTAGCTCAAACAATTAGAACACATTGCTAAGTGTTTCTTCCTCTTCTTTCTTTGTAATGATATATCTCTCCATAGGCTAGTAAATAACTTACAAATTGAGGCTCCCTTTTATACAATCATGATCCATTTAATTGAACATGCTCACCTCCTTGTGGCATCACTTCATTTTTCTCTTCCAAAGTTATAGACACATTCTCCCCGAAAATTCTTCTCTCCAAGCTCTTTCCAATTATCAAATCCCCCTATTTGAACAAATGTTTGGTATTCTCTTGACAACTTTGAAACCTTTTGAACTCTTTTAATTTTTCCTCTATGTTTTCATCCTCACTAATAATCATTTTCATTACCATGGTATTGTGATGAATCCCCTTCGTTCTATTCATCCACCAGTTCTTAATTATTGCATTTTAATTAAAATCCTATTTTTCCCTCTTTAATGCATGTGCTTCCTTTATCACACCTTATTCCCTTAGTTATTCAATATAAGTCAATCCATTCTAGGTCACCTCCAAGAATTTGTGCTTGCACTTCCATGGTTGGAGAACTAAAAGGCACATAATCCTCTTCCATCACAAAATTATCTATCCATGTCACTATCTCCTTAACCAACCTTTTATAAGCTACTTTCTTATACTACTGCTCTTCTCTTGATTTTAAAGAACTAGTTCAACACTACTACTATCTCAATATGTTATCTCTATATGGTAATTAACCCAAATATATGTTGCTCTTGAGCCTTTATGATCAAATTACTACAACAAAACCAAATTATGGGATAATTATCCATGTCTTATCCTTCTCAAAGTTTATAACCAAGGTATCTTGGAATATGGCATGCTTCCCCACCTTTTCAGTCTAGAATTTATCAGTAATTTGCATAGATAGCATCATCAATAGCGAGATAAATTGCAACAATTGATTTCCTTGGTGTAGAGGTATTTTAATTTTTAATATTTACATAAATTTTAATCTTCTCTAGATTCTACAACAAATTTGTAGTGGAGGAAGGAATCTATATTTGTTAGTAAGTGGAGGTGTCTTTATAGTCACCTATTTGAGAAAAAATTGCATCATAGATCTAACAAACATTACATCATAGATCTAACAAAGCTAGGGTTAGGAAAACCAAATTATTTGGAAGGCAACTAAGTATGTTTTATGATATCTCAGAGGAACTACCCAGTTTGGACTATGGTATAGAGGGAGTGAAGTTGTGTGGCTTCACAGATGCAAATTGGGTTTGAAGTCCATCAAACCGAAAGAGTAAATCAGGTGGAATTTTTATTTTTGGGTCTACATTTATTCCTTGGTACAACATGAATCAAATATGTGTGGCGCTCAGCTCGAAAAAAGCATAATACATGGCTGCAAGTCAAGCATCATGTGAGGCGATATGGATGATAAAGATACTTCTTGGATTGTTTGGTTATATGGTGGATCCAACTGTGATCTACTGTGATAATGCGAGTTACATCAAGCTCTCTGAGAATCCTATATTTCATTATCAATCCAAGCATATAGGTATATGGTATCACCATTTACGGGATTGTGTGCAGAGGCAGATAATGTTGCTACACTACATTCTGATAAAGGAACAATATGCTGACATTTTGACAAAATATTAGTCAAGGGGGGAGTTCAAGTTCCATAGGTTCAAGATAGGGATGGTTGATAGTCTCTTTTTTGTTGGGATGGAGTATTGAAAAATGTAGCAATAAATTCTCAATTTGATTTTTCCTTGATTAAATTGAGAAAATTTGAATTTTCACACCAGTAACATGTATACACATATGCAAACATGTGATATATATCATGCTTTCTTCATTTCTTTAGAGGTTTTAGCGAAATTCCCAAGGGCATTCCCTAATCCAATCAATGTCTTGTCATCCCAAATTTCCTTGGAAGTTAATACAATCAAATCCAAACCAAAGTTGTCGTGAATCCCTCCTTGTCAGGGAAAATTGCTTCATCTATAATTAAAGTAGAGGCCATTTGAGTTAAAAAAGTATGGACCATTCTTAAAGACCAAATTCCAATATTATATGCTAGTGAAAACCAAAGTAAAAAAGTATTTTTCTTCTAGCTCCAGTTTAATGCGCCCCTTCTGTTTTTTCCATTATATCAATTTTAGTATGTGTTTACATTTTCCAACATCAAATTCAAATAATCAAGCTAAATTTGATAGAATACTTTCATTTAAAAATTACTAATTTACACCCTAATGATGCAAATAAAGTCAATTTAACCCCTTTTTCTTCCCAAAATTAGATTCTCGTAATCCCCCATATCTCTCACACAATAGGATTTAGGTCGATTTTCAAAGATATGACTAAATTTCCATCACCTGATTTCCAATAAATAGATCAAGTCTAATTTTAGCACTATTGCAGAAGAAACCATGTTATTTGTGTGTAAAGAGGAAACCTTGAATCTTTCAAGGTAAAAGATGAAAAGACACTCACCAAGAAATTTTCATACAAAAATCTTGTGCTCTTATGGTTTGCATACACAAAACCATACAATGTCATATGCACAACCATCATAATCTATCAAAAGGTTTTACTAGGGAATAAAATTGGGCAAGATCAACTCCTCAAATCCAATCAATAATAACTAACAAGTTATAGTTATTTATTTTTGTTTGAGTAAGGAAATGTGATGGAGCTTTAATCACGCCATGAATTTGTCACTAGGAACCATGGATTGACCATGAAGAATGGGGATATTTGGGTTTGTGACTTATTCTTTGTTTGATTCTAGCCCTTTGTTAAAACATTAAAATTACAAGTAAAAAACCCAAGTGTGTGTGTGTGTAACCAAATGGTTTGAAAAGTATAATTTAGGCCCTAACACAACCACAAATGGCACAAATTTCAAAGGGTGAGAAAAATTAATGTTATTGTTTGAAGGCTAGTTTTCTTCATTGTGGTTAATTTCTATTCTTTGTATCAAAGACTACGAGTATAGCTAGTTTTTTCTTTCATGTGTTTGTGTACTTACCTCTTCATTTCTTTGTTTTTTAAAATCAAATATGAATGTTTCTAAGTCGAGGTTATACCATTCCTTATTCAATTGTTATTTAGTATGAAGAGGTTGGAATAAAAAACTAGCGAATGTATCATACATGTTGTCTCTTCCTTTATATAAGTGGTAGCTTCATTCATTATGTAATGGGTTTGGGTGTAGATGTGGGTTATAAGTGATGATGGACCTTTCTTCGTGCGAAATTTTCTTTTTGAAATGAACCTTATTCTCTTTGAGTAGTAGTAGGTTTAGTTTTTTACCATCCTAGCTATGAACATCCAAGCTCATTAAAATCAAGGACTATTGACATGAATAAATGTGTTTCTTGTGCCAAAATTTACTCCATATTATAACCATGGGAAGTGCTTGATTGGATCTTGAGTTATTTTTAAAAGTACCAACCTCATATCTTGTGAAAAAAGTGAATCTAGCTCTAGAACACTAGATAATCCAAATACCTTTGTATTAAGACTTATGGAGATCCATATTTATTGTGAAGTTGTCTCCAACTCTTCTACCATGGAACTAGAATCCACAAAAAAAAAAAATTCTTCCATTGCCAACTCTTCATGACTAAATTATGATAACAATTCAAACCTTTCACATGATCAACGATGATGCCTTTAGTTCATGCATTGTGGATGGCTACAACGTCACAATGCCCAATTTTTGTTAATAAATAATGGTTGTAAAGTGAAAATATTCTATTTATATGTCATTCAATTTTTTTTTTATGTTGACCAATTTTTTCTTTACAAATCATACATAGTTTAACTTACACATTAAATTTTATTATTTTAATTAATTTATTATTTTTAATTTTCCCTCCCAAATTTTTCTTTGCTTTTGCGTTGTGCTGGTAAGGAAAGTTTCTTTCCTCTTGCTTTGTGCTACAATGAAAAGTTTCTCATCTTGCAAAACCCTTTCCTGCCACTTCCTCATCTTGCATCACAGTTTCAACCCCTGAGAAAAAACATATTCCTCTGTTAACATGGATTCCCTAGTCGTAGGTGATTGTGGGGACTGGGTAGACCTCATTTTCCTTCAATATGGTGAGAAAACATATTCCTTTGTTAACATGGATTCTTGCTCGTAGGTGATTGTGGGTGGACCTCATTTTCCTTCAATAAGGAAAAATCTTCTTCGATTTTTCTTCACCGATAAGATTCTTAGCTGGCTTTTGTTATTTTGTACAGGCATAGGTTATAAAAATGTTGTTACATGGCTTACAATGGATTTTTCATGCTTTCCTGTTTCTAGACTGTGGGAGTTAATGAATACTTAATATTGTCCAACTGAACTGCTTATCTTCTTCAAAAGACTATATGGTAAACAAAATGGTAATATACAAATAGAACAACTTAAGCATAGTTAAGGTGCTTTTATTTTTGTAACATTAAACCCTACATAGAATAAATTTACAGTTATAGGACACGTTGTCTTAGTATAATTTTTAACATCACTAAAGCAATGTCGAGATCATGGATAAGCCTTCGATTTAGTCTTTTTGAAGTGTTTTTATCTGACTGTATAATTTCAGAATCAGACACAGCCTGAAAATCAAGCACATCAATCTCTTCTTTCCTCTTATTCTTCTTGCTATTCCTGAGATTGTTAATTTTTACTGCATGGAAGTTTTTTAAAATCTTCAACTTTACAGAGTGAATTCTCTTTATATTTGTTTAAATAGAAGAAATGTTGCCATATTTTCTCCGAGGGTTATTTTCGTGAAGGAGAAATAAGTGAAAACAACATCCCCTGCGGTAAAGGGAATAATGTAATGGTTGTAGGAGGGGATGGTTACTGTGGATGGGTGACAGCTAATTTGCATCTTTCAAATAGAGGATACTAGGTTGTGGTTGCTGATAGCCTTGTCTTTAGGTTGTTTGACCAATAGCTTGGGATCGACTCTCTAACTTCCATTGTCTCAATTCAAAAGAGATGGAAGTAAGTCTCTAGAAAACAGCTTGACCTCTTTGTGATTTTGATTTCCTTGTAGATAATTTCGATTCCTTTGAACCTGAGGCAATATTACACTTTGGAGAATGGAGGTATTCTCCTAATTCCATGATAGAAAGAGGAAGAGCAGTCTATATTCATCATAAAAATTTTATTGGAATCATGAATGTGCATTTTGTTATCAAAGGATTCAGTCTAGAAGGCCATTTGGTTAAACTGGGTACCATGGATTATTTTCTAGGTAGCCAAATAATAAAAATTCACACTTGCGTTAGTTGCATCTATGAGATGCGTGTTTACCACATACTTACCCTTGCGAGCTGCATGTTTGCTGAAGAACATTGAGCTGTATTCAGTAAAATTTACAGGAGTGAGGTAGTATGAAAATATGTGACCTATCTCATGGCCTAACTGTGAAATTAATGAAGAATTACCCCTATCAAGCCTCATTATTACAGCCTCTGTAAAGCCTTGGCTGTTCAATGCACACCTAAATGCAAAACCTTCGAATTTTTAAGCCATCTTGGAGAGCTAGTTAGAATTTTGAAGCCATAACTGTGGACTTACCTTTATAAAATTGAATTTATAAAGCCCTCTTCGATGGCTGACTCCCAACACCACCATCATCCAAATCCGTAGTCTAACGAGGATGCAATTTCACAAGTGTAATTAATGCTACAATTTCTTTTAGAAAATAATGGAATTTTTGGGATTTTTGTGAGAAAATTTTGGAAATCTCAATTACAAACTTTAATCTGGGTTACAACTATAAAATTCCAAAATTTTGAATGACCTCAACCTTTGATAGCACATAATCCATTTCAATAATAAAATACAATTCCAAAATTAAATTTCTTAAAAAATTCTTATCAAAAATTTCATTAGACATTGCCTCATCCAAATTGGATAAATCATTTCATGGATGAATCTTTCACAAAATATAATTTATTGACTTAATGCTAATTTTTTCATTAAAAAATAAGTGTGTTATTGTGGTTTCTATTCCATGTATAAATTCTCACGATGAATGAAGGACACACTTGAATTTCAATTTAACAAACCCAAGTTTTTTTTCTGATGGATCATGGGACTTAGAATTTTAAAATTTCATGGAATTATTGAAAACATATAGATTTTAGGAATTATTAAATTATTGATTTATGTGTTATTTGTTATTTCTAAGTTTTTTTTTAAGTCTATTCCTCGTCATGGCATATATAGGAGAGTATCCTCTTATAGTTTTATAAGGCTAAAGAGAGCCAATGAAATGGTTATAAAATTACAAGTTATATCAAAATTCAAACTATTTCTACTAGTAAAAATAAAAATTTAGATTGTAAAATATTTTAATGATAGTTGGTGTCTTTCCCAATGAATGACATGTTAATATCAAGGTCATGCTCTTCCTTGAGTCTATATGTAATTGTTGCTGTCCCTAAGCTTAGTCATCAATAGATTATTTTGTTCCTTGAGCTCCCCAAGATGGCTTCATAAGGCCTCTAGTTATCTGGCTAGGTCACGGTAGTTCAACCAAATTTGAGAGAAAATGTTGTGTTTTCTAGGTCAGCCACTTGATCAAGGGAATAAAATCCAGCATTGTTCAATCCGAGGATGAGTTTAGGTGGGAGAAAATGGGCATTTCCACAACCATGCCATGGGTCAAAACCAATATGAACCAGTTTACTAGAGCCAACTTGCCATGCAAGTCTAATTCTAATGTGTTCTATGGAGTTAAAGATCGCTCTCCATATTGTTTAGATATTAGTTCTCAACCAAAGTCTCCCTTTGGTTCATTCAATCGGTTGTAGTGGATGGATATATTTATGTGTGACAACCTTGGTCCAAATACTGTGGACAGTTAGGATCTGCCACCCCAATTTTTTAGCCAACGCCATGGAGAAAGAGTTCAGGTGTTTGATACCCCAACCCCCCCACTTTTTAGGGAGGGCAATGAGATCCCATCTAGCACAAGCATAAGTGTGTCCCTCCTTTGAGCCATTCCACAGAAACCATCAACAGATTCTCTGAATCCTATTGAGAATACCCTTAGGTATCCAAGCCAATGACATCCAGTAAACCGGAATGGCCTCCAGGACAGATTTAATAATTACAAGTCAACCAACCAGAGATACCCATCTATGGTGCCATGCATTAAGCCTCTTATCAATTTTTTCAATAAGCCAGGTCCAATCAACAATTCTGTAGTTGGCTGGTTTTAGGTAAAACCCTAGATATTTTAGACCATCCTCAAGTCTAATAGAATTGAAGGGGAACCACTGCAAAGCATAGTGAGTCTCGTGTGGGGAGCATCCATGAATGGTAATAGTAATTTGGAGTTATTACAAGACATACCTGTGTCTTTGTAGAACAATTGTAATATTGAATTAACAACTATTATGTCACCTAGGGAGCCATTCATAAATATGAAGACATCGTCCACAAAGAGAAGATGTGTTAATATACAGTTTTCTGTGATTTTGATACCTTTCAGCTTGCCCCTTTCCCTTTCATCAATCAGGCACCTGCTCAAGCCTTCCATAACAAGTAGAAATAGTAGAGGGGAGAGTGGGTATCCCTGTTTAAGGCCCCTCTCTTCATGGAAGAATTTGGTTGCTGCTCCATTAATGAGAACACTATAGGAGACAGAGTTGATGCAACACATGATCCAATTGATAATTGATACAGGGAAGCCAAGGTGAGTGAGGAGCATTCTAATATAGAGCCAGCTGGTCTGGTCAAATTATTTTGCAAGGAAAATCTTAAGAATCATGCCTTTGATCTTCTTAGTGTACATAAAGTGAAGTCCCTCTTGTGCAAACCCGATAGCCTCATGAATCTGTCTGTTTTCTAGAAATGCAAATTGTTCAAGGGAGATATGTTCAGATAGAATGGGCTTGAGTCTGCTGGCAATAATTTTGGCCATGATCTTGTAAATGCAGTTACATAGGGAAATAGGGTGAAATTCCTTAAAGGAGGAGGGATGGTCAGACTTAGGGATGAGGGCAATGAAAGTAGAGTTAAATGCATCATATAGGAGACCTGTACTCTTGGTTTCTTCCACCACCTCCAGTAGCTCTTGTCCTAGAATATCAAAGAAAGCTAGGTAAAATTCCACTGACCATCCATAAGGGCCAGGGCTATTGTCCTTATTCAACCATTTGAGAACTGCCTCAAGTCCTCCTATCATGACTGGATTGAAAAATTTCCTCTGCAGAGTCCTGGTCCACAAACCTAGGGAAGTATCCAGCGACCTTGATGGTTTCTACCAGTGTGGCTTCATGAGGGGCTTTGAAGAGGTCCTTGAAGTGTGAAGTGCCCAAGTTGGCCAACTGTTCAAAGGATGTAGCTGAAGTACCATCCACATTTTCAAGTTCCCAAATGGTATTGATGGCCCGTCTACCTCTGGCATATTGCTTAAAGAATTTAGTATTGTCATCCCCTACTTTTAACCATATGGCCTGGCCTTTGAGTCTCCAAGTTTCTTCCCTGAATTTGAGGATTTTGAAGAGGTACTATGGCGACAAGGAAAAGAGTTTTATGAGCTAAATATGGACTCTATTATCGACGAGGAGTAAACTAGCAGATTTTTAGATTTGTTAAGATATGTGCCTTACCTCAAGGAGGAGAAGGCCAAGAATCAACGATTCATCAATGGGTTGTCGATAACATTCTAAGACATTATTGAGTTTGATGAGCCTAAATCATTGGAGGAGGCAATCAGGAAGCTAAAGCATTGTTATGAGCAATTAAAGCATAGATCTGAGACTAAACATGACATGGAATAATATTTGGATGAAAAGGTTCATTATGGGTGGTATGTTTTTTAGCCCTTCAACTCATTGGATTCTTTGTCTGTTCATGGTATTTGTTTTTCTCAACTTAGAATCCCTCAATTTCCCTAAAAATTCATGATAATTTAACTTTTGGAGGCATTTTTGGACAAACCCCGGCCCAAAAAAAGTCATTAGAATAAAAAATTTAGAAGCTGTTGTTAAATTATTGCCTCCAAATGTTCAATTCTCATGAATTTTGAGGGAGGGGGTATTTTGGTGTATTGAACAGGGAAAGGGGACATAAGGGTAGCATGGATGGGTAGAAGTGAGAGGTTCGTGCATGATTTACTGAGATCTATAATCCTAACATTAGAGAATGAGAAGGAGCCTTAGGGCCTTATGGCATAGGGGCTAGGGGACTTATAAGTAAGGCAATGAGAGTAATTGATAGGGGAACCCCCAATAGTTGTGATAAGGGGATTAGGAACCACATTATCACAACCCATAAGCACTTAACCCATAACTACTAAAGTCCATATCCCTTTAACCCCAAAGCCATAATACCTTAACCCCTACACTCATAAATCATAACAAATTAAACCCTTCATCCCTTAAACCCCAAGCCAATAACCCCTTAACCCATAACCCCTAACTTATAATCCTTGAACCCCATAAACCCTAATCCCATATCCTCTTAAACCTTGGCCCTTAACCATTAGGCCCTAACCCCTTAACCCACTGACTCCTAAATACCATAACCCTTAGGCACTTAACCCCAAAATCCCCTGACCTGTAAGCTCTTGATGGCTAACCATTGACCCCTAATGCACTTAACCACAAAGCCATTAACCTCTAACACTCAACCCCCTAACCCCTAAACCCCCTAATCCCTAACCCTTACCCTTTACCCTTAGCCCCTTACACCTAAACCCTTAAACCCCTTAACTCCTAAAACCAATTATCCTTTCTCCCAAACCATAGGTGCTCCAACACTAATTTTCTTGGGCATATTATGATTTTTCCCGCTAACCACTCCAAATAAAACCTCTAAGCACTAGTAGGGTCCAAGGAAAAGAGTTACAAGGTCCCAAAATCTGATCTAGATTTTATGGACAATCACATTTCCCCCAAATATCCTCCACGTATTTTCCTTGGTGTATTGGAGTTTGAATAAACTTATGAAGAAATGAAATCCCAATCCAAAATTTGTTGGTGAGTGATAGACATATAATTACCCCATAGATGAATTCCTTTGAGATGAGATGATTGGGAGGATGATTTGATATATCTTCCCAAGCCTTTTGCAGCCATAATGAAAAGAAAGGGAGACATGGGATATACTTGCCTAATACTTCTAGATGGATTAAAGGTTTTGGAAGGGGATCCATTGATCATGATCGAAAATACCGTCGAAGAAATGAGGGAGGAGACACAACTGATCCATCAAGAATCAAAACCATAAGCCTTCAAGATATTGTGGAGGTAGGACCAACTAAGGGGATCATAGGCTTTGGTTAAGTCTAGCTTGATCAAAATACCAATAATTTTAAGTTTTTTAAGAGAGAGGGAAACTTCCCGGGAAGTTATGATTCCATCCAAAATTTGGCAGCCTTCAACAAAAATAGTTTGTTTTGGAGATATGAGACTGGGAAAAAGAGGTTTTATCCTTTTCACCATAATGGTGGAGATAATTTTATAAATGATAGTACAAAGGGAAATATGGAAAATTTTATAAATTACATTACAACCATTTACATACCCATTCTCATTCTGGACACGAATATTCTCATTTGGAGTGTAGACATTCTCATTTGGAGCATAGCAATTTTCATTCAAGACACACACATTCTCATTCGGAGCATATCCATTCTCATTCGGGACTTACAATGCTTAAGAAAATTTCCTTATCAACGTGAATCACAAAAAATCTAAATCTCAAACATCTACAATCTAAATGAGACAATCCTAAACAATGCTCTTAGAAAAAGGTCAATCACAGGCTCTTTATTTTGCAGGCATGAGTTCCTTGCATATCATCCCCTTTTATAATGTATTCAAGCACCACCACTCCCTCCACTATCCAATTTGTCTTCACTATTTCCTTGCTCTACATGGCAACATAATAAGCCAAAAATTTCCTTGACACCCAAAGAATTAAATAAGGATTTGTATAAATTATGTGGCCATTTAGCTATATACCTGTGTAATTTTCCATATAGGTGGGTCGATCCTTACCATTTATTTCCTGACTGTAGTGTTCCATGCTATAGTAGTTTCTACAACTCTCAAGAAAGAGAGAGATATAACCCTTCCTTACTCACATGATGTGTTAAACACCATAAACCCCTTCTTAAACCATTAGGTCATGTATTTACCTCTCTAGTCAAAGCTCTCAATGGTCCAACAATTTACTCTCTTTTTTTCAAGCGTCTCCAGTCCTAGATTTTTTAGGTTGGTGATGGTAACTCAAACCATTGCTATTGGAAATTTCCTCTCCTTTGTGGTCTCATTTCTTATGTTTATTAAATTTTTTTATGATGGATGGGGTGTTAAATTAGTAAAGTTATGGTTCCTTACAACATTATATGTTTATGCATATTATTCAATATTCTAACACCATTGTTTTGGAAATAGCACTTTAATTCAATGATGGATTGGCATGATTACAAAGCTAAATGAAATGATATTTATAGATATTATTGATTGAAATGAGTTTTGAATATAATTTCAATTGGCACAAAGAATTTATGCATAGCTATCTAAAATGTAATTTATAGCAATGTAGAGATCACGAATATCAACCACCATTTCAAGCATAAATTTTATGTATGAATTGGAAATGAAGTGGTTCAAAATGGTAATATAGATTTCAAGGGGCATCAAACCCATAAACAAATTTTAAAAGTACCTTATTTTGGTCCCTCAACTTAGAATTGTTTTGATTATCACTTCATACCTTGCATTTGAATGCTAAATCTTGGCATGGAATGAATGTGTATCATCCTTCATTTTATGCTCTCTCAATCTCATTGAATGTGCAAATGTTACAATTGGTTAAACCCTTTTACATTTTCAATTTAGCAGAGATACTAACAATAGCTTATAGAGAATCTATTTGGAGCAATTCATTAGGACACATAAACAGTGACCATTGCTAACCAGAAATTTCAACAGAACTAATAGTGATATCCACCTGCTAGTAGCCTCTATAAATTATTTCAAGTTTGCGTCCTGATGCCAGTTGCCCCATCTATTTTGTATGTTGATCCAATTTTTTCTTGTTGCTCCAACACTTCCCATTCTCAGGCAACCTTTCATCTTGATCCTTAGTTATACTCTCCTGAATTTTTGACTCAGATTCTTGTGTATCTGTTGTTGAGCCTGGAGTCTCTGTGAGAAAATGTTCCCAAAATAAATCATTAACTCCAGAAGTTACCTTCCCATTGGTGATGACTTTCTCTGTAGCCCTCTCATTCTCCCCCATCTCCATCGCTACTGGTTCTGAGTTGAAATCTATTCCACTGGTCTTTGATTCCATGTAAGCCTCTCTCTCATCTTTGCCACTCTGGTTAAGAGTCTCCACACCCTTAGAAGTTTCACATTGAGAAAGAGAAAGTCCCAAACTCATCTGATAAGGAATTTCAAGAGTTATTGATTCTGCCAACTATGGGAAGGCTGGGATGAAGAATGCATCTCAGATAATGAACATGATCCTTGAATATCTGAAATTTCTAGTGAAATACACATACTTGGAAAGCATGTTCCATACATCTCTATAAGACCTGCTTGAGATGAATTTCCACTATCCACACCACATGCCTGACCCACATCCTAGAAAAAGGTTTCCAAATTATTTAAATATGATTCCATTCTATTAAATGGGTCCATGTTTAAAACCCTCAATGGAACTGCACTACATTCATCACCTTAAGCAGGTTGATACTTCACAATTTGACTGTTTGTCAACTCAGTTTGCCTAGCCTCTGAACAGTTCTCTTTCTTGGGTAATCATCTCTTCTTATTAGCTGCTTCAAGGAGCTTATTTCTTTCACTCTGTTGCACAAGCTATGCCACAAATCCAGGCTTCTGTATAGCTTTGGCCAAAAATGCCATCATTTGTTGTTGTCGGTGTTTCATGGTTTGCAAACACTCCTCAAAGGTCTGCATATGCATCTCGGTACCTTGATGTTGCTGCCTAATTCTAACAAGATCCATCATGAGCAGACCCTTATCCCTCTTCAGCCTCTGAATTTCCTCCTCCAGTACATATTTTATAGCATCCTTACATTCACCTTGTTGGGGATTCTGAGAATGACTATGCATAGGCTTGCGTCCGTGAATATTTTTCAACAAATTCCTTTGTCCCCGAATAAAATATTCATTTGTGAATTCCCATTGATCTGGATCAAATTTCCTAAAGCCCTATTGGAAATAAGATACGAAATCAGCCTTCCTAATCCTAATTAAATTTCAAATGAAAAAATATTAAGAGTCACCTAAACCTCCATTGAAAGGGAATGCCGAATCAACTGTACTAAAATTGGCTATACTACAGGACAACACCTTTTAGCCGCCATCATATCTGTTGGAAGAATATCCCTGATCAATTTTGGTATGACCATCTAGGAAAAAGGTGTGTATCATAAAATAATAAATATCCAAAACTTAATAAGACACAACCAAGCCTGCAAAAATTAATATTAGATATAATTTAGAGTAGATGGAGAAATTATTCACATTCTATGTCCATGGTCTAAAATTTGTTTTTAAATATTATAATAGTTGAATAAAAGCAAACTCTATGTCTGTTGGAAATAGAAATCCATACTTCAATAAAAAAAGCAAGAATTTGGGTTGAAAGGTAGTGGCAAGGAGACTTGAGCCAAAGTGTGGCTTCAGGGGAAGGTGTAGAAGATAGCAATCCACATATTGATATCAAATCAGTAATTGTTCCCACCACAAAAGTTGTGTATCACTGAGGGTAGAGAAACCAACTAGCAGAAGGTGCTAGTTTACCAATGTGGCTTAGACAGTTTTCCAGCTACAGTGATCTTACTTCAGCAAAATAGCATACACCAGTACAACACCCTTGTTCAGAAGTCCATACAATATTGTTTAGGACACACTAGTGTTTAAAGGAGTGATAGGCAGGGAGCACATGCATGATGCATGCACCATATTCAGTCCACTTCCAATTTTAGATGGTTTTTTTGTCTTCAACAGTTCAGTGCTAGATCTTTTTTTTTCTTTATATAATTCTGCCTGCAAAAAGTTAGAGGGTGCAGTTCCCAAAGTCGGTAGGGACACTCCTGCATGAGGATTCTGAGCACACTGAAGGATGGAGATCTGTAGGAGAGCACACCTTATTTTTGGAATGGCTATGTTTAAATTTCACACTGCCAATCAACATGTTGTTGTGCATGCATCTAGAATCATTGTCTCAATCTTCTTCCTAGTCTATAAAGGAGAAATAGGGCACACCATTTTGTGGTTCAAAAGTTTGTGTTTTGAGCTATAGCTTTAGGTTTATGTTTTCATAATTAATACAAAATTAGTAGTGCTGTTTTGATTATTTTGATTTGTATGCTTATTGGTTTTTTTTATCAGCAGTATGTGTTTGTGGGTAAGTAACATTAGCAGAAATTTTGATTGTTGTTTTCATCTTTAACGATCTATAGCTTTTGTGTTAGTTTCCAAAGTACAGAATCTACTCACCACAGTCTAATTTTGACATGGTATCTAGGTATATTTGTAGAAACCTCCAAGGAATCCATGTATGGATACAGTAGGGATGCAACCTGTGTGATAGAAATTTGTCGGGAAGTTTTAGGGATGACATGCCCAAGATCCCTGCTTGAGAAATATCACATAGTTGTTTTTAGGTTGCCAATTTGTTTTGTTTAGCAGGGTGTTTTAGGACCAACAATATAAGTACATTTAGTCTCAGATACGGAGACCTTTGAAGGTCCCTATATCTTTTTTCTAGTGGATGCGTCAGGTATAAACATTATTAGAGGTGCATGATCTGTGGGACTTTGTTGAAAACAAGGTTGTAGAGCCCGTTGATTCCATGTTGTTGGCAGAGCATAAAAATAAAATAGCCGTGATCAAGCAAATCATCCTTCACTCTATGAAGAACCACTTGATCCTTCATATCTCCTAGAAGACCACATAGGTACAAACATTGTTAGAGGTGCATGAGGACTATGTTGACAAGAATATTGTGGAGCCAATTGATTACATGTTGTTGGCATAGGATAAAAAGTAAATAGCCATGACCAAGAAAGTCATCCTTTTGTGAAGGACTACTTGATCCCTCATATCTCCGAGAAGACCACATGTAAGGATATATTTGATTCTCTAGTCACTCTATATCAAAGTGAAAACATCCATCAAAATATGCTATTGTGGAAAAATCTTAGATCCTTTGAGATAAGCAAGACAAATACCATAGCCACCTTCTCAATGAAGGTTATTGAACTCCATGAAAAGAGGTCAAGAGTGAAGAGCTAGTAGCCATGGTCTTAAATGGGTTCTCTTCTTCTTGGAATCCTTTTTTCCAATGGTTATATGCCTCAGAAAAGCTTTCCACCTTTGAGAAGCTATGGGAATAATTCACCCAGAAGAAGACAATACTGGACAGTGTCACAAGTATAAGAGGAGTAGAATATTTCCCTCATCGGCAAGATTGAAGAAGCAGTAAAGAAAGAAGAGTCCAAAATGGAAGAAAGAGGATTCAAGTTTCTCTAATCAGTGAAATAAGGACTTGAGCCACTAAGTGTTTCAAGTTTCAGAAGTTTGGTCTCTATGCTTCTCAATGTCATGAGAAGGAGGACAAAAAACACCAAAGTATTTTGTAAGGAGTACAGATGCATAAGCTAGAGTGGATGAACTTTCACCCAAGTTTGAGACACGCTTGTCCATGGTCTCATGCCTTTAGTCTAACAGCATCTCTGGCATCGGATGGTATGTGGATAATGGAGCCTCCAAACGTGTGACCTCTAATAAGAGGACTTTCAACAAACTTCAGGAACAAGTGGTAAGCACAAAAGTGGAACTTGGTGATAATACCATCTATCTAGAAGGAAAAGTGGGATCCATCTCATTCAAAATGCCATAAAGTGATATCCTTAAGCTTGCTAGTGCATTATATGTACCTAGCTTAACCAAGAATCTCCTTTCAATTTTAGTGATAACAGACTTGGAATATATTTTTGTTGGGTTTGATGATCTACAAGTTCTGACTTGGAAAGGACCATTGAATCTTGGTCATGAGAAGGAGGAAAAAAAACACCAAAGCAGTTTGCAAGGAGTACAGATGCATCTGCTGGAGTGGATGAACTTTCACCCAAGATTGAGACGTGCTTGTCCATGGTCTCATGCCTTTAGTCTAACAACATCTCTGGCATCGGATGGTATGTGGATAATAGAGCCTCCAAACATTTTACCTCTAATAAGAGGACTTTCAACAAACTTCAGGAACAAGAGGTAAGCACAAAAGTGGAACTTGGTGATATACCATCTATCTAGAAGGAAAAGTGGGATCCATCTCATTCAAAATGCCATAAACTGATATCCTTAAGCTTTCTAGTGCATTATATGTACCTAGCTTAACCAAGAATCTCCTTTCAATTTTAGTGATAACAGACTTGGGATATATTTTTGTTGGGTTTGATGATCTACAAGTTCTAACTTGGAAAGGACCATTGAATCTTGGTCATGAGAAGGAGGACAAAAAACACCAAATAATTTTGGAAGGAGTACAGATGCATCAGCTGGAGTGGATGAAATTTCACCCAAGATTGAGACACGCTTGTCCAGGGTCTCATGCCTTTAGTCTAACAGCATCTTTGGCATCGGATGGTATGTGAATAATGGAGCCTCCAAACATGTGACCTCTAATAAGAGGACATTCAACAAACTTCAGGAACAAGAGGTAAGCACAAAAGTGGAACTTGGTGATAACACCATCTATCTAGAAGGAAAAGTTGGATCCATCTCATTCAAAATTCCATAAAGTGATATCCTTAAGCTTGCTAGTGCATTATATGTACCTAGCTTAACCAAGAATCTCCTTTCAATTTTAGTGATAATAGACTTGGAATATATTTTTGTTGGGTTTGATGATCTACAAGTTCTAACTTGGAAAGGACCATTGAATCTTGGTCATGAGAAGGAGGACAACCAACACCAAAGTAGTTTGCAAGGAGTATAGATGCATCAGTTGGAGTGGGTGAACTTTCACCCAAGATTGAGACACGCTTGTCCATGGTCTCATGCCTTTAGTCTAACAGTGTCTCTGGCATCGGATCGTATGTGAATAATGGAGCCTCCAAACATGTGACCTATAATAAGAGGAGTTTCAACAAACTTCAAGAACAAGAGGTAAGCACGAAAGTGGAACTTGGTGATAATACCATGTATCTAGAAGGAAAAGTGGGATCCATATCATTCAAAATGCCATAAAGTGATATCCTTAAGCTTTCTAATGCATTATATTTACATATCTTAACCAAGAATATCCTTTCAATTTTAGTGATAACAGACTTGGGATATATTTTTGTTGGGTTTGATGATCTACAATTTCTAACTTGGAAAGGACCACTGAATTTTGGTCAGGTTTTGGCCAGAGGTATTTGAAAGAGTGGTTTGTACTAGTTCCAAAGAGATACTATTGCAGCCCTTATGCATGAAAATGACAACTTGTCTGAGCTTTGGCATAAAAGACTATGTCACTTGCACTATGGACTCTGGTGTATCGCATTAACATATAGAGGCATGCTAAGCACTTGACATTTATCTTTGTGTTTATGAAGCAATTTGGCAGCTCCAAGAAGAACATATGTATCATGCCCACAAGCATGTATTTTTCCAATATTCACACACTTGTGCTCCCTATCCACAAGCTCCTTCACATCATACATCAATTTTTCTGAATTAGTCAAGGAAAATGACCCAAGAAGGAACAAACAGTAGTGAAAACATAAACACGACTTTGATAAATGAAGAATAGTGAAACCAAACATAATTCAAAAATTGCACTCATTTGGTTGTGGGATGGAGGCATTTATGTTCCTTTATAATTATCACACAAGGTTGCATCAAGCCTCACGAGTCATGTACCTAGTCTCCTTGTTAGAGAATTGTTAGGATTGGATGCATATTAGGATGACCTTTGGCATATTCATAAATGTTGTTTATAGGCCCCAAAGTGTTATTGAAACAATTCTTGGTAGAAAATACTACTATCTCCATAAAATCCCCTTGGTATGAATGCCAACGTTTCTTTAGGGAGCACGGCACTCACCTTGAGCAACATTTCATTACCAAGTTTGATGTATCATTTTATCTTAAGAAAACTTACAATTTTATCCCTGGAAATTGTCTAGAGACTTAGTCTGCTCTCTCGGTTGTGTAGGGCAAGGTCACCCTTGCAAATGAGATTCTTTTGGAGGTGGTGATAACCAGCTGAATGAATCTATCTGTCTCTCAGGTGCCAGTCACCATGATTTTTTATCTTGATGTTGTCAGCTACTTGATTAGCACAGGGTTACAATTTTCTTGTGCCAAGTTCCTTCCATGTTAATGTTGATGGCCTAAAAACTAGGTCTGTGTCGGGGCATCTATCTCCTGGTATGATGCCTTATTCCTTCTTGATGAGAATGAATACTAAGCCATATATTGTCATGCAAGGGAAGGAAGGGTTTAGTAGGTTGCTTTCAAATCCTAGCTTGAATCGTTGGTTAGCAATTTGAAATATATTCTCATTCCTGCAAGGCAATAATGGATTGGGCTTTAGCTAGAGTAATTGGAGGGTGAGGAAATGAGGGAAGCAACTATAATGATGTTGATTGGGTTACATACATTGATGGAAGAAAGTTGATGATAGATTTTGTCTTTAATCTTTGTGGGGGGGAATCAATTGGTGTAGAAGACAATACTCTGTTGCTTGACCAAGTCTAGAGGTAGAGTAAATGGCCTTGTACCAGGTTAGAAAGGATTGGAAGCAACTCCATAAATAGGTCCATTGATGACTGCTTTTATTCATAGTGTTGTACATATTCCATTAATTTTAACACACAAAATTAGGCATTGTTAGTATGGTTAATTTTCTATCCTTGCTTGTAACAGATTATGAAAGCAGACCAACAATTTCACAAATTCCAAACTCACAAAATATTTTGAGGGAATGATATTCCTTTACAGTTACATTCTTTGTTATAGGTTGTACCATTTCCTTCCTTGTAAGCTAGTCTACAAGTTTTTCTATGGGTTGCTCTTGCTTTACATTTATATCGTTTGTTATAGAGTGTACCATTTCCTGCCTCGTAAGATGGTCTACAAGTTATTATATGGGATCATTAAAACCTAAAGCTAGAAAACTGATATATATTGATCAATAATCTCACACAAATATAATTATAATTTTCTCAAAATTGAGGATGAAATTTTATATAGGGAAACTTTAATATTTATCCTTGATTGAATTGTAAATATTGTTACCGCAACCTACCATTAAAATCAAAGAAACTAGTCAACCAAGAACGAGACAGCAGAAGAGTTATACATACACTGTCAAGACTCAAGAGGATCACTCTCTCGAGAAACAATATTTGGCAGGCACAAAATTGAGAAGGATGTAGCTACAATTGGATCTGCAGTAATGTGTGGGATATCTGGATGTCCACCATTTCCTTCAATATCAACTTCAAAAATTCTTGACCCTGCCAAAATTGGCCCTAGGCTTTGATGTTATAGTCCTAGTTGACTGAATAGGTGTAAAATGCATTTCAAATATAGCTTCCGCATCTCTACATTCACCTTCACGAATCATGTGAGCAGTACCTCCACCTCCTTTGGTAGGTTGAAAAATAAGTCTTACAGTGCCCTTCAAAAGTTCATGGTAAAGAAAAGAAAGATTTACATTAGTGAAATGGGCAGTTGTATTACCCAAAAACCCATATGAAATAAAATAATACAAAACTACAACCAAACAGATTTAAAATATATTGAAGAATATAAAGCATCAGATTAAGTAGGTCTAATAAATGAATTACAGTAAATCTATGGCCATAATGAAAAGCATATAGTCTAGGTAAAATTTAAACTCAAGTAAGAAAACAAATTTGAATCCATCTGAAAGTGTATCATCCGTCAGTTTAAATTTTGAACTATTTTTCACTTGCATCTGGAACCTCTATGGCTCGTTTGACTGAGTCTGCTTATATTGCAATGAGGGATGGTTTCAGGGCAGGGACTGGTAACCTGAAATCTGCAGGTGGGTTTTCTCTGTTTGATACCTACTATGATTTATCAGGGCTGAAAACAGTGAAATTTCCAACTGTGATCTTTCATTTCCAGTGTCGAGCTGATGCCTCTAAGTCTACTACTAATTATATCACTCCTGTGCATATTTCTGCCATTTTCTATTTTGCCTTTGCTGGAAACACTGGTGGACTCTCCATTGTTGGTAATATCTAGCAGCAAGGGTACCATGTAGTGTTTGACAATATGACAAATCGTGTAGGATTTAAAGTTGGTTCATGTCTGGTCCAGGAGAGATCTGTTTATTTGATTTTGAATTTTACTTGTATGGTTTGCCCAACTTAATCTTCTTATATACCGTCCCCTGCTCAATCGTTCTCTGAATCATTGGTCAGCAATTTGAAATATATTCTCATGCTTGCAAAGCACTAAGGGATTGGGTTTTAGCTAGAGTAATTGGAGGGCAAGGAAATGAGAGAAGAAAATATAATGATGTTTATTTGGTTACAGAAATTGATGGAAGAAATTTGATGACATATTTTGTCTTTAATATTTGTGGGGGGAAATCAATTGGTGTAGAAGACAATACTCTGTTGCTTGACTAAGTCTAGAGGCAGAGTAAATGGCCTTGCACCAAGTTAGAAAATATTGGAAGCAACTCCAGAAATAGGTCCATTGATGGATGATTTTATTCATAGTGTTGTACATATTCCATTAATTGTAACACACAAAATTAGGAATTGTTAGTATGGTTAACTTTTTATCCTTGCTTGTAGCCGATTATGAAATCAGACCAACAATTTCACAGATTCCAAACTCACAACATATTTCGAGGGGATGCTATTCCTTTACAGTTACATTCTTTGTTATAGGTTGTACCATTTCCTTCCTTGTAATATGGTCTACAAGTTTTTCTAGGGGTTGCTCTTCCTTTACAGTTATATTGTTTTTAATAGAGTGTACCATTTCCTACCTCGTAAGATGGTCTACAAGTTATTATATGGGATCATTGAAACCTAAAGCTAGAAAACTGATATAGATTGATCAATAATCTCACACAAGTATAATTATACTTTTCTCAAAATTGAGGATGAAAATTTATATAGGGAAACTTTAATATTTATCCTTGATTGAATTGTAAACATTGTTACTGCAACCTACTACTAAAAATGAAATAAAATAGTCAACCAAGAACAAGGCAGCAGAAGAGTTATACATACACTGTCAAGACTCAAGAGGATCACTCTCTTGAGAAACAATCTTTAGCAGGCACAAAATTGGAAAGGATGTCGCTACAATTGGATCTGCAGTAATGTGTGGGATTGCTGGATGTCCACCTTTTCCTTCTATAACAACCTCAAAAATTCTCGGCCCTGCCAAAATTGGCCCTGGGCTTTGATGCTATAGTCCCAATTGACTGAATAGGTGTAAAATGCATTTCAAATTTGGCTTCTGCATCTCTGAATGCACCTTCAAAATTCATGTGAGTAGTACCTCCACCTCCTTCTTTGGCAGGTTGAAAAATAAGTCTTACAGTGCCCTTCAAAAGTTCATGGTAAAGCAAAGAAAGTTTTATATTAGTGAAATGGGCAGTTGTATTACCAAAAAACCCATTTGAAATAAAATAATACAAAACTACAACTAAATAGATTTAAAATATATTAAAGAATATAAAGCATTAGTTTAATTAGGTCTAGTAAATGAATTACAGTAAATCTATGGCCATAATGAAAAGCGTATAGTCTAGGTAAAATTTAAACTCAAGTAAGAAAACAAATTTGAATTCATCTGAACGTGTATCATCCTTTTGTTAAAGTTTGAACTATTTATCACTTGCATCTAGTGTATCGCATTAACATATAGAGGCATGCTAAGCACCTGAAATTTATCTTTGTGTTTATGAAGCAATTTGGCAGCTCCGAGAAGAACATATGTATTGTGCCCACAAGCATGTATTTTTCCAAATATTCACACACTTGTGCTCCCAATCCACAAGCTCCTTAACATCATACATCAGATCACTGAATTAGTCAAGGCCAATGACCCAAGAAGGAAAAAACAGTAGTGAAAACATAAACAATTCCTCTTTGCATGCTCAATATCCACCCTGATTTTGTAGCAGGTGTCCGTGAATACAACAAGGGTGATTTTTCTGCCTTTGAAAATTTGGAATGTGGAGAGGTGGATAAATGTAGTAAAAATTTTGAGTTGTGATTATTATGACTTTTGCAGCACCCCCATTTGGTAGTAACCTATGAGGAAAGAGTTATGTATGCCGTACTAAGAGTCCAAACATCTATCAATGGTCACTTCCCTTAAACAAATTATATAAAAATTCAAAGAGGCATCCTGTCGAACAAAAATATATAACAATATGCAAGCACCAATAGCACTGAACAGTGCCAACGTATAAATATTACCATCATTTCCACCAATTGATAGCAAAAATCTTTGCCCTACAAGAGTCATGACATGACCATAGCGAGATCCAGGACCAGGTCCATGCGCAACTACCCTTCCAAGGCATCAAGTTTTCAAACAACATAGTATAGAATTCCAACAATATACTAGAATGTTCTTATCTACAAATTCTAGTTATAGCTTTCAATATAAAATTATTACCTATGCCACCGTGATTTTTGTTGAGTTATATCAAGGACATGTAAATCTTCTAATGACAGCCCTACAAGACCAATACCACCCTGCAAATGATGTAATAAACAAAAAGGAAGAGACTATTTTAGGATTAAGCAAAAACCACACCTCCTGTGAACAAACATAACACAGATAAAAGAGATTTTAAAGCAAACCTGGATCACAACCATGCTACCAACAACAGTTGCAGCATGTGAAACACGGGGTGATGGTGATTCCCCCAAAGGATGGAGCCTGAAATCAATGTTATTAATGAGAGAACTGGACATGTAAACTCAAAACATATGGTCAAAACAATTAACTTGTGTAGAGAGAAATTGGTATTTATGTCCTCATATTCTAGTATTTAAATGGATGCACTACCACATCTCTGGAATATTGAGAAGACAAATCTATTTGTTTTAACTTTTTTCCCCTCTAAGCTTGGTTCTAATTTTAAACATAAGGAACATGAATATAATGAAATGAAATGGAACAAAAAAAAAATCCTACCATCCTATGCTACAATTTAAGTTCCATGGATCTACTACCACATCTCTGGAATATTGAGGAGACAAATCTGTGAGTGCTAACCTTTTTCTTCTAAGATTGGTTTTAATTTATACATA
Source organism: Pinus albicaulis (assembly GCA_034641835.2). Lineage (NCBI taxonomy): Eukaryota > Viridiplantae > Streptophyta > Pinopsida > Pinales > Pinaceae > Pinus > Pinus albicaulis. The sequence continues at coordinate 307,727,994 of CM076582.1, read as the reverse complement.
TGGAATATAAATCTAATAACACTGAACTTTAACAAAAAAATGAATTTAAACTATCAATAGTTGAATATTTAGAAGAGTCCAGCAATGATTTGGAAGCATTTGATTGAAAATGGTGTTAGAAATAAGTTCTGCAACCGTTGTTGGTGGCATGGTTGTGATCCAGGTGTGCTGTAAAGTCTCTTTTATCTGTGTTATGTTTGTTCACAGGAAGTGTGGGTTTTACTTGATCCTAAACTAGTCTCTTCCTTTTTGTTGATTACATCATTTGCAGGTTGGTATTGGTCCTGCAGGGCTTTCATCAGAAGATATGCATGTCCTTGATCTAACTCTAAAAAAACACAGTGGCATAGGTAATAGTTTTATATTGAAAGCTATAGCTGAAATTTGTAGAGAAGAACATTCTAGTATATTGTTGGAATTCTATACTATGTTGTTTGAAAACTTGATGCCTTGGCAGGGTAGTTTTGCATGGACCTGGTCCTGGATCTCGCTATGGTCTTCTCATGGCTCTTGTAGGGCAAAGATTTTTGCTAGAAATTGGTGGAAATGATGGTAATATTTATACGCTGGCACTTTTTAGTGCTATTGGTGCCTGCATATTGTTATATATTTTTGTTTGACAGGATGGCTCTTTGAATTTTTATATAATTTTTTCAGGGAAGCGACAATTGATAAATGATTGGGCTCTAGATACTACTAGAACCTCTAAATTAATTTCTTTTTCTTGCTCGTTTTCCTCTAATGCCACTTCCTTCACTTCAAAAGGTATGCCATATAAGCTGTTGATGTTTGTGAAAATTATTTTCGAACAGTTCTCTCGTCACTGATCCTGATATAGACATATATGTGATTATATGGAACTAGTAGAATGTACCAATACTTGACACTTTTCAATTGTGCTGCAGCTGGAGCAGAGTAACCTAAGTAAGAAAATTCCAGTCTTTCAATAGCTAGTTAGTGAGAACAAATTATTTACGTAGCCTGCCCTTTGATATAATTTTTTTGCAATCTTGCTTCATGAAATGAAAAATAGGAAGTGATGGGCAGTTTTCCATGTAAACAGATAATGGATATGCTTCAGTATCTCGAGACAGATGCAAGCAATGCAGCAAATAAATAGAAGTAAGTCGCTATATTAAGATTCATGTTATAATCTGACCCTGTATTGTTGTACAAGTGAAAAGTTTCTGTTTATGTATTCTTTTTTAGGATTGATGGCCTTTTTTTCTACTCAATAATACTCAATCTCAAGATATATGGGTACAGGCACCTTTCAAAGTCATTTGGCGTAAAAACTCAAGGGCGGCAACTAGGTAATTTTATCATGTTCCATCCAAGACCATCGAGCTTTAAGAAACTCTTGCACATACGTGATGGTGATCATAATGGAGTAATTCATTATGCTGGCACTTCATATGGTGAACACCCATGGATGAATCTTGTGCTAGCAAAGGTATTATGAGGAAGTCTCTCAGATATGTTTATTCACACCATAAAGTTGTCTTCAATGCAAATGTTTAATTGATCCAACCATAGCAACAAGAAAATGAGTGCAGTAAAAGTTTATCATAGGTCCCATTCCTTATTTATATCCGAGTTTCCTTTCATTAAAATATATACAAGGGAAGGATGCCCAAAAAATGTCATCTCATCTATTAGTTAGACTACTATAAAATATGACATGATTAATTTACTTTCATGATTTTTAGAAGGCATTGGCATTTTGAGTGTCTAGTATTTAATGTTTGAGTTGTTGTGATGACATTCCAAAATGATTTTTTTAACCAATTATGATATACTTACATATTATAAACTTAAGAAAAAAATACAAAAAAAAAACTAAAATTTAATGCTTCAATTGCTATTTGCTTGATTATGAAAATTAAAGTACAACTTTTTGAATTTAAAATGTCTCAATTTCTATTTTCTTGATTATGAAAATCAAAATACAACCTTTTAAATTTAAATACCCTATCATCCTCTCTTTGCACCTTTTGGGGCACAAATAATTAATGACATCAAATTTTATAGTTACACCCTCTTTGACACCTGGAAGGATGCCTCAGACTCTATGCTCTCCATATATCAAAAACTCATAGAAGGAGCCCTTCGCATATGGATATATAGGTATGCAAGCATTGCCATACTAAACTTAGCTGACATGCTCCAACACCTTGATTTTTTTTCTCTGTTACAAGTAAAAATTTGATTATATGATATATTTTTGGTTTATTGAAAATGTTGCAGTGGAGATACTTATGCTCGAGTTTCAGTTATATCGACCAAATATTGTATGGATCAACTTAAGCTTCCTATCAAAAGAGCATGGAAACCTTGGTTTCATGAGCAACATGCAACAATCTTTTATACATTTTTCATTTCAAATTTTTCTAAAATCTGACAATACCTATTATAAGTTAGCTGTCAAGAAATAGCTTACCTATTATAATTTACTTGTCAAGAAATAGTGAAGCTATTACTTACTATTATTGTTGAAAGTTTATTAATTAGTATTATTTGTTTCTGGCTATGTTGTCTTAATTCATGCAGGTGGCTGGATGGACTCAAGACCATGAAGGTCTGAAATTTGAAGCTGGCAGTAGATCATACATGTTGATCAGTGCCTACTAGAAAGTTGGTGGCTCTTTGGGTGGTGGTTGTATTGCTTGTGTTGATTATAGTTAATTTTCTTTGTATGGATAGATTAATTTGTTTGTAGATTATTGTTTATTATTAGCTTTTTGTGCAAGCCAAGCTACAAGGGTGTCATAGTGAGCTAACTCTATTGAGTTATTTTTTTATTAAGTTAAAAAGCTAACTCCATTGAGTTATTTTTTTATTAAGTTAAAAATAGGGGCTTGCATGATTATATATTTTACAATGATTATGCCATTATGTGTTGAACATTTTTTAAAAATCAATGCCTATTATACAATTTGAAGTACTGCCATAACTCCTCACATAATTCTTTAAAGGGTGCTAGCTTAATGGAAAAGAACCTCCTATGCAGGAGGTTGGTGGTTCGATTCCAATGTACCCTAACATGAATTATTCAATGATATTGTATATTTTTTTAGTTAAATATTTTATATTGATTTATTTTAATGGTGAGATATTTTTCTGGATTCATTGTTTTATATTGTCTCCAGAGAGACAATAGATAGGATTAAAAATATTGTCTCCATAAAGACAATATGTCTTTAATTTCAACTATTGTCTTTGGAGAGATAAAAATGAAACTGTCTTTGGAGAGACAAAAATGAAACTGTCTTTGGAGAGGCAAAAATTCTTGTGTTATTTATTGTCTTTATAGAGACAATATTTTAAGACGATTTAATTTGAGACACCCGCTTAAAGACAATATTTAAGACAATACACAAGTTTTCTTTTATCTCAAATTAAGACAATTTACCCAAAAATTGTCTTAAAACCCCCCTTTATGTTGTAGTGTGTATATGTTTTTTATCTTGTTATTGTACATTAAGTACCTAATCATAGTTGTAGAGTAGGTACACAAAGATGCTACTCAATTTTAGATATACGTTTTATATCTTGTTCTTGTACATTAAGTATCTAATCATAGCTCTGGAGTGGATACACAAAAATACTACTCAATTTTAATGCAAAAGGAACACGTGAGCCTAACATTTTTGGAATACAGACGCATTCCAAAAAAATGTACACACTATTGTTACATTAAGTTCAGTTCTTATCAAACCTCCACATCGACTAAATAACCTCAAAAAAAAAAAAAATTATGCACACATTATTTTTTTTAATCTGCACATGTTTAGAGAACATGTAATGCTTTTCAAAATTCCACTTGGGTATTCCCTGTTTATATAAAAAAAAAAAATAAAAAAATCACAAGTTTATTATTCCTTACGGACTCCATAAACCTAGAAAAAAAATTGGCAACCAAAACATGTGTGTGCTCATAGGCCAAAGCCTCCTCCCTATTAAAGGTAAGCTATTCTAACTTCCTTTTTTGGTTTTTTATTCTTATGGTTTAAACATAAAAGTTAATTAAATTAATTTTAAAGTTATTTTTAAATGCGAATTAATTTAAACACAATCCTCATGGCTAGAGACCCTCAACCCAATCAAGAAACCAACATTGTAGTAGATCCACAATAAAACATAAATTTTGAGAGAAAATATAAAAGAGTCTTGCAGATATAACTCTTTCAATTTTCTATATTTCTCGTTGTATTCTGTCTTGTCTAATCTTCAAGAAAAAGGTTTGGAAAATATTCCTCTTGATTTACACAAAATGCAGAAATAACTAATTTCATGTATTGTAGACACCTATCTTAATAATGCAAGCTGAGTCTACCACAAACAATTCAATGGTGTAAGGACACTTATCCCAACTAATGAGATTGATTCTTCTGCAATTCAATTTAAGAAGTGCTAGTTTCACATCTAAGACAGTCATGGTCTTGTAGAGAAGAATTGAGCTTCCATAGCTAGTTCTTAATGGGGCCTCCTCCAACAAGCTCCCATTTCCAAAGTTAGTTTGAGGCTTTTCCCCTTTCACCTTCTGCTAACCTCTTTTTCCTTTTTGGGATAACTATCCATCAAGAAAGTAAATTGAACTCAGAGGCTTTTCCCCTCTCACCTTTTACTAACCTCCTTTTCCTTTCTTAAACAGCTATCCTCAAGGGAGGAAATCAAACTGAGCTTCCATAACTAGTTCTTTATGGGACCTCCTCCAACAAGCTCCCATCCCCCAAAGTTAGCCTGAGGCTTTTCCCCTCTCACCTTTTGCTAACCTCCTTTTCCTTTCTAGGATAACTATCCCTCATAAGAGGAAATAAAATTGAGCTTCCATAGCTAGTTCTTAAAAGTACCTCCGCCAACAAACTCTCATTCCCAAAGTTAGCTTGAGGTTTTTCACATTTTTCCAACTCCCTTTTCCTTTTTAGAATAACTATCCCTAAAGAAAAGAAAAAAAATCCAAAAAAGCAACTTCCTTTGCCCAACTACCCATAATTACGTGAAATGTAAAATTCTCTTATTTATACGCATCAAAATTCTTATCCGAAACCTCTTTATTTATACACATCAAAATTCTTATATGAAATCCTCTTTATTTATAAACATCAAAATTTTTATCTTACTCTAGACATGGGGTTTGCACTTTGTAAAATAAGTCATAAGAAATAAAATAAACATTTACATATTTACTATAGAGTTTTACACATACATTCTGAAATTTGAAAATTTCAATTACAATTCAACTAAAATTAAAATTCAAGGTTTAAATCATTAACGGTGAAACAAAATAAAACAAAATAATAATAATAATTTGGTTTTTCAACTCTGACACAATAAATATTATTTAATTTATTTTAATATTTTTTTCCAAATATTAACAACTAACAAAATGCCACTTAAAAATATTTCTTACCAATTTCCCATGAAAAATCGCATTCCAATTAAACATCTTATTATCTTCCAGATTCTTGAGTTTGAGAAGATCAAGCATAAAACCAAACTTACAGAATAAATAAATCCTGGTAACGGAAGGGTGGAGTTATGACAATACCAGCCAGCCCCAAAGGAAACATTATTTTCCGGAGAAGTAGAAAGTTTAAAGGTCCGAAAATGTTTTTCGACGACAAAGAGGACATGTAGGGTTAAGAACCAACCACGAGGTTACGCATGCAGAATGGAAAATATGGTTGCATGGTAATTTCAACGATGGTGTCGAAGAATCAGAGGAATCTGCACCTTCAACTGCAAACTGATTGTGGCATATAGGGCACACTCCACCCTCCACTTCCGAAGCTTTCTCCGACCCATCAATGGATGCCATTGTTCCGACCCTTTCTGTAATATCTTGGAGGCTACCATGACAATACGGCAGAAAATGGAAAACAGGGTCATTCTCAGCCAATGCTCCTTCAAACGATTGGGTGCTGATCAGCTGCACAATACTATGTTCACCATTCTCGTCCAAGTAGAAGTTCACGGAGATTCCCAGCTGTCTCAGGAGAGGCCAAAGGCTCTCCTCGCCATATATAGAACACCCCAAAAATATGAAATTCAGAACTTGAGATAACATGGCCGGATTGAAGTGAATGTCAATAAATCTGTTGAATTTACGGTGTAAATCACGCAGAAAAGAAGCCCACTCTTCAAAAGTAGCTTCTCTTCTTGCCACACGTACGTTAAACTCATGGCATAACGCTACCTCATGCTCCTCGGACTTGCCAAATTTGCGTGCATTATCCTCAGCCACCCACAGTTCAGAGGTGGCACTCTCATAAATTTGACGAGATGCACTGCTTCTGTCCATATTCGATGTGCTTCAACAGATTCTTTTGAATTCCAACCAGATGATCTCTTGCTGCTCTATTGCTCCAACCTTATTGGATTGCACTCACTGATTCTATCCAGCTATGGACAATGATGGTAACCACAAAATAATCCAAAGTGTTTGGATAGCTAATTGCTTTACTCAATCCCTTCAAGGTGTATGATTATAAAAACTTAAAATAGCTAAACTAGACCTGCTAATTTTCATTCACAAACGACAGTTAAATTTAATAATAGACTCAACTTAATGTCTAACTCAAAGTCTAACTCAAATTATGAGCTATTAAATAGAGAAATTATTCTCTAACATTATCAAATTATTTAAATAAAATTAATTTACAAAGTTAAATTAATAAAATAAAATAAAATGGTAACTATTTTCCATTTTAGTTTTACAATGAGAATCAGTATATGAGTTTATATTATCTCTAAGATACTTAATTTATGACATCTTTTATATTATTATAATTAAAAATTAAAAATAAACTAAATTCATTAATTTATTAATTATAAAAATAATTAATATATATAGATTAATAAAAAATTAATTATTTATATTTTTTATAAAATTTAAAAATAAAAATAGTATAACTATTTTTAATACAAATTTCAATTTTCTAAATTTCTAAACATTAAATTCAACCGCTGGAGATCCTTTTCGAATGATATTTCAAATATTATTAAAAAAATATAAACATTTCCAAAAATTAAATTCAACCGATTATTTGGGTGAGATGGAGACTAAGCGTGAACAAAAATTAAATTCAACCGATTATTTCCAAAAATTAAATTCAACCGATTATTTGGGTGAGATGGAGACCCTTTTCGAATGATATTAAATTAATGGACTCGCCTGTACTAAGCGTGAACAAAAGTTAACTGTATTATTGTGATAGCTTTCCAGATCACTCATTCCGGATTACATTCCGCCCTTTTGTTTTTCTTAAAAGTTCTTTAAAATATAATTATCAAGTTAATTTGAAAAAAAAAATGGGAACTTGTATTTTATAGAAATTAAAATATGTTTTTTTTCCAAAATATTACTAATAAATTATTTTCTTTCTTTATTTTGCAAGTTGAGGCTAAATTGTTATTTATGAATAAACTATTTTCTTTCTTTATTCCGTAGATTAAGGCGTTTAATAATATTAATAGTTATTTATACATTTAATGTTGGATACATTTACCAAAACAATAGTAAATACATACCAAACTATATTTTCTAATAAATGAATAATTTCAATCACAAATGAAAGTTATGTATTACCAAAACCCATAAGAAAGAAATTATTTTTTATAAAATATTTTAATTTTTTAATTAATAATATATTAATAAAAATATGTTAAACATATTTGAAACATAATAATAATAATAATAATAAAAACAAATTAATTTTTTTTTGAAAACCTCATAATATTTTGAAAAAACCTACCAAGTAGAGTCCACATCAATAAAATGAACCATTTACTTTTGCACAATGAACAGTTATAAAATAAACCATTTACTTTTGCACAATGGACTATTACAGTGTGGTTGGAGCTGGGATGTCCTGTGAACGATTGTCACTGCCATTTATACATATTGTGTTATGGAATCTAATTGTTCTTATGGGTTAAATCACATTAAATCACCCTCTTCAATTCCGTTTCCATTTCAAATAGTTTAATTATATATTTAAATTTTTTTATTGATATAGTTAATTTATTTATGTATTTAATTTTATAATATTTTTTGACGATATAAATAAATATTTCATTGTAAAGTGAGAGAATTTTACATAATAGGTTAGATTTTAAAAAAGTTTGAGTAATATATTTAATCACTAAATGTATATAATGAAAGATAATGCAAAGAAAAATTATTATTAATAATGAAAATATTGATCAATATCTTCTCTAAAAGGAGGAAAAAACACGCGCGCGTTCCTGCTGCGATTAGGTCTGGGACTGCTGGTCTGCCACTGCCATGGATGCGCCTGGGGGCGGGGAGCCCTCTCCTCCCCCTCCTATCTCCTCTGCTGTAGCATTTCGGAATCTCCTGACTCAGAAAGGGAAGAAACGCCCCGTACCTGAAGTCCCAACTTTCATTAAAAAACTAGATGAAATACCAGAGATCGCTCTGCCTAAAGAACAGCCGATCAAAATAGCTCTCGCCTTAGCTGACAGAGGTTTGGTCGGGCAGTTTATGGGTCGTTGGCCATCAACAAAAGTGACAGATGAATGGGTTCAACGGAACTGGAGGCCTCTGCTGACAAACAACGTGATCTGTTACGCTGTTGGTCGAGGATTCTTTATTTTCGAATTCACTACCAAGGAAGACCATGTCCTGGTGTTCAGAAATGGTTCGTATTTCATGGGAAACCAAGGCCTTTTCCTCAACAAATGGACCCCTGACTTTGACCCTTCTGTCGATGTCCCGAAGGAGGTTCCTGTTTGGGTCCGGCTCCCCAATCTGCCGATCCATTGCTGGAGCTACCAATCCCTGCAGAAGATTGGTAACGGGCTGGGTCGCTTCATAGACAAAGCTGACAATAGGGGCCAATACACCTGCGCTAGAATCTGCATGGAAGTTGACCTGGAAGCTGGTTTGCCGGAAGCCATAAAACTCACAGTTGGAGATTGGCATCATTTTCAGAAACTGGATTACGAGCAACTGCCCTTTAAGTGCAGAATCTGTCACGAGCATGGTCACTTCCAACGAAACTGTCCTAAAGCCCCTTCGAGGGACAAGGTGGAAGAAGAAGGATGGAAAGAGATAAAAAAGGGCAAGGCAGTCTCAAAGCCCTCTGAACAGACAAAATCTGGAACTATGGGGAAACCCCAGTCCGCTCCTCAGGCCAATCCAATCACAAAAGAAGGCCTCTCATCAGCTGAGAAGGAGAATACCTCAGAGAATCACGAAGAAACTGAAGACCAATCGAACAAAATGAAAGAAACCGCTGGACAATTATCTGTTCCCCTAGAAGCTGCTGATCAAAGGGGAATCAAAGGCACTGAGGAGCACATCAGCCTGGCCTCTGACTCAGGGGGGGAATCAGAAGAGAGAGACACCGACTCAGATGGCTCGCAAATCACCCCTATCAAGTCGACGAGGGGTCGGAAATCCAAGAAAAAACAGAGAGAGGAGAAAACTTATCTGGACGTCCTTCAAGGCTCCCAGAAAACTCTCAAAGGAATGATGAACACCAGATCCGGACGCAAGCAGAACAGGGCTCCAAAAGGAGTCACCACCTCCCAAGTCAGTAAATAATGAAGTACGTCTCCTGGAACTGCAGAGGGTTAGGCAGCAGGCTGAAAGAAGAAGCCCTAAAAGACATTGTTAGGTTGTACTCGCCTGATATCCTTCTCATCCAGGAGACAAAGATGGAGGATAATCTGCTCCTCCAAACTAGTAAGACATTCTGGCGTAAAGGCCCCGGAAGAGCTGTCAGTGCCAGAGGAGCCTCTGGCGGGCTTGCCTCCTTCTGGGACAGCTCCAAATATGAATTGATTCAAGAAGAAATCTGCCCTCATTGGATTTTCGTTCAGCTCCTCCACAAAGACTCTGGTCAACAAGTAAGTATGTTCAATCTTTATGCTCCGGTCCTTCCTGCGGAGAAAAAATTTTGCTGGGACTCGCTTCAGTCCTTTCTTTTATTGCACAATCCAGAAAACATCATTATTGCAGGTGATCTGAATGTCACTCTGGCCATCGATGAGAAAAAGGGGGGTTCCATAGTAAGGGATCCAGCTAGAGAATGGGTGGAAGACATTATGCTAGACTGGGATCTGGAGGACATCAAGCCTTCTGCTGGGAAATATACCTGGACTAACAAAAGAATAGGGCCCAACCACATAGCTGCTAGACTGGACAGATTCCTTGTCCAAACTTCTTTCCTTACATGTGGTCTGTTAGCCTCCTCTAAAATCCTCCCAAACTGCACTTCCGATCATAAACCCATCAGCCTTGAGCTCTCCCTTGATGGTAACCTTGGTCCAATTCCCTTTAGATTCAGCCCTCTGTGGATTCAGCAAGAGGGTTTCCAGGAAGTGATTCTAGAAGCCTGGAACCGGCAGATCCAGGGATCCCCTTTCTATGTGTGGGAAGAAAAATTGAGGGGCCTTAAAAGAAGACTCAAGGAGTGGGCTAAATCTCTGAAAACTCCCACTGCCAAGAGAAAAGATTCCCTAGATAACCTCGCTGCCCATCAATCAGCAATGGAAAATGTTGTTGTTACTCAAAGTCAGCTACAAAGAGAAGTTGAGTTACAAAAAAATCTTCATAGAGCTAGCAGGGAGGAAGAGGAGTACTGGAGACAAAAATCAAGAAACTTATGGTTACAGGCCGACGACAAAAATACCAGATTCTTTCATAAACAAGCCGAAGCTCGCAAGCAATTCAAAGCTATCTCAGAAATCCGATCCCATGATGCGGTGGTCAAAGATCCTGAAGGCATCAAAAGAGCTGCTTTCACCTACTTCCAAGAGCTTTATACGGCTCCCGAAAATCCTCCTATAGACTCTCATGCCTATCCTTTTGACCAAATTCCTCATTCCGTTCAGGACTATGTTAACTCCATGCTGACTGCTCCGATTAGCATGGATGAGCTCAAGAAGGCTTTGGACAGCATGGAGCCGGACAAAGCTCCTGGGCCTGATGGGTTCAACGCCAGGTTCTATCAAACTTGCTGGTCTATCATTAACAAAGACCTCCTGAGAATGGTCAGGAAGTCTCAATCATGTTCCAAGATCGGAGGCAGCATCAACTCGGCCTTTCTTGCTCTGATCCCGAAAGAGAAAGGAGCTTCTGACTTTGGCAGATTTCGGCCCATCTCCCTGTGTAACACAAGTTATAAACTGATCACCAAATCTATAGCCAACCGTCTCAAGAACATTTTGTCAGACATCATTCCGGAAAACCAAGGGGGCTTCATCAAAGGGAGAAAGATTCTGGACAATATTGTGTTGGTGCAAGAAGCAGTTCATTCAAGCTGCCAGCGAAAAGAGAAAGGAATGGTGATAAAGCTCGATTTGGCCAACGCCTTTGACAGGGTGAAACATGATTTCCTCTTTGTTGTTATGAAGAAACTGGGCTTCTCTATAATCTTCATAAACTGGGTGAAAGCTTGTATAGCCTCCCCTTGGATTGCGCCGCTGGTTAATGGCCGATCTACAAAGTTCTTCAATGCCTCAAGGGGCTTAAGACAGGGCTGCCCGCTGTCCCCGCTCCTCTTCGCTATCCAAGCCTCTGTGCTTAGCTTCCAACTTGACCGCTGTCAACAAATCCACTCTCTTCCTGGCCTTAGAATTTTTCCTAATGTTAAAGACATCAACCATGCCCAATTTTCCGACGACACGCTTCTGCTTGGAGGAGCGAGTATAAATTCAGCAAGATCCTTTGAGAAGGAGTTGGACATCTATAAGGAGGTCTCGGGCAGCAAGATAAATAACCTAAAAAGCATTATCTTCGGCTGGAACTGCTCGGTCAAGGAGCTAGCTGACATTGCCAGACTGTTAGAGATGAAAGGAATTCATACATGGGAGTTTTTTAAATATATTGGGATTCCAATATTCAAATCCTCAACTAAAGTTGCCCACTGGCTGCCCCTGCTTGACAAACTAAAAATTAGAATCCAAGCTTGGGGTGCCTCTTGGCTGAACAATGTTGGGAAGGTTATCCTGATGAAAAATTTCCTCACAAGTATGCCTCTCTACCAACACTCCATTCTGCTGGCTCCCAAAACCTACCTCAGTAAAATGGACAGTCTGCTAAGAAGATTCCTCTGGGAAGGGGGGAAAAATAATGAAAAAAGACTTCACTTAGTTAATTGGGACACTATTAAAAAGCCAATCCTGGAAGGAGGTCTTCAATTAAAAGATCTGGGTGCCCAGAATCTCACTCTGGGCTCCAAAATCTTGTGGAGTATAGTTGCTGGAAAGGCTTCTTGGAGTAAGAGAGTTCTGTGGAAGAAATATTTCAAGGGACAGCGGCTAAGGTGTTTGGACCAGCCTCCAAAAACCACTAAAGGTTCCCCGGTCTTCAAACTCTGTCTTCAAGCTATGGAGCAATTCTGTCACAACCTTTACTGGATTCCAGGTAATGGGAAAAAAATCAGAGTCTGGGATGATCGGATCCTTGGTGATCAGCCTCTGAGCCACATGGAAGGCCTGGCAAACATAAAAATCTGGCTTCAATCCAACAACCTGAATACCCTGTGGGATATCTCAACCTGGACGGACGATTCTGGAAGGAAATGGAACAGCTGGTATCTGGGAGAGATCCCCCAAAGGCTGCATGCTGAAGCATCGATTCTTTAAGATATGCTCCAAGGGAAATCTCCAACCAAAGCAACAGCTAAGGACAAACGAGGGTGGGGCTCCCTTTCTGGCAAATACTCAGTCTCTGAAGGTTACACAAGTAGGACAGTGATTCCTAGTGTTCCTCCTGACCCTACTCAATGGAGATTTATTTGGGCCTTTCCTTCGCTCCCCAAAATCGACTTCTTCTGCTAGACTTTAGCTCATAACAGCATTATCACCAGAGATATACTGAGAAAACGAGGACTGGAAGGGCCCTCTAGATGCCCTCTGTGTGTGTCAGAGGAAGAGTCTGCTAATCATCTGTTGCTGCTCTGCCCATTTGCCCGTGATGTCTGGAGGGGGGTCCTGAGGTCTGGAGCTGACAAAGTAGTGATCCCTGGTAATATTCCTGACCTGCTTCACACTTGGGCCATCTTATCTCCATTCTGTCTTTCAAAAAAAAGCCTCCTCAAAACAACCTGGATGTGGATCCCAAAATTCATCTGCTGGAAGCTGTGGTTGGAGAGGAATAATAGACTGTTCAGGGATGAAAGTTGCACTCCAGGTAAGATAATAGCTAAAATCCAAGCTCTACTGGGCGAGACTTTGGAATCTAAACCTTCATTGAGGAATGAAGCAACTTTGGACTGTGAGGAGGAGCTCTGGCTCAAAGACATTGTTACAAATCTTGTTTGCACGCCCCTGCCCCCTGCTATTCCCCATGCTAACTGGGAAATCCGCCTTGAAGAACAAGAGTTTATCAAATGGCGCTCTGCTCTGGATGATCATTGCCTCTTTTTCGACGGGGCCTCTAAAGGCAACCCTGGAGCTGCAGGTGGAGGTGGGGTTCTGCTGAACCCGGATGGATCAATTGAATTTCGATATCAATGGGGGCTGGGCATAGAAACTAATAACAGAGCTGAAGCTCTGGCTCTGTGGCAAGGGCTCAAACAGGCTATCAAAAAGAACATACTGTCTCTGACGGTCTTTGGAGACTCTAGGCTGATCATACAAGCGTTGAATCTTAAGTCAAACCCTTCACAGATTCATCTAATCTCCATTCTTAAGAAAATCAGGCTTACTCTGGCCCAATTCCGTCATATATCCTTTTTCCATATCCTGAGACATCTGAACAAGCAAGCTGATCTTGAAGCCAATCTGGGCTCCACCCGTTGCAGAAGATCCCTGCTAGTAAATGATGATGAATCTGAATGCATCATTCCTTAACTCCTTAAGGGTCGACCTGTTCACCAAGCTGAGCTCTCATTACAGACCTGCAAGTCCGATCCATAACATTCAATCAAAGAATTTGAAGTTGATCCTTCTCTGGATCAACATGCCAACCTTTCTCCTGACCAACTACGCTCTCTACTGTATCAGTAGCTGGGCAAGCAAAAGGCGAAATCTGGAGTTTGGCTCTAAGGGCGAAATCAATCTGAATGGGAGGCCGATCAAAATTAAGCAGCAGCCCTCATGTTTCTGGATGGGAATCCGCTCTACTGGCCGCTTCAATCAATTTAAGGGCGCTCAAAGCCGTTTCTTCCCACCACCGTATAGTCCCCTTGGACGAATTATCAACTCCAACCTCTGCTCTCAAATATGCAACATGGAAGAGGCAAAAGCACTGATACACTATAAAGATATTCGCTGCAAATGTTGGGTCAACCCAATTCAGGTTTCAGATCTTATGAGGCTAGGCGCCCACGGAGCCATATCTAGCGGCTTCAAAGATCGTGATATGCCAATCTGTAACAGAAATTGTTGTAAGCCTTCAGTAAGCGGCAGAAACTGTAGTAATATTACTCCCAGAAACTGTTGTAATCTCAATTCCAGAAACTGTTGTATTCCATCAGTATGCGGCAGCTGTTTTGCCGCCCATTAATACCAATAACCGTTACAGTCTAAAAAAAAAAATAATGAAAATATTTATGATGTGATTAATTTTAGATATTTATTTCAATTATGGATCACAAAAATATTAAATCAAATAATGAAAATATCATAATAATAATAAATTATTTAAATATTAAATTAATAATTTTTTATTAATAAAATAATGTTGAATATAATTAATATTTTATCCATAAAGTGTCATGGATATTATTTAATAATACTATATTAAAACTCTAAAAATTCTACATTATCATAGTTTATTAAACTTTAAAATATGTGGATTTAACTCTAATTACTGCAAAAAAAATAGAGAATGAAAAAATAAACTCACACATACACATAAGATGCAAGATTTTCTTCTTGGGAAACCCTTTCGGGAGATGAAAGGTGAGGCGACATCACTTTGTTTCTTTGTCTGGAAATATGGCTACACGTACAAAGAAATAATTCATGTGGCCCATGGGCTACTACAGCGCACAAATCCTATTTGTGTGCTCTACCTTCTATCTCTCTCGGCTATCTTTGCTGAGCTATGAAACAAAATGCTCTTGATCTAGGTGGATATTGGTGGCCACCCACCTACTCCATTTGAACCCCCACCATCGGTTATTTCAGTTTTGCACTTTCAGCACAACTTACTATTTTTAGCAGGTTTTTGGTTCCTGAACTTCCGAAGCTGTTTTGGGGCCTAATGATCCAGGTGGATATTGGTGGTCACCCACCTATTCCATTTGAACCCCCGCCATCAGTTCTTTCAGTTTTTCATTTTCAGCACCACTTACTATTTTTAGTAGTTTTTTAGATCCTAAACTTTCAGAGCTGTTTTCAGGCCCTAAACGACATTTTTTGGGAAAACTGGGAGCAACATGGGTCCATGAAACATGTTGCTCACACCGAAATTTGTACTCCTCGGATAGGTCTTTCTAACGAGGAATGGTGGGCGTCAAACGGAGATCGTATGCCAAAGTTACGTTCCAGGGAAGTTGAAACACCAATTTACCCAAACGGGGCCCATAATTTTGGCGCTTTATCTCCTAGGGTTAGGTTTTTGAATGTTTAGAGTTTTCCATTTGTTTCTCAATAATAAATAGGCCCTCAAGCCTCATTGTAATACAGTTCAGAGGGTTGTAGCTGCCACATCTCTTCTGAGATAAGCTACCAGTGCCATAGCTATTTTATTTCCATTATGTTTGTAAACATATTTATGTTATTTGGTATTAATGAAATGAATCATTATTTCCATTGCATCTCTGTGTTTATGAATATTTATGTATTTTCTTGGGTTCCTGCATAAATGTAGATCAACTCTCCAAAGAATGGAATGTCTCTTCCTCCTTATGTCCCAGTTATAACACAACCCGATAGCCTACTAGTTGTTAATTTTGACTACATAAACTCTTAACTAGAGTTACAAAATCAAATTTTATAGATTTTTTTAAATCACAAACACATCATTAGCTTCTTCTAAAAACAATGGGAGTTGACGCGACATCCTCTCGAACCATAGGTGTGAAAACGGGAAGGTCAAGTTCTGAGTGGTATAACTTTTGCATATGGACTTTGATTGACGTGTTTCTTTCATCATTGGAAAGAACTATGAGTCTATAATAACATGAAAAGGTGTGGCATTTAAGTGAAAAAAAATACCCCAAAAATGTCGTTTGATGCCTTAAAATGCTCCTGAAAGGCTTTAGATCTTGTTTCACCAAACTGGGTCCCTCTGGTACAATCGGGGCTTTAGATCTTGTTTCACCAAACTGGGTCCCTCTGGTACAATCGGTCCTATGAGCTGATTCCTCCACTTTTTCCACTCCAAATGCATCCAGATGAATGAAAAACAATATAATTATCCAACTTAGATCATATTTATTCAGTTTTTTAATTAAAAATGTAACTATATAAAATAAAATAAAATAGTAACTATTTTCTATTTTAGATTTACAATGAGAATTCGTATATGACTAATTTTTTCCCATTTATACTATCTCTAAAATACTTAATTTTTGATATCTTTTATATTACTATAATTAAAAAAATTAAAAATAAAATAAATTCATTAATTTATTAATTATGAAAATAAATTAATATATATGATAAATTATATATATATATATATATATATATATATATATATATTTTATTAAATTGAAAAATAAAGATAATATAACTATTTTTAATATATATTTTATAATTTTCTATTTCAATTATTATTAAAAAAATATAAATATTTCTAAAAAATTAAATTCAATCGTTTATTTGGGTGAAATGGAGACCCTTTTCGAATGATATTAAATTAATGGACTAGCCTGGACTGCAGAGTGAACAAAAGTTAACTATGAATAAATTATTACTCAAAAAAGAAAAATTACATGAATACATTAATTAATTAATTACTCCAAAAGAAAATTGAGAACTTGAATAAATTATATTATTTTCTTTATTTTGCAAGCTAAGCTATTAATTAAATTGTTATTTATGAATAAACTATTTTCTTTTTTTATTTGGTAGATTAAGGTGTTTAATAGTATTAATTGTTATTTATATAAGAATTTTGGTGAAAATTACATATAAAAAATTTTGTCAATCAATTTCCAATTAATGAGTTTGATTTATCATCAAGACAAGATGAAAAATCTGATCACAAAATCTGATACACATTTTATGAATCACAAAAGCCAAATTCCTAATATTATTTATATATATTTAATGTAGAATACATTTACTAAAAAAATAAACACATAACAAACCATATTTTCTGGCAAATAAATAACCTCAATCTCAGATCAAAATTATATATTACTCCAAAACCCATATCATTAATGGAAAAAAAATTGTTTTTTATAAAATATTTTGATTTTTTAATTAATAATAAATATGCTAAATATTGTGATACTATCTATATAATTAAACATCTACATGAGAAATCAATAAAATTTAAAAAGAAAAATAAAAAAATATATGAGAAAAACCTGCCAAATAATCCACATCAATAAAATAAACCATTTTTACTTTTACAAACTGGACCGTTACAGTGTGGCTGGAGCTGGAAATTACGATGTGCTGTGAACGATTGTCACTACCATTTATACATATTGTGTTGTGGAATCTAATGGTTCTTATCTCTTAAATCACATTAAATCACCCTCTATAATTCCGTTGCCATTTCAAATAGTTTAATTATATATTTACTTTATTTTATATTTTATATTTTAATATAGTTAATTTATTTATATATTTAATCTTATAACTATTTCTTAGGATATAAATAAATATTTCGTTGTAAAGTGAGAGAACTTTACATAACAGGTTAGGTGTTAAAAGGAGGAGTTTGAACAATATACTTAACCACCAAGTGTGTATAACTGAAGAAAATGCAAAGAGAAATTATTAATAATAATGAAAATCTTTATGACGTGATTAATTTTAGATATTTATTTAATTATGAATTAGAGAAGTCTTAGATCAAACCATGAAAATATTATAATAATTTTTTTTGATTTAAATACTAAATTTATATATTAAATTAATAACTTTTTATTAAGATAAAATGTTTTTTGGATTAATTATTAGTATATGGTCTTTTAAACCATCTAATGTTGTTGTTCATGAGGACAAGGTGAAAAGATGATAAATAGTAAGGGTGCATCATTCCTGTAGATAGTCATTGAAAACTAGATGTTGAAAACTAGCCATTAAAACTAGCCATTATTAATTAGAGAAATTAATTACAGGGGTTAATAAATAATAAATGATTTTAATTAAAGAATAAGTTATAAAGAAAAATATTTATTAATATTATATAAATTAATAATATTATAATTTAATAACAAATATTTTAACTAAAAGAAGGTCATTTTAATTTTATTATATAATTCATAAAAATTCTAATTTATAAGTCAAGAATATAAATACTCAGAAAATATAAAACTTAAAGTTAATAATAAATAAAATAAAATAAAAAATATATATAATAATAATAATGATAATAATAATTAAGAAATTATCTGGAGAGAGCATGAGTCCAGCTCTTACTCAATTTCCACCCATCATCCCTATTGAGACTCTTAGCATGCCTCTCAATCGTAATAGCTTCCGTTAGCTTCCTATGGTGGAAGTGATCAACCCTAGCAATGACTTTGGAGTCCTTAATGAATACATGGTGACACGATTTTTCCGCATGCTCTACTAGAGCTAAGGTGCGGGATTGATTGTGCCTGATATCTATCACATGCTCCTGGATTCACTGTATAATAGACCGACCTGTTTCTCCAATATAGGGAGTACCACATGAATAGGGAACCAGATAAATACCCTTCGTGTATTTAGGGTCAATAGGGTCATTGACGGAACTGAGCGAGTTTCTAATAGTACATAGAGGCTTGAAAGAAGAGGAGACATTATTCTGTTTAAGGACATGAGCAATTTTGTCAGAAGTGCCCTTGATAAATGGGAGATGAACTTTGGAGATAGGATCTTCGTGAGAGGATTTTCCTTTTTTCCTTTTATAGGCGTTTTGAAAGGCCTTAAGGCCTTGAGATCTACTTTAACTATTATTCTCAAACACGTCAAGAAGATGGGATTTCTCCAACTCCAAGTGGTTGTCATCAGAGATTCTTAGAGCACGGGTAGCAAGAGTGAAAAGAACACAAATTTCTGAGCAGGAAAATGATGAGAACTAGCATGAAGATACTGCTCCGTATGAGTTTTCTTGCGAAAAAAATTGGTGGGAAATGAAACCATCATCCATTCTAGAAAGAATAACATCCAAGAAGGGTAAGCAACCATCCACCTCTACCTCCTTCGTGGATTTAATAAAATCAGATTAAGAATTCAGGTGCTTAAGAAAGAGGTCTAACTTTTCACGACCATGGGGCCAAATGACACAAGTGTCATCCATGAACCTATTCCACTTCCTAGGTCGAAATTAAGTTGAGGCTAAGGCCTTAGATTCAAAATCTTCCATAAATAAGTTAGCAACAATAGGCGAAAGAGGGGAACCCATAGCAACACCAGAAGTTTGCTCATATAACTCACCTTGGAAACTAAAAAAGGTCGAGGTGAGGCAGAGACCTACTAATTTAGAGGTGTCATGGTCGGAGATTCACTTGATGACATCAATGGCTTCCTGGATGGGAATTTTGGTAAACAAGGACACAACGTCAAAGCTTACTAATAAATCTCCAGGTTCCAACCTGATGCCCTTCTATTCTTTGATAAAGGAAGCAGAGCCCTTAACATAGAACTCGGTGAGACCCACAAGGGGTTTAAGCTTATGAGCTAAGAACTTTGCAAGATTATAGGAGGGACCACCTATTGTGTTAACAATAGGTCTTAAAGGGGCTCTGGATTTATGAACCTTAGGAAGACCATAAATCCTGGGAGTGAGGGGATTTCTTTCAATAAGCTTTCTAGAGAGAGGATTAAGGGAAGAATTCGACTTAATGGCAAGGGAAATCTCCATAGAAACCGATTTAAGGGGATTCTTTTTAAGCTTTACATAACTACCACTATTGGATAGATGGTCATTCATTTTGTTGACATAGTTAGATTTATTCATAATAACTATGGCACCACCCTTGTCTGCCTTAAGGATGACAATGTCAGCGCTGTCCCTTAGGGATTTAAGGGCAAGAAACACAAGCTTGCTCAAATTTCTTTTGGGAGGCTTTGCCTTTCTTTCAAGAACATATATAATAATACTATATTAAAAATATAGAAATTCTACATTATCATAGTTTATTAAACTTTAAGATATGTGGATTTAACTGTAATTACTTCATGCATGCCTTGGAAATTATGAAAAAAAAGTAGAGAATGAAAAAATGAGCACACACACACACGGACATAAGACACCAGATTTTCTTTCTGGAAAACCCTTTCTGGACCTGGAAGGTGAGGTGGCTTCACTTTGTTTCTTTTTCTGGAAATATGGCTGCATGTACAAACAAGTAATTCATGTGGCCCATGGGGTACTACAGTGCACAGATCCTATCTGTGTTCTCTACCTCCTATCTCTCTTGCCTATCTTTGTTGAGCTATGGAACAAAATTCTCTCCAAAGAATGGAATGTCTCTTCCTCCTCATGGCCCCATTATAACACAACCAGATAGCCTACTAGTTGTTAATTTTGACTACATAAACTCTTAACTAGAGGCACAAAATAGACTCTTCTAAAAATTTTTACATCACAAACACGTTGCTAGCTTATTTTCCATGATAATGGGGGTTCACACTACATCCTCCCGAACTAGGTGTGAAAACAGGAAGGTCAAGTTCTGAGTGGTATAAATTTTGCATATGGACTCTAATTGACTTGTTTCTTGCCTCATTAGAAAGAACTATGAGTGTAGAATAACATGAAAAGGTGTGGAATTTAAGTGAAAAAAAAAATTACCCCAAAAAACGTCGCCAAATGCTCCCGAAAGGTTTTAGACCTAGTTTCACCAAACTGGGTCAGTCCTATGAGCTGATTCCTCCACTTTTTCCACTCCAAATGCATCGAGATGGATGACAAACAATACAATTATCCAATTAGGAGCAATATTTATTTAGTTTTTTTATTAAACATTTAAGATGTTTTATATTTCATTGGAATGGTATTTTTATGTTAAAAATCATTGAAGGAAATGTTTCACGATCACCATAGTTTAGATGACTTACAAGGTTAAATGAGTTGTTAATGTGACAAATATTTTGAAAATGCAATCTAATTTAGGTAAAAGTAGGGTATTCTAAGAGAATTATTTTCATATTCAACCCTTCTTAGTATCACAAAGATGACATGTTCCTTCATCCCACCATATTTTTGGAATTGTTCCATGCAGAGGTTCACTATGCACCTAGTGAGAATTTTTCCATATTTTAACAATGTGGATTTTCTTCTTTGAATTATTCAAAGCATAGTAAGACTTTTGATATTTTAGATTAAGGTTGGACACCTCATAATATATTAAATTTTGTTTTCCATCTAATTATTCATATCACATATTCTCCTTAAATTAGATGTAATAATAATTTTAATGTTATTGATATTCTATAGAATGCCTTCTTTCTTTATTCACTAATGATTTAGTGAAGACTTCACACCTTTATAACATCCCTATTTGAGAAAATAGTGGTAGATTATAGACTTTAAGGAAACTTTGGGGAACCTTTTGTTGTGTATATGTTTTTTTATCTAGTTCTTGTACATTAAGTACCTAATCATAGTTGTGGGTTGGGTGCACGGAGATCCTACCAAATCTTGGTGCAGCAAGAGCACACATGCATAACTTTTAAGAATGCATACACATTCATAAAAAATATGTATACTTTTACGTTATATTAGATTCAACACATGTTGAACCTCCACATCCATTAAATAGACATTAAATGGCCTGGAAAAAGAGTATTTTTTAAAAACATCCACATGTTTTAGGAACATGCACACTCATTTAAAAAAGGCCCTTGCACATTCCTCTATGTATTTAAAAACAAAAATAAACAAACATGGTGTCATTTATAGAACGTGAACAAATTGGAAACCAAAATGTGTGCATGTGTAACATACCTACTCAACCTTATGTATTTACACATGGTAAATCAATCTTACTCTAACTGTTTAATCAAGAATCGGTTGGAATCAAGAAATAGTTATTAGTAACTAATATTCTTGATATTTTCCACCGACTCTCGACGGAGGGAAGGAGGGTAATTTATGATGATCGCCAAGAGACCAAAGGCATGGCAGAGGTGGTCCATTAGACCCTCTTCCCCTAATTTTCTCTGCCATCACCACCAAGTAGTCCTTCAACATCGCACTAGTCTTCTCCTCTTCTGTTATTCTTCCCATCATTGTCATCATTGTTTCTCTCGACAAACCTTAACTAGATGCAATCACCTCTAGAAGAATAGAATGAATTTCCAAACACGTGAAGGTTATTTTTAGAATAGCGGAAAATTATGCTATGGATGATTTTGAAATGCTTAGTCTAACTGGATTCAGAATCAAATTTGGGTATAAACGATGGAATGGAATTTCAGGCAATGGATATTTCATGCACATAGCCACTGAATTTCATGCGCGTGGCCACTGAGTAGTCATTGTAGAGAGCCTACACAAACCATTTCTAGAAATTAAAGATAAGTACTTTGTTAATTTTTTAATGAAAAGATTTAAAATAATTATGCCCAAGATCAAATAAGCCATCTTGAAAATTATTTCATATGCATTTTTACTTGTGGAAAATGATAAGAATCAAGGCTATAAATAATTGTTTTGGTGAAAATAAATATATATAACATATAGCTTTTTTGGGAAAAGATTATGAAAAAATAGTAAAGAATAATAATTATCTTTCTCATATTTCTTGGGATAGGTTACATATACGAGAAAAAAGGTATTTCATTAGTTTATTGGGATGTGCCTAAAAAAAATTCACTTTTATTTCATTAGTTTATTGAGATGTGACTGAAACAAATTCACTGTTGACTATTTACCTGACTTATTTCCAATTTATTCTCATATCAAGATGAAATAAATGTATGAGAAAATATTTCATGGCAAGATATAATAAGTTGGGATTTCCCTTCTTAAGGTGAAAATGTGTAATTATGGTTAAAGATAATATCTTATGGAATTACCTTCTAAAAATTATACACATAATTAATATAAGTCATAGGATTGTCTTTGGAAAGAATATCTTTATCTTGTGAGTGAAATATAAGTCCATTGTGTTAATTCCTTTGAAATATTTTGCAAAAGTTACATGTTCTGGTGGGTAAACGAGAAAGTTATTATTGTTCTGTATATTGGGTATTTTGATTTAATTGCATGGTTTACTATATAAAAGGTTAACTTTGTTATTATTTTAAAAGGTCTTCTTAGTTATTATGCTCAAAATTGTAGGTTTAACCCTGGATAGAAATTATCTACAAACGAATCTTAAAACAAAAAATAAATAATAGCGAGAGCATAAAACATAAAATAGATAAACACAGAGATTTTCCCCTGGATCCCAAATCAGGACGACTAGCTTGATTTTTCATTATATTCCTTTTAGTGTTACAACACATATATATACACGTCGAAGCATACATAAACCCCAATCCATTAACCTAGGATTAGAACATAACCGTAGTTCCATTGACCGGATCTAAAAAATACTAGGGGCTGAAAACCATCGTACCCCAAAACCATGTGCAAACCCATGCAGAAAACCATGGGTGGGTCCACCCACCGGAAAAAAATAAGTGTTAATTATGGTACCTTCTTGAAAGGGGTAGCCTCTTGAAAATATTGCATGGCTAGTTCTTGACTTAGGTGTATAAAAGGTTAAGTTAACTTTGTTATGGTTTCCTAGTTTTGCACATAAAAGATGGTTATCTATCATAATTTAGTGAAAGGGAAGCATGAGGAACTACTTAAAAAAACTAAGTTATATTAACTTCCTTTTCAGAAATAATTATGTATACCTTTACATGAAAATAATAGTTAATGATGTGTAATTCCAAGAAGGGAATTTATGTTATGTACATTAAGAAGAGCTATTGTGATAAGCTCTTTCTTGTGCAAATAATAGCCATTTTGTTATAGAGATATGTTCTTTGCATGGATAGAAGAAATAGTGAGTTATAATTTTTCTTATGAAAAATTATATGTGATTACTTTATGTTATCATAACTATTGTGTTAGTTTCTGCATATGCTTGCAATATTTGCATTACCTTTCGTTGGAAAGAATATACATATACGTATGTGGGAAAATATAGCATGTTGTGTTAAACTATATTGGAAAAGGTTGTTAGTGTAATATTTGAAAAAAAAGACATGTAGTTGTATGCTTAATTGCATTAGTTTTACAGAAAAGAAAACACGTGTTTACATGCTCTATTGTGTTAAGAATTTCTTTGGGAAGAATCTTTTGGAAACTATATGCATTCCATGCATAGGAACAATATTAACGTGTTAGCTTTATTATATTTGCATGCTCCAAAAGAAATAGCTGAAGGGATGGTTATTTTGTTAAAGTTTAAGTAATTTGGATGCACATTGTGTCATTTTCCATTAAAGGAATTCCTGGGAAATTGTAGTGAATTGTCCTGTATGAATGTGAGTGTGTGCGAGAAGTGTCATAATAATGTGGGGATTATTTTGACATGAATTGATAGTTACTTTCTTACACTAAGGTAGTGATGTTAGAAGAAAGAATGGTGTGATATTGTATTCACATTTCATGTATGCTCATGAATAAGTGTTAAAGGATCTCTTAAAGATTGATTATTGATTGATTGAGGCTTTATCTAATCATGCTATAAAATCTTATTGATGACATCAATGACAGAAAATGATGGTGACTTATGAGAAGGAAATATTATGCTTAACATGGTGGCAGGTAAATGATTAATGGTTCATGCAGATGAGTGTGAGCTACAGGATGGTCCAATGTACGATGGTACATTATAGGTACATCCATGCCACCAAGATATGACGATATGAAGATTAGTGGGTAAATGCTATCATAATTATTGTAATGACTTTAAGCTAGATATTTGTATATTTCCTTCTAAAATTTATAATGATGGTTAAGGGATGGTCTCCCTTATAAGCCATTGAGTGAGGGTTGAACACCCTCACGAGTGTTTAATAATAAAATTAAACGTTTATTGGTTTTCACCCTACGGTGTTTCCAGGGTATATTGGTGTTCAATGATGTGATCGATTATTATGTCAAATTGATGATGTTGATTCCTTTCTTGTTGTGATGTTCATAATGTCAAGTATGTGATGACTACATGAATAATGAAATGAATGCAAGGCTACATCATACAATTTTATGTTAATGTACTACAATAGAGGTCGTTAATGGTTAATCAACTTACTATTCTTATACTAAAGTTACACTATGAACTAGTGGACATTCTATCTAATGATGAGTAAAGAATATTTAATAGTGATTTGGATAGTTATCGTGGGTAACTGGTATAAGAAAATTTAACTCCTTACATTTCCATGTGAATTTATCGGTGTATGCTACAAGTGGTATCCGAGCTAAAGGTTGCAGCATTGGTGCCTTTGGGATTTGTTAAGCAAAAAGAAATTGAGGTATGCTACCAATGGACATCAGTTAAGGTATGATTCTAGAAATCTACATATTGATTGATATATGCAGTAGTCTACTTTTGACATGAGATGTGTGATTCATGATTATAACTACATTAAAGACTAATAAGTAATAAATGCTGCTGCAAAATGGTTTTTATAACATTGAAATCCTGTTGAGGATAAAAGACAATAAAACCTTTGTTGTACTTATGAACAACTTGAGTATTCACTATTGAAAGTGAGAGTTGACTATTAACATTTGGGTAAATGACATATTACTCATACATTTAATGAACATAATTAAAGCTACAATGCACTACTTGAAAAATATGAATAGGATGAGAGTCCTTGAAGAGGATGAGAGTGTTTTAAAATAAAGAGTAGAACTTTGAGATGTTAAATAATGTAAAATAATACATTCTGGCTATAATGACTAGTTTTTGAATGAGTCATGTCATAGATGCATTAAGATTTTTAGTGGAATTTATTAGTTAGTGTTGTATGACTAACTAATAAAACCTATATGCATGAATGGGCTTTTATTAAAGATTATTGCAAGTGGTAAACAAGTAGTTACTTCATGTGTCAGACTGTTGGTAACAGTACACTATTGGAATTGGAAATGTTGGACTGCTACCTGTGGGAATGTTACCTCAATCGTTATTGACACATACACATTAATAAATATTTATATATACTTGTATGCATGAAAACATTGTATGCATGAAACTAAAATTAATTTGAAAGTGAATATTTTTTGTTTTTTTTTAACAATGCATCTTTATGATTAGTGTTGTTGATGATATTAAGCATGGTTAGCTTAATGGCAACAAGAAAACCTGTGAAAGAGTGCCGTGAAAAATTGCAACAGTAATTGATAAAGTATCATGTTATAATGTGCATAATTTTCTTATTCGGGAAATAATAATGTATAATACATAGTATCATGTTATAATGTACATGATTGTGTTATTTGGGAAATAATAATGTATAACACATGCATGTTATTCATGTTTCTTGTTAATATAGATATCATTGGACCCATGTGGAGGGCCAAGTATGATGTATGATGTACATAAAGTTTCTTTTTCTTTATGTATAATGTGCATATATTGTTTCAGAATCCGGATTATCCATAGTATCATAAAAAATTGGTCGACGTTTCGAATCCCAACAGGGATCCATCATCAGGATGAGAACAAAGAATCGAAGGGGAGTCTTGGTAACCATAGAAGTTTAAAAACCATAATTATTTCCCTACACGGAGGGAAGTCTTGGTAACCATAGAAGTTTTAAAACCATAATTATTTCCCTACACCTGAGGACTTTGAAAATCCATTTTGAGGGAGTCTTGATACCCATGGAAGTTAAAAAAACCATAATTATTTACCTACACTAGAGGGGAGTCTTGATAACCACAGAAGTTCAAAAACCATAATTATTTCCCTACACGGAGGGGAGTCTTGGTAACCACAGAAGTTAAAAAACCATAATTATTTCCCTACACGGAGAGGAGTCTTGGTAACCACAGAAGTTCAAAAACCATAATTATTTCCCTACACGGAGGGGATTCTTGGTAACCACAGAAGTTTAAAAACCATAATTATTTCCCTACACAGAGGGGAGTCTTGGTAATCACAGAAGTTTAAAAACCATAATGTGCATATAGCTAATTATGTAATTTACTATGGGAAACGATGCTAAAAGAGAAATTTAACATGCCAAACAATTGTCAAAAATTGTGAAAGGCTAGAAGGCCTTGGGTTGACGGCGATTGCCTACCCGGAGGGGTTGATGGTGTTGTCCGGATTTCCTCTCCCTAGAGATATATGATCTCATTAAGGGAAAAAATTTGGCCAAAATGGTGAAGAGGGGAAAACCTGAGGCAACTCTATTGATTTTAGAGCCTGTTGGAGGAGGTCCAAAATTCCTCATAGATGAGAGGCTATCAGAGGAATAGGCATGATGTTGCTAAGAGGAATCCATACTGGACCTCGAATGGTATTTTGTCAAATAACTGTCTGGATGTGAAATGACTCGATTTGGTTGCGGAAACCAACTCCCATGAGTTGGGAGGAGCATTTTGTTTACCATTGTGGTTCTCATAGTGGAACAAGTTAAGTAATAAGTTATTTTTTATATTGAAAATAATTTTTTATATGATTGTGTAAATATATTATATAGATATTAAGAGGAAAGGAGCTTAGAGAATGGAAAATGAATTACTGAATGTATAAATTCATTTATTTTATTACTAATTTGTTTGAATGTCTTAGCAGAGGCTAAGATATGCCTATGGTGCATTGATTGACCATTGGTATGATTAGAGAGCTAGGTGCTCTCTGGGTACTTTTTTGAAGTACTGTGTGGATGTATTTAGCAGGAGCTAAGACATTGTGCAAGTGATGCATTGATTAGAGGGTTGGTGCTCTCTGAGTACTTGTGGAAGTACTCTGATTAAAACATCTCTTGATATTGCATGAAAGTTTGATAGTTGCAAGTATTTCATTTGATTGAAACTATGTGACTAATGTGATTGAATTTGTTAGTCATACATTACAGGCTCTTTCCATGGAGTGTTTAAGGGTTGTTCAACCATTCTCAAAGAGCTTGTGTAAAAGCCATCATTACTTCCAATAGTAATTGGTAAGTAACGGTAAGTTGGTATATAGATTTTTCTATATTTTTATGAATTGAATAATTGATAAGTAGTTAAAAAAGGAAATGGAATATTATTTGAACTATACATGATTATGACTATGGATAAAACCATTATTGTTTCAAAAAATGGAATTTAAGAAAAATAAAGTGTTTCATTGCAAAGGGGAAGGACCCCCTTTGGGTTGTTTATAATATTATATCATGAGTATAGGTTTAAGTTTCAGTAAGAGAAGCACACCGAGGACGATGTTCTCTTCAAGGGGGGAGTATGTAACATACCTACTTAACCTTACGTACTTACACATGGTAAATCAATCTTACTCTAATTGTTTAATCAAGGATCACTTGGAATCAAGAACCAGTTATGGGTAAATAATATTCTTGTTATTTTCCATTGACTCTCGACAGAGGGAAGGAGGGTAATTTATGATGATCGCCAGGAGACGAAAGGCATGGCAGAGGTGGTCCATTAGGCCCTCTTCCCCTAATTTTCTCTTCCATCACCACCAGGTAGTCCTGCAACACTGCACTAGTCTCCTCCTCTTCTTCTATTCTTCCAATCATTTCCATCGTTGTTTCTCTTGGTGAACCTTAACTAGATTCAATCACCTCTGGAAGAATAGAAAATCGGAGGATAGGATAATAGAATTAATTTTCAAACACGTGAAGGTTATTTTTAGAATAGCGGAAAAGTATGCTACGGATGATTCCAAAATGCTTAGTCTAACCGGATTCACATTCAAATTTGGATATAAATGATGGAATGGAATTTCAGGAAATGGATATTTCATGCACATTGCCACTGAATTTCATGTGCATGGCCACTTAGGAGTCGTTGTAGAGAGCCTGAACAAAAAATTTCCAGAAATTAAAGATATGTACTTTGTTAATTTTTACTGAAAGGATTAAAATAATTATGCTCAAGATCAAATAAGTCATCTTGAGAATTATTTCATATGCATTTTTACTTGTGGAGAATGATAAGAATCAAGGCTATAAATATTTTTTTTGGTGAAAAAAATATATATATAACATATAGCTTTTCCAGGAAAAGATTATGAGAAAATAGTAAAGAATAATTATTATCTTTCTCATATTTCTTGGGATATGTTACATACACCAAGAAAAGGGTATTTCATTAGTTTATTGGGATGTGACTAAAACAAATTCATTGTTGACTATTTACCTTACTTATTTCCAATTTATTCTCATATCAAGATGAAATAAATGTATGAGAAAATATTTCATGGCAAGATATAATAAGTTGGGATTTCCCTTCTTAAGGTGAAAATGCATAATTGTGGTTAAAGATAATATCTTATGGAATTACCTTCTAAAAATTATACTCATAATTAACATAAGTCATAGGATTGTCTTTGGAAAGAATATATTTATCTTGTGAGTGAACGATACGTCCATTGTGTTAATTCCTTTGCAAGAGTTTGCAAAAGCTACATGTTCTGGTGGGTAAAAGGTTAACTTTGTTGTTATTTTAAAAAGGTATTCTTAGTTCTTATGCACAAAATAAGGATTTATAAATTATGGTACCTTCTTGAAAAGGGTAGCCTCTTGAAAAAGATTGCATGGCTAGTACTTGACTTAGGTGTCTAAAAGGTTAAGTTAACCTTGTTACCGTTTCCTAGTTTTGTGTATAAAAGATGGTTATCTATCATAATTTCGTGAAAGGGAAGCATGAGGAACTACTTAAAGAAACTAAGTTATATTAACTTCATTTTTAGAAATAATTATATGTACATCTTTACATGAAAAGAATAGTTAATGATGTGTAATTCCAAGAAGGGAATTTGTGATTAAGAAGAGCTATTGTGATAAGCTCTTGGTTGCGCAAATAATAGCCATTTTGTTATAGAGATATGTTCTTTGCATGGATAGAAGAAATAGCGAGTTATAATGTTTCTTAGGAAAAATATATGTGAGAACTTTATGTTATCATAACTATGAGGTTAGTTTCTGCATATGCATGCAATATTTGTATTACCTTTAGTTGGAAATAATATACATATACGTATGTGAGAAAAGATAGCATGTTGTGTTAGACTATAATGGAAAAGTTTGTTAGTGTAATATTTGAAAAAGAAGACATGTATTTGTATCCTTAATTGCATTAGTTTTACAGAAAAGAAAACATTTGTTTACATGCTTTCTTGTGTTAAGAATCTCTTGGGGAAGACTCTTTTAGAAACTATATGCATTGCATGCATAGGAACAACATTCAACGTGTTAGCTTTATTATATTTGCATGCTCAAAAGCAATAGTTGAAGGGCTAGTTCTTTTGTTAAAGTTAAAGTAATATGAATGCACATTGTGTCATTTTCCATTAAAGGACAATTGTAGTGAATTGTCTTGTATGAATGTGAGCGTGTGCGAGAAGTGTCATAATAATGTGGGGATTATTTTGACATGAATTGATAATTACTTTCTTACACTAAGGTAGTGATGTTAGAAGAAATAATTTTGTGATATTGTATTCACATTTCATGTATGCTCATGAATAAGTGTTAAAGTTTTGCTTAAAGATTGATTATTGATTGATTGACCCTTTATCTAATCATGTTATAAAAGCTTGTTGATGACATCAATGACAGGAAATGATGGTGACTTATGAGAAGAAAATATTATGCTTAACATGGTGGCAGGTAAATGATTAATGGTTCATGTAGATGAGTGCGAGCTGCAGGATGGTCCAATATACGATGGTACATTGTAGGTACATCCATGCCACCAAGCTATGAAGATATGAAGATTAGTGGGTAAATGCTATCATAATTATTATAATGGCTTTAAGCTAGATATTTGTATATTTCCTTGTAAGATTTATAACGATGGTTAAGGGATGGTCTCCCCCTTATAAGCCATTGAGTGAAGGTTGAACACCCTCAGGAGCGTTTAATAATAAAATTAAACATTTGCTGGTTTTCACCCTACGGGGTTTCCAAGGTATATTGGTGTTCAATGATGTGATCGATTATTATGTCAAATTGATGATGTTGATTCCTTTCTTGTTGTGATGTTCATAATGTCAAGTATGTGATGACTACATGAATAATAAAATGAATGCAAGGCCTACGGGGTTTCCAAGGTATATTGGTGTTCAATGATATGATCGATTATTATGTCAAATTGATGATGTTGATCCCTTTCTTGTTGTGATGTTCATAATGTAAGTATGTGATGACTACATGAATAATGAAATGAATGCAA
Source organism: Pinus albicaulis (assembly GCA_034641835.2). NCBI lineage: Eukaryota > Viridiplantae > Streptophyta > Pinopsida > Pinales > Pinaceae > Pinus > Pinus albicaulis. The sequence continues at coordinate 307,696,532 of CM076582.1, read as the reverse complement.
GGCTACATCATACAGTTTTATGTTAATGTACCACAATAGAGGTTGTTAATATAAACTAGTGGACATTTTATCTAATGATGAGTAAGAAATATTTAATAGTGATTTGAATAGTTATCGTGAGTAATTGGTATAAAAAAAAATTAACTCGCATTTCCATGTGAAGTTATTGGTTATTTTTCAAAATGTTATTCTTATTATATTATGATATGTTTTATATTATTATAATTAAAGATAAATTAAATTATAATTTTATTTTAAATTAATATTATTATTAATTATAAAAATAATTAATATATATGATAAATTAATAAAAAATAAAAAATATATATGATAAATTAATAAAAACAATAAAATTTAATTATTTATATTTTTAATTAAATTAAAAAATTAAAATGATGTAATTGTAAATTTTAATTTTCTATTTCAATTAATACTAAAAAAAATTATAAATATTAAAAAATAAATAAACCTTTATGATTCACAATTTAAAACAAGCACACCCTTATTAACATAATCACTGTAATACGTTTCAGGGTTCGATATTAGGGAGAAGATAGGAAAATAGTGAAACCTTTTTTAATATATATTGATTTCAGTGTTCTCGAGAAAGTACTGAAGCCTTTTTCATGTGATGAATTTTGATTTACTATGAGATTTTCGCGGTAATTCAACTCTTGATTTGCGTGACCAATGGAGACCCTTTTTGAATGATATTAAATCACTGCACTCCACTCCACTCCACTCAAGAGTGAACAAAAGTTACCAGGATAATTGTGATAGTTTGGGGATCACTCATTCTCGATTACAATTAGCTTTTTTTTTTCTTTTTTTTTTCTCCTTAAAGTGGTTTAAAATATAGGTTTTTTTCCTTAAAGTGGTTTACCAGTGAATGAATTGGGATTTAATAAGTTGTTTAAAATATATTTACCAGTGAATGAATTGGGATTTAATTTGATATGGAAAAATTAAATATATAAAAAATAAAAAATTTAGAATATATTAAAATATGTTAATTTTTTTAAAATATTAGATAATTTGTCGCATTTATAATGGACAATTTTTTTATTTTTTATTCTATTTTGCATTTTAAAACATTTACTAATATTAATTAAATTGTTGTTTATATATTTAATGTTTTATACATTTACCAAAACAAAATTAAACACATACAAAGCTATATTTTTTGATAAATGACTAACTTGAACCACAAATCAAATCTACATATTACCCCAATATCTATACTATTGATGAAGAAGGAAATTATTTTTTATAAAATATTTTGACTTTTTAACTAATAATAAATTATTCTAAATGTGTTGAAGATATTGTCATAGTACCTATGCAATTGAGCATCTACATGAAAACTCTATAAAAATATTATGCATATCGTCAAAAGTAACAGGAGCTCTAAAATTTCAGACGATGCCAAATTTCAGAGGGTGGTTGTAGCGGCTACAGCAAGCCCATATATTGTGATTGTTGTGCCCCATAAAATCCCATCATTATTATTCTTTTTTCCTAACATTATTAATGTTATGTAGGCCCTAATTATATTTTTACCCTTTAGACTCCTATATATATGAAGGAGGTCTTGTTATTTGAATCATCCAATAATTTTTCATTTATGTAATGTAAAGAGAGGTTTCTCCCTCGAAGTGGCTTATTATCAAGTCATTGATCTATATTTTCTTATGTTTCTGTGTTCTTTTGATCTAGATATATAACATGATGTGCCATTATATTGCCTTTGGAACTTGTGGGATGAGTTCATAATTAGTCTCCATGTTAACTATTCTGACATGAGTGACTTTTAGGGGATTGGTCTTCAATCTTCCCAAGATCGAAGAAATGCTAGGAATAATCCACTTAAAAGTACCACCTACTCCTAGTCATGTTCCCAACAACCCCCCTCCCCCGCACACATGCGAACTTTCATATCACCTTCCTTGCACTAGCAATGTGATAACATGTCTCACATGTAGTCTAGTGTAACATAGTTCATTTCTGGTAGCTTCTAGGTGAGATCCATTAAAGGCGTCTCTTATAACTCCAAGTGTAGAGCCTTCAACTGCAAGTAGGAAAGTTTGTGTTCCTAGGTGAAGTCAAGTGGTGCCACATTTATTCTCTCATTATGGGCATACTTGTCATGGCTTGATGGAGGATCCTATTCAATTCCATAAAACCAGGGTTTCAAATTGCACAAAACTATAGTTTTTTAAATTGCATATCTATATATGTTAACATATATTTCCAACTTGTAATGAAAGGTCAATATCATGTCTTTACTTATATTGTGTAATCATGCACTCAAATTTGAACTCACTATGTTGGTGTTTTCATGCTAAACTCTTGCCATTTTTCATTCCACTCTCTCCACGAGTTTCGTGTTTATGTTCACTACACCTTTTCAATAAAAAAGGCATCTTGAAATATTGTCAACATTGGGGATTGGTTAATAGAAGGAAGAAGTTTGTTACATGTCCTATCATATATTGCAATTCTTACATTATAGTTTGTATAGTGGTCAATTTAGATTGTGTGTGTTTCTTATGGTTTTCCAATTACATGCATGATGTACTAGCATTAATTATGTGTCAATTATTGTGCATCACTTACATGAATTAATGCAAATGTCTTGATGGCCATTGTTCATTTCTTATGTTTGTTACTTATGTGTTTTTAGTTAAAGTGCATCACCTATATGTAACACCAAATATGTTGTACCATGACTAAGTGTGCATTGTTTTAGCACAATGATGCTTAGCTATGCAACTTACGGTAGGTATGTTGGAAATGTAGATCACTACTAAGGGAGGCGGGTGAATCAGTAATGTATCGAGTAGATCAATTATTAATTTTTTTCCCTTTTAAACAATTATATAGTATGCATCATTTACATAGCATAATGTACATTTGTAGATTATAATTTGAGCATAGAAATCATACAAAAAACAAGAACAAGTAATAAGCAACATATAACCATTAAAGCACAACCAAACAAATCATCATCACATTGGGGACACCATATATTAGGTGGAAAGCCCAAATGTGAAAAACTAACAATGATTCGTCTTTGTCTGCTTCTTATTATTATTCAAGTTATTCTTCTTTAGAACTGGCTGAGGTGTGGTTATTCAGTTAATCATTTTGAATTAGATGCATCTTGATTTTGTGATGCTTTGTGACTCCAAGAGCTTAGTGGCTATGGTTATGGATTGGTGGCCATGGAGTTCTATTGGAACTCATTTCAGTGATAATTGACGAGTCTTGGTTTTGAATCTAGCATCGAATGCAGGATTATTCAATTTTGGAATGGCACTTGGACATGACAGAGAAGTAGGGATCATGGAGTTGTAGGTTAAGACCGGATTTGTAGGTTAAGACCATTTTGGCCAACTGCAAGTTTCCCTGGAAGGTGGGAACCACCAAGTGATTTATACCGCACCACTTGGGTGCATGTGAGGGGAACATGAGCCTATTGTTGGAGACTCGGGTTGTTGGGGTTGGTACCTTGGCTAGGGGTCAATTGTTCGATCTACAATTTTTTTCTATAGAGTTGTATTCCCAATTTGGGGGTAACTTGTGGTTTAGACTATGAACCACATGATCTATGACTGAGTGGAATGTGGAAATATCGTAGCCAATCATCTTATCACAATCAAATAAGTTTTTATGCTAAACTTATATCTATTATGACAAAACCTTAGTACCAGGGTTTTAGTTAATTATGGTTATCGTGCATTTATTACCATTGTGGTATTATGTCTCTACATTTTATGTGTGATGATAATGATCTCATGGCATGTAGTATTATGTTCATGCTAACCATATTTGTCAATAACATGAGAAAACTATGGTAGATTAGAGTGCATTCACTTCCATAGTTTAATTAATCATGTTGTAAGCAATACCGGTTATGTAGCATTTCCTAATTGTGGTTGGGGACGTTACTAGGTCCTACACAGAGATATTGCCACTACATCATTTGACCAAAGCATAGAGGTTAGTATCACATCAAAGATGGATAATACTACAACTAGGTTTGTATATAAGATAATGATGCCACCGAGTCCGAGTTCATTGTTGGATCCTTGTCTTTGTATTGCTACACTAATGCACCAAAATCATACTATTGCTTACCATTTTGAACTAAATCCTCTCCTCTATTCATATGCCTAAATTTAAAAAGAGATGAAATTTCAATGATACTATTTACAAATTTAGAGTTACTATCAAGACAATCACATGTTGATGTCAAGAAAACATTATATTTGTGCAAAGCCACATAGTCTAAGTGGTATTCTAGGTCAAATAAAAACGATCAACATCTATTGAAAATAAACGTGTGGGCGTTCCCTAATATATGGTGTCCATATATTCTCTAATGACACTTCAAAATACTTTATAATTTATTCCAGTTTAAGATGAGGAAAATCGCATTCATCCACCAGATTGTTGAGTTTCATTCCTTCTGATTTCAATGCCCACGTCTTAATCATAGCTTTTGTCTCGTGCTAAAAAAAAAGGTCTGAAATTTTTTACAAGAAAGGGAAGATCCAGGATGAAAATTACTCAGAATGTAAGTCCTGGGAACGGAATATGGAGTTATTACAATACCAGCCAGGCAAAAAATGTTGGAATTTCTAAATATTCCGAACACACAGGGAGAACAAAAATTATCCTCTACCTTAACATAGAGATTATAAAAATTTTCTGAATGTTGGACAGAGATGGCACAAAAATTGAAAACTATTTCATTAACATGAAAAACTATTACAAAATGGAGATTATGTCTTCAGAATGAAGTTATGGTTTTACAATGGATTAGCTGCTACAGACGCAGTGTTACAATATTTTCTCTCTATCTCTCTTTCTGCCTTCGGGCATTACACACAAAAAAAAACAATACACAGTCTTCTATTTTCTATTACAATAAGCCTTCGGGCTTTTTCCTTTATATGGTGCGGTTGTATGTCACTGCGAAGGAACTATATGGTTGACGATGACATGGCATACAGTGCTCCCACAGTAAATCTCCTCCATTGATCTCTGGTCAGCACTTGATTGCCTGGTCAACTGCGGAGGCACCCCCTCCAGTTCTTTTAAAACTTTATACTCCCCCCGTAACATTACTTTTAACTAAAATTTAAGAAACCTTTAACCTGGATTTCAAACTTCAAACAAACTGCATTGTAATCAAATTCACGTTACAAATTTCCCTTACGCCAGCAGACCCAAAACCAATGCGAACGCATTCCTATTGGCTGGTGCTGGGCCCACCGGAACTCAAACAATATTATGAACAGGATTCTATAAAATATTCACGTAACAAATGTGATTGATGACGTCATGGCAAAAACTTGTGCGATAAACTGTGATTGGCCCATGTTCTGGCTGAGTTGGAAGTGGGACCACATCAAATCGGCACATCGGCGGATCGGATGGTTTGGACCTTTGGACTTTGGCGAATGCGATTGCGATGTTGTGATGTGCACTGTGGGGACCACATCGCATCGCAATATCGCATCACAAGAAATACATTGGCGGATCGGATGAGCGGATGGTGAAGTGCGATGTTGCGATGTGCGATGGTGGTAGGGACCACATCACATCGCAATATAAAATTCGGAACATAACACAGCGGAGGGGCATAACATTATCTGTTGCAATGTGCGATATCGCAACATCGCATCGCATCGGAACTTCACATCAACAAGACACAAATATCACATCGGTAATTAACATATACAAAGGGCTTTGCGAAATGGATAAAAGGATTTGCGATGAGCGATATTGAAATGGGGTCCACCATGACGTGGTCCATTCAAATAAAAAATTTCCGCATAACATAAACTCTTTCTATTTGGTTGGTGAGGGCTTTTACGCCCGATAAGAATGTTATTTAATAAGCTCCTTTGTTGCATGGTTGAACCACGATTTCTTCAATACTCCTCTTCAAAAGACGGTTGCGGCCCATAAACAAAAAACTTCCTTACGATTTCATTTATACCTCCTGTTAAATGCACAATGGTGTGCACTCAACCTAAGCTGCCCTTGTTGTACTATGTTTCTACCTACACGAGGTTTTGCAGGTGACTTTAATATTTTCAACACTCCCCCTTAAATTCAGCTGCTGGGTTATCTGTCATACCCAAGCATTTTCTCAAATATTCAAAACTCTTTTGACCCAATGACTTTGTCAGAATGTCTACAAACTGCTCCTCTGCTCTGCAATGTTTCATAACAATTTCTCCATTGTTCACCAATTCTCTGATGTAGTTAAACTTGGCATCTATGTGTTTAGTTCTTTTTTGAAACATAGAATTCTTTGACAATGCTATAGCTAAGCTATTGTCGCAATAAATCACTGTCCCTTTTACCTGTTCTTGAGATAAAATCCTCAACATTCTTCTCATCCACATTGCTTGACATGCTGCTGCTGTAGCTGCCACATACTCTGCCTCTGTTGTAGACAATGCTACAATAGGTTGTTTCTTAGAAGCCCATGAAATAGCTCCTGAACCCATATGAAAAACATAACCAGAAGTACTTTTCCGGTCATAAATACTTCCAGCCCAATCACTGTCAGCATATCCAATCAATTCAGAATTTTCTGAAGTAGTATATAAAACACCATACCTCTTAGTTCCTTTCACATACCTCAAAATTCTTTTTGTTGCTTGCCAATGTGCCTCTTTTGGCCTTTCCATAAATCTGGAAATTAGACTAACAACATGCATAATATCAGGCCTAGTTGCAGTCAAATACATGAGGCTACCAACTATGCTCCTGTATAAACAAGGATCAAAATCCTTGTTACTATCCTCTTTGCTGAGTTTCAATCCCATTACTGTGGGAGTAATTGCTGTCTTGCAATCCTGCATGTTAAATCTTTCCAAAACTTCATTAACATACTTTTCTTGAGAGATAAAAATTTTATTTTCATTTTTCTCTACTTCTATTCCTAAGAAGTATCTCAACAATCCCATATCAGTCATTTCAAATTCATCCTTCATGACTGTTTTAAAATTCTCAATGAGGTAATCATCATTACTTGTGAATATCACATCATCAACATACAAAAAAAATGAGCATCTTACCATCTTTCTCCTTGATGTATAATGTGGGTTCTCCTTCACATTTTTCAAACCCATTTTCCAGTAGATAAGAATCTATCCTACTGTACCATGCTCTTGGTGCTTGCTTCAGCCCATAAAGAGCTTTCTTCAATCTGCAAAATTTGTGCTCTTGGCCTTCTTTCTCATAGCTGAGAGGTTGTTCAACATAAAACTTTTCCATTAAAACTCCATTCAAGAATGTTGATTTTACATCCATTTGGTAAACCTTCCATTTGTTTTGCGCTGCTATGGACAGCATTGCTCTCACGGTTTCCATTCTTGCAACTGGTGCAAAAGTTTCTTCATAATATCTTCCATGTTGTTGCTTGTAGCCTTTGACAACAAGTTTGGCCTTGTGCCTTTCAATCTTACCTTCAACATTGCTTTTGGTCTTATAGACCCACTTTACTCCAATGAATTCCTTGCCATTTGGGAGATCAACCAATTCCCATGTTTTATTCTTCTCTATTGCATTCATTTCTTCATCCATAGCTTCGATCCATTTTTTGTCTTTCACTGCATATTCAAAATGAATAGGATCATCAACATGACAATACAATGCAAACAAGAATTTATATCCATGACAATACTTCTCACCATATCCATGATGGTTCGATTTTTCCTTTCAACGACACCATTTTGCTACGGTCTGTAGCATGTTGTGAATTGTTTATGTATGCCGTTTTCTCTACAAAAATGCAGAAATTCTTTTTAGATGTACTCACCTCCTCTGTCAGTCCTTAAGACTTTGATATGCTGCCCACTTTGTTTCTTTACAAGAGATTTAAAGTGGAAAATTTTCTCAAACACTTCACTTTTATATTTCAAGAAATAAACCCATACTTTTCTTGTGAAATCATCAATGAAGGTCAACATATAATTGATGCCTGATATTGATGATGTTTGCATTGGCCCACACAAATCTGAATGGATAATTTCTAAGGGTGCCTTTGCCCTTATGCTCTTTCCTGATGGAAAGTTTTCTCTGTGTTTTTTTCCCAAGATGCAACCTTCACATAGGCTGTTTGGTTTCTCTATCAATGGTAGTCCTCTTACCATTCCCTTTCTGTGCAACAAATTCAGACCTCTGAAATTGAGATGTCCTAATCTCAAGTGCCATAACCAATTCTCATCTTTCACTTCCTTTTGAAATACCTCTTGTGTTACAGCTACTACATTCTTTCTCTCTCCCTTCAAGTCTGTATTGAGCTTGAGTGGAAACATTATATTGCTGGTCATTTTCACTTCTGCAATAACCTTCTTGCTTGGAGGCATGTCCATTATTTTTCACACATCATTTTTGAAGAATACATTGTAACCTTTGTTAATGAGTTGCCCAATGCTCAAAAGATTACATTTCAAGCTAGGAACATAGTATACATCTGGCACAAATTTCTGCTCTCCATTTCTTGCACGGATACTTACTCTACCCTTTCCCTTGAGAGAGATCTCAGTATCAGTTCCAGTTGTTACTTCAGATTTAACATCTTCATCAAGATTGGCAAACATTGCTATGTTTTCAGTCATGTGATTATTGCAGCCTGAATCTAAGAACCATACATCATCCTGCCTATCTTGTGCTACATTACATGTTAATAGCACATTCTTTGGGTTCTTTTCTTCTCTTGCTACATTTGCATTCTGCTTATTATTCATGTCATATTACTTTTTCGTACACTCATTGGCATAATGCCCATATTTTTTGCAATAATGACACTGGACATTGGATTTGTCATACCTTTGCCCGTAAGAATGTTGTTGTCCACCTTGCTGGCTGCTGCTTTGGCCTTAGCTTTGATTCTGATTGCTGCTCCTTCCATGAGTATGTGAAAGGTTGTTTCGTCCTCCTCTGTTTTGGCTTCTGCCTCTTCCTCTTCCTCTGCCTTGACCTCTTCCTCTTCCAAAAGGCATCTAGGTCTTGAAAGCATGCTCCAAATATGGTTTTACTGATCTTCCCAATATTTTTTTCATGATTCATCAGTGATGCATCAATTTCATCAACTGTGAACTTTGAGAGATCCTTTGTCTCTTCAATGGTGGTTACAATAACATCAAACCTTGAGGGTAGGCTCCTCAATACTTTCTCCACAATCCTTCTTTCTTCAAGTATCTCTCCATGAGATCTTATCTGTGTGACCATCCCAATCACATGTGTGAAGAATGAGTCTATGTTATCAAACTCTTTCATACAGAGAGTTTTAAAATCTCTCCTTAGCAATTGTAGTTTTGTTGTCTTCACTTTCTCCATACCTTGATAAGTTGTCTTAAGAGTATCCCATGCATCCTTAGATCTCTTAGCTGCTTCTATCATTGGAAACACACTCTCATGTACTACTTGATAGAGATAGAAGAGGGCTTTAGAGTCCTTCTTCATATTTCTCTTCAACAAATCCTTCTCTGCATGTGTTAAGGCATTAAAGGCTTGCTCATCAAAACCATCTTCAACAAACTCCCATAGATCCTGAGAGGCAAACAAGGCTCTCATGGTAATGGCCCAATAATCATAGTTCTTCCAATTAAATTGTGGGAGCTGAGTATTTCCAATACTCATACTGGCGCTTGGTCTAGCCATGACTTAAAAACTGAACTTTGAAATAAAACTTGACTGTGTTTTTCAAACAATCTGCCTCTATGTCTAAGAGACCAAACTCTATCTTTGAAAACTTCTTTGGACTACTCTTTTAAACTCAAAACAAGAAATTTGTTTTGATAAATACCTGGACTTGAACTTCTGCTGGGCTTGCTGGAGATCTGCTGGTGAACTACTGCAACAATCTTCCTTCTTCCTTCAACTTCTTTGAAACCTTCAAAGAGCTTGGATTAGCTCCGATACCATGTTGGAATTTTTGAATATTCTGAACACATAGTGAGAAAAAAAATTCTCCTCTACCTCAACACGGAGATTATAAAAATTTTCTGAATGCTAGACAGAGATGGCACAAAAATTGAAAACTATTTCATTAACATGAAAAACTATTAAAAAATGGAGATTCTTTCTTCAAAACGAAGTTCTGGTTTTACAATGGATTAGCTGCTACAGATGAAATGTTGCAAACTTTGCTCTCTGTCTCTCTTTCTTCCTTTGGGCATTACACAAAAAAAAAACAATACACAGTCTTCTATTTTCTATTACAATAAGCCTTCGGGCTTCTTCCTTTATATGGCGTGGTTGTATGTCACTGCGGAGGCACTATAGGGTTGATGTTGACATGGCATGCAGTGCTCATGCAGTAAATCTCCTTCGTCGATCTCTGGTCAGCACTTGATTTCCTGGTCAACTGCGGAGGCACCCCCTCCGGTTCTTTTAAACCTTTATACTCCCCTCGTAACATTACTTTTAACCAAAATTTAATAAAACTTTAACCCGGATTTCAAGCTTCAAACAAACTGCATTATAATCAAATTCGTGTTACAAATTGCCCTTACATCAGCAGACCCAAAACCAACGCGAACACATTCCTGTTGGCTAGTGCTGGGCCCGTCGGAACTCAAACAACATTATGAACCAGATTCTATAAAATATTCGCGTAAAAATTGTGGTTGATGACGTCATGGAAAAAACCTACGCGATAAACTATGATTGGCCCATGTTCTGGCTAAGTTGGCAGTGGGACCACATCGTATCGGCACATGGACGGATTGGATGAGCGGATGGTGAAGTGTGATGTTGCGATGTGCGATGGTGGTAGGGACCACATCGCATCGCAATATAAAATTCGGAGCATAACAAAGCGGAGGGGCATAACATTTTCCGTTGCGATGTGCGACGTGCGATATCGCAACATTGCATCGCATCGGAACTTCACATCAACAAGACACAAATATCGCATTGGTAATTAACATATACAAAGGGCTTTGCGGAATGGATAAAAGGATTTGCAATGAGCGATATTGAAATGGGGTCCACCATGACATGGCCCATTCAAATAAAAAATTTCCACATAACACAAACTTTTTCTATTTGGTTGGTGAGGGCTTTTATGCCCAATAAGACTGTTGCCTAATAAGCTCTGTTGTTGCGTGGTTGAGCCATGATTTATTCAATACTCCTCTGCAAAAGACGGTTGCGGCCCATAAACAAAAAACTTCCTTACAGTTTCATTTATAAATCCTGTTAAATGCACAGTGGTGTGCACTCAACCTAAGCTACCCCTGTTGTACTCTGTTCCTACCTGCACAGGGTTTTGTAGGTAACTTTAATATTTTCAACAAAAAACAACGTTATTTTACTGTAGACAAGTAGAAAGTTTAAAGGTCCGAAAATGTTCTTTGACGACAAAGAGGACAATTAGGGTTCAAAACCAGCCACGGGGTTATGCACGTCGAATGGAAAATATGGTTGCATGCCAATTTCAACGATGGTGTCGAAGAATCAGAAGAATTGGCACCTTCAACTGCAAACTCATTGCGGCATATAGGGCACACTCCATCGTCCATTATCGACACAATTTCCAGAGAAATCGATGGTATTTTTCCTACCCTTTCTGTAATATCTTCGAAGCTACCATGACGATACGACAGAAAATGGAAAAGAGGGTCATTCTCAGGCAACGATCCTTCAAACGATTAGGTGCTCAACTGCACAATATTATGTGCACCATTGTTGTCCAAGTAGAAGTTCACAGAAATTCACAGCTGTGTGAGAAGAGGCCTAAGGCTCTCCTCACCATAAATAAACCTCCCCAAAATTACTAGATTCTGCACTTCAGATAACATGGCTAGTTTGATTCGAAGCGCCAAAAATCGGTTAAATTTATAGTATAAATTTACATAATTTTTTATTTCTATTCTAATTTCAATATTGTGGAGACAATGAGAAAAACGTGGAAATCTTTTCACGAAATGAATTTTGATTTATGAAGAAATTTTCGTGATAATTCAATTGTTGATTTGCGTGACCAATGGTGACATTTATAAAATTACATTGAATTAGTGGACTAGACTCGAGAGTGAACTGAAGTTATGAGAGGAGAGTGAACTGAAGTTATGAGAACTATTGTGATGGCTTGGGGATGAAATCACTTGGATTACTATTAGCCTTTTTTATTTTTTTCATTACGTTTCGCTATTTTAGATAATTTTCAAAATGAAATTTTGGTTTTATTATTTCATCTCGAAATTTCCTTGTAATATGAATAAATATTTCATTTATTATTACAAATATTTCATTTATAAAGTGATAGTAACTTACATAATAGGTCTTATAGGAGTTAAATCAATACAATTAACAAGCCTGTGTATAGAGTTAATTGAAGAGAAATTATTGATAATATAAAAGAATAATAATAATAAATTTATTGATTAAATTTTTTATTTAAATAATAAAATTATATTATTATAATAAAAATATATATTAAGTTAATAAATATTTAAAAAATAAATATAATAATGATGAAGACTAATATTTAAAAAGATAGTTTGAGGGGCACTTTAATTGGTAATCGAAGTAATGTGAAATATATTAAAACTAAGAGATCTATGTAAATTAAGAGATCTATGTTTCAAATCCCTTGATTGTGATAAATCTCTTGGTTGTGACTTTGTTTATGGACATTAAAGGTTTACTAGTATATATATATATATATATATGGATTTGATTGAAATGTTATTTTTATGTTCAACCCCTTTAATCTCACAAAGATGACATATTCAAGATTTCATCCCACCATGTTTTGAGAATTATTCCATGCCTAGTTTCACTATGCAGCGAATGAGATTTTGTTCATATTCCAACAATGTGGGTTTTCTTCTTTGAACTAGCCATTGCATAGTGATATTTTTGATATTTTAGATTAGGGTTGGATACCTCCTTATAATATCTTAAATTTATTTTGTCCTTTAATTATTTATAACACCACATATCCTCCTTAAATTTGGGTTCAATAAAATTTTTAATGTTATTGATATTCTATAGAATGACTTCTTCCTTTATTCACTAATGATTTAGTGAAGACTTGACACCTAATGCCTTTCCTGTTTGAGCAAGTAGTGATTGATCTTGGACTTTGAGGCAATATTGGGGAGCCTCATGTTGTGTCGCTACTACATGAAGGCAATTTTAAGACATTTTTTTAAGACAATAGAAATCTTTTGTCTTAAAAAGTTACTTTTTATTTTAGTCATTTTAAATTAAAATTTAATATCAATTCAATTGTCTTAAATATAAAATTTAAGACAGAAAGAGTTTGAGACAAAAAGTGTTTTAAGACAAAACTTTATATTTAAGACAAAAATAGTTTGAGTCAAAAATATTTTAAGACAAAAACAGTTTAAGACAAAACATATTAAGACAAAATATTTTAAGACAAAACAATTTAAGACAAAAATGTTTTAAGACAAAACTTTATATTTAAGACAAAAATCGTTTGAGACAAAAATGTTTTAAGACAGAAACAATTTAAGACAAAATATTTTAAGACAAAACTTTATATTTAAGACAAAAATAACTTGAGACAAAAATATTTTAAGACGAAACTTTATATTAAAACAATGGCAATTAAGACGAAATTCATTTAACACAATCAACAATTAAGACAAAACCATATCAATTGAAGACAATATTATCTAACATGACTTGAAAAATTGACTGTAATAGTGCACCCTTAGTCTGCCAACTTGTAGGCTACTACTGTCTCGCGCCTATATCGAGGTTTCTATTTCACTTATCATTCATGTTATCTTATATAAAGACAACAATTTTTTGGGCTCTTCGTTTTGGTGGGGTAGCTGACTCTAAAGAACGCAACAACTTTTCCTAGCAAGATTTCTCAGACATCAATACCAATTCTTATGTCCCTTCGATCTCTATTTATATGATTAGAGATAACTTGTATGTCATTTCATTTGACACTACTACACAGAGGGGGCTTTTAAGATAAAAAAAATATTTTTTCTTGAAATTTTTGATACGAGGCGCTAGTAAAAAAGGCAAAAGTAAAGGATTAGGGGTTTGCCTTTATGTTGTTGATGGGTTCTTCAGGAAGCAAAGCGATGGAGGCCAAAAAAAACTGATGGGATTTAGGGCAGTGGAGGCCGACAACAGAGGTGCTTGGTGAGAGGAGTTACATACGCACTTTCACTGAACATGGATAGGCAGTAACATAGTTGGAGTACTTTTTGGGGTCTCCATCAATAGTGTTTTAATTTGTGTTTTTTGGCTATTTCATTTATTTTGAATGCTACTTCTATTTGTTGGTTGCTGCTATCAATATATTGTTGTGCTGAAACTATTGACGGTCATTGACAACATGGATTAGATTCACTTAAAGGATGGTGGAGAAAAATTAAAAAATATTTGCTGGTAGACAATATGCAATCTTTACGAAAACTTTTGTGAGAAGCTGACGTCGAGGATAAAAGATAGGATTGTGGAAGCATTAGTCACAAAATTCACAAGGGAGGTAATTTTGGTTGTAAGTGTGGAGGTAGATGGATTAAATGTAACATTTACTGGTGAAATTACTGGTGTTTTTTGGTGCAATGTGTTTATGCATAATTATCCTAGCTAGATTCAGTTTTTATCCTCATTCTAAATGATATCAAGGATCTCTATTGGTTCTTTTGTTTCGAGGTACACTAATAACAATTTATTTTCCACTCTAGTTGTTGATATACTTTGTGGTCTATCTGAGACACACTAGCTGGTTGTTTACATTGTATTTATTCTGAACCTTTTCTCCTTTGGATCTGCGTGCTCCTTCCCTGGTTTGGGAATGGTCAATCAGGGGATTTTCAAGGATCTTAGCTGCTACGTGTTGTTCTTCTCTATGGTCTATCTTAGACATATTGGTTGGTTGTTTTACATGGTATTTCTTCTGAACCTTTTCTCCTATGGATCTTTGTGCTCCTCTCTGGGTTAGGATTGGTCGATAGGAGGATTTCGGAGGATATTTACTGCTACATAAGTGCATTAATTTTGATTGGTGGATTTGGTAACATATTTCAATTTTGAATTCGATCATGATGGAGTCTCTTGGGGTCATTAATTGGTCTAGGGGGGTATTTATTTTCTAATTCAGTCATTGATTATATGAGGGACAATCCATTGATGGTTTGCGCCATCATTGAAGATCTTTGTCGAATGTGTGATTGATTAGATTTTATGAAGGAAATTGGTCGATGATGATTGGACAGTCTATTTTATTTGAAGGGGTTTCCTAGTGGATTGAGTTGGTGAAAACCTACATTGAGTGGTGTCAATAATTGATAAGTGACATTAATTTACCTTGTCTACATATTTTATCGAGGTTTTTTCTGACACTACTACATGAGGTATTTTTTATTAATGCTCTCTACTTTGGTGCACATATAGGCGAGATTTCAGAGTGTTAGTGGTATCCGTTGTACAACTGGCCTTTACATCTATCGGTAGGATTTCACTTGATACTAAAGGAAACTGGGGTGGTGATGTGCCATTACTTGATGTGTTGGTACATGCGACTGTTGAGGCAGAGAGTCGTGGTTGCCCCAAGTCGGGAATCTATCTCTTTGGGACATCTTCTGTACATGCAACTATACACGTGGATTCGAATGTTTGGGTATCCCCACTCGTTATTGAACCCAATGTCGTAATCAATGTAATTTTTTTTTCCATCATTCGTGGAAAAAGAAGGAAGTTAATGAAGATTGATTTGGATTATCAGAAACTTGTTTTTCATTCCGATGTTTTTTGGGACCAGGTGGTAGGATTAAAACAATGATATTTGGTAGGTAAGTGGTTTTATCTACGAATGGTTGGCTCTCATATGGCATCCTAGGTTAAAGAACATTGGTACCCTATTCTTAAGCACCCTCCTCTTTTCAACATTTTATACAATCAATGGTTATGCTTCCACTTTATTAATGATGGAAATGTTGTGAATATTTTGTGATCATATTGGGTTCATGGTTGTGGTTTCATCTCTTTAAATCACTAACATGTGGGATTTGATCCATAACTAGAATTTCCATGAAATAAATTGGTTTCAAGCTAAACTCTCTGGTTTACTGCTTGTATTCTGGTCATGTGTGTTAGGGTCATAAGTTTTATTGTAAAATATTTTTCCTTATCCTTTAATTTTTAGTTTTTAGTATTTGAGCCTATGACTACTCCTGCTGCCATAGCCTCTAGATCGTTGTTTGACATCTTTGAGTTTCTTACATGAAGGGTTCATTCAAATTCTGAACGAGTGTCAAGTTACTGGGAGTAATCGTCGCACATGTTTTTGTCATGTCAAGTCAAAGGGGGTTTAGTCATTTGTCTATCATAATTGTCTGAGCTCATTTGCAGTCAGAGTTTTGATGGTTACAAGGTATGGTCATTTGAAACATCCTACAATTTTATCCCTCATTCTTATTTACCCTATGCTTATCCATTTCACCTCCTATTTCCCCATTTACCTTCCATTCACCCCCCTTCATACAAATTTAAATCCTACACCCTTCCCATATACCATTAACCTATCATCATATTACATTCATTTTATTGCCCCCTTTCATTCTAAACCATTCCCTATTTTAACATTACCATTTCCCATCCTCATATCATATAACCCTCATGCATAATACCCCATTCTCATTTATAAAACTCCCATACCAAAGGGATATCAAACCCCTTATACTTAATCATTACCTATGTTTTGATTCACATGCCAAGTCAGGTGGAGCGCTCCAAAACATCAGGTCAAAGCATCACAATGCTACTTAGATTTGCTCGGTTCAAAGCGTTGCTCATACTCTATTTTTTACACCCTTTTGAAATGAAAATTCCAACCACATAAAGGCCAATTATGGAAAAATGAGAGAGGTTGTTCTTAAATACGGTCCAAATTACAAAATGTCTTCTATTTTTCACATAATTGTCACAGATCAGGCATTATGAATGCATCTTTAAAGCTCATTTTTGTAGTTTATAAATTTCCTATTTTGAGCCATGGTTTTGAAAAGAATTTTGTGAGAAGATGAGGAAGGAATTGGAGAAATGGAGAGAGGTATTTCTTCCCAACACTATCATATAAAATAAAATCCTTCGTTTTTGAAAAAATATGTTACGGTTTGGGAGATATACCCAAAACAAAGTGTGTTACGCAGGTGTTGCACAACCCTTGCCTACTGAGTCTCATTCATTTTTTGGAGCTGTTAGAGATTTGAGAAGTCAGCTTGACTTACACCTGGATGCCATCTCATCCCAGCTTTCATCGAACAGGTGTCAACCATAAAGGAAAGATGACTTTGTGCTACCCAGTCGCTGGGCAGAGCCGTTATTTCATTGACAAGTTTTCTATGATTTTATGTTGTTTCTATTTTCTTTACTCAGGATGAATGAGATTTGAATGTAGACATGGTTTCAAATATGTTATTTCTTTAGGGTGAAGTTAGGTATTTTAGGATTTCATTTGTTATTTTTGAAAAAAGTGTAAACAACTATAATGTTTCTATTTTCCAGTTTTGATGTTTCTACTTTTCCAGTTGGTGTTGATCCTCTCCATGGATCGAACATATTTTTTATGCAACTACCTATTACACTATGATATTCTTCCTATATAATGAATATAATTAAATGAAGAAAGGGTTGCTTGGCTGGTTTGGCATAAGACTTTGCAAGAGTGTTACAGTGTTCTAATATTAATAAAATGTCCACACACTAGGCCACTTGTTGTTGACTCCCTCGTTGATTATTCCAGGTAAAGATACTATTGTCAACCTCCACTAGGCCAGAAGGAAGAAATTGTTTCCTGAAATTGTTCTGCATCTGCATACAACCTTCAAATATCACCCTTTTCTCATCAAGTAACTTGATAATATTAAAGTTGCTTCCAATAACCCATGGAGAGGGATATATTAGGGAACCTATTTGCAATGTAGAATTAAAAATCCATGGCTTCTCATTTAGTAAATTTAGGTAAACGTGTTCGATAAGTGATAATATTCTTCTGATACCGCAATCTAGAACTTGACTATCAGAATGCGAAATGTAGTGAACATATTGATGAATAAAATGTATTGAGGGGAGGTCGCAGGAGACCCCTCCCACTTGGGATCTCATGGGTCTTGGATCTACTGGAGTGGTGCTACTAAATTTTGTCATGTTGGTGTCCCTGTTAGCTGGTGGGACTAAAAAAAGGATGTAATCATCTAAGTGTTGCCTGGAACTGGGTGGGGGGTTGGGGTGGGGAAGGTGGTGATTGTCTTAAACATAAGTATGGAAAGTTGAAACCCAATGGCTCTCTCATTAATAAAGCCAAACGTCATTGGTCTGGATATGGTAAAATTATAGAAAGAGATTTTTGGGACTCTCTTAAAGAGGTTGTCATAGTAACAGATAGATGAATTTAACCTGCTATTTTCTTACTAGATTTTCTTTCTACAAACTATCCATATGGGACTTGGACATTAATAATTCAATTGCTAGTTCACTTTTCACAACCTGAATTGTGGCAGATAATCACTTCATAATAAATCCATACCTGTTTGACATATTGGGCTAAGAAGTTTACTCGTTGCCTCTCAATCAACTAGTTAAGTTATGTATGCTTGTAATTGTAAATGGATCTTCCACCTAGCACAAGCTTTACTTGTAATTTATTAAATCCATTGGAATTTTCTTAGTTTTCACCTGGTTTGTTCTCATCGTGGAGCATCTCCAATATTTTACAACTAATAGCCTCTTGATACACCTTTAGTGAGATATGCATAGCTCTCACCTATCACTGTAGCTCAATGAAATGACATCTAGTAGCTCTAGCAG
This sequence comes from Pinus albicaulis, assembly GCA_034641835.2. Classification (NCBI taxonomy): domain Eukaryota; kingdom Viridiplantae; phylum Streptophyta; class Pinopsida; order Pinales; family Pinaceae; genus Pinus; species Pinus albicaulis. The sequence goes on along the minus strand of CM076582.1, from coordinate 307,677,689 downwards.
AAAATAGTCCAATTTTATACCCAAGACACAAATATAAATGGTGTAGTTGTGAAGGCAATGATCTCCATTGGGGATTTCCATTTTTGCTGCAACATACAAGAATAATCTTGGTATGGGAGGAAGAGATAAAATATCTCTACCAAAAACACAATATCATCACTCTCCTAATGCCATTACTTTTTTTTTAACTCATTAGAATGCAGGTAATGTATAAGGATTCATTAGAATCTATGAAATTTTCTCTCTTTCCAATAACAAAATAGGTTCATTCTGCAATTAATATATAAAATAAGGTTCATTAATAAGGTTACCTAGAAGGAACTCCTTACATAACTTTCTCTTAGATCCTACCAAGCATGACAATTTTTAGTAAAATGGATGATCACCCTACAAGATTATATCCTCATGGCCTAAGATAAGGCATCCCTCTATGTCACCCACGGCTATTGCACTAATGGTACATTATTAAAGAGAAACAAACTTATGGATCATTCTTTGTGTTGAGTTTCATGGGTAGTATAGGAGAGTTTCTTGATTAAGTTTTGAAATTTTTCATCATACTCCTGAGAACTTTCTCCAACCATTTTCTTAATCTCCTTCAACTTGGTGATTTTTTTTTGTTCAGTGTTTAGCCTCTAGAACTTAGTTATAAATACCGCCTTTAACTTCTACAAGGCCTTAGCTACACCCTAGGAATAAATCTATATGAATTTCATGCACCATTAGAGAGGCTTCCCCCATAATGTGGTTAGGAAATTTATCATCTTAGAAACTAGCAATGCAATCCTTTTCACCCTCCAGATGAATACACATAAGAACCAATGTGGTTTTTCATCACCATTACCCTTTATAAAGTTCCTGGAACTACTATAACCATATTTTTGGTTGGATTGTTCACCAATATAAAACCTTATGGACATGTTTGAATAATTAAGCCTACTCCCCAACTTGAACTAAAATTCAAACATAACATATGCCACTTCTACTTCTATTCCCACCTTCATTTTTTTTCACTACTAATATATCCCAAACTACTAAGAAAAGGTTGCTTCAATTCAAAAATAGAATAAAAAATTTGGATTACCTCTAGGCTTGTAAAATTCATAGGGTGGCTAGTTTGGATTGGATCCACTTTTCTTAGGCTATATCATGTCTACTACTTGACCTTCCTCTAGCTCAAACAATTAGAACACATTGCTAAGTGTTTTTTCCTCTTCTTTCTTTGTGATGATATATCTCTCCATAGGCTAATAAATACCTTACAAACTGAGGCTCCCTTTATACAATCATGATCCATCTTATTGAACATGCTCACCTCCTTGTGGCATCACTTCATTTTTCTCTTCCAAAGTTATAGACATATTCTCCCCTAACATTCTTCTCTCCAAGCTCTTTCCAATTATCAAATCCCCCTATTTGAACAAATGTTTGGTATTCTCTTGACAACTTTGAAACCTTTTGAACTCTTTTACTTGTGCCTCTATGTTTTCATCCTCAGTAATACTCATTATCATTACCATGGTATTGTGATTATTCTCCTTTGTTCTATTCATCCACCAGTTCTTAATTATTTCATTTTGATTAAAATCCTATTTTGCCCTCTTTAATGCATGTGCTTCCTCCATCGCACCTTATTCCCTTAGTTATTCAATATCAATCAATCCATTATAGGTCACCTCCAAGCATTCGTGCTTGCACTTCCATGGTTGGAGAACTAAAAGGCACATAATCCTCTTCCATCACAAAATTATTTATCCATGTCACGATCTCCTTAACCAACCTTTTATAAGCTACTTTCTTATACTACTGCTCTTCTCTTGATTTTAAAGAACTAGTTCAACTCTACTACAATCTCAATATTCTATCTCTATATGGTAATTAACCCAAATATATGTTGCTCTTGAGCCTTTCTGATCAAAATACTACAAAAAAACCAAATTATGGGATAATTATCCATGTCTTATTCTTCTCAAAGTTTATAACCAAGGTATCTTGGAATCTGGCATGCTTCCCCACCTTTTCAGTCTAGAATTTATCAGTAATTTGCATAGGTAACATCATCAATAGTGAGAGAAATTGCAAAAATTGATTTCCTTGGTGTAGAGGTATTTTAATTTTTAACATTTACATAAATTTTAATTTTCTCTAGATTATACAACAAATTTGTAGTGGAGGAAGGAATCTATCTTTGTTAGTAAGTTGAGGTGTCTTTATAGTCACATCTTTGAGCAAACATTGCATCGTAGATATAACAAACATTACATCATAGATCTAGCAAAGCTAGGGTTAGGCCAACCAAATTATTGGAAGGCAGCTAAGTATGTTTTATGATATCTCAGAGGAAGTACCTAGTTTGGACTATGGTATAGAGGGAGTGAAGTTTTATGGCTTCACTGATGCAAATTGGGCGTGAAGTCCATCAAACCGAAAGAGTAAATCAGGTGGAATTTTTAGTGTTGGGTCTGCATTTATTCCTTGGTACAACATGAATCAAATATGTGTGGCGCTCAGCTCGGAAAAAGCATAATACATGGATGCAAGTCAAGCATCATGTGAGGTGATATGGATGATAAAGATACTTTTTGGATTGTTTGGTTAGATGGTGGATCCAAATGTGATCTATTGTGATAATGAGAGTTACATCAAGCTCTCTGAGAATCCTATATTTCATGATCAATCCAAGCATATAGGTATATCGTATCACCATTTACGGGATTGTGTGTAGAGGCAGATAATGTTGCTACACTAAATTCTGATAAAGGAACAATATGCTGACATTTTGAAAAAATATTTGTCAAGAGGGAAGTTCAAGTTCCACAGGTTCAAGATACGGGTTGTTTATATTCTCTTTTTTGTTGAGAGGGAGTATTGAAAAATGTAGCAATAAATTCTCAATTTGATTTTTCCTTGATTAAATTGAGAAAATTTGATTTTTCACACTAGTAGCATGTATACACATATGCAGACATGTGATATATATCATGCTTGCTTCATTGCTTCAAAGGTTTTAGCAAAATTTCCAAGGGCATTCCCTAATCCAACCAATGTCTTGTCATCCCAAATTTCCTTGGAAGCTAATACAATCAAATCCAAACCAAAGTTGTCGTGAATCCCTCCTTGTCAGGAAAAATTGCTTCGTCTAGAATTAAAGGTAGAGGCCAGTTGAGTTAAAAAATTATGGACCATTCTTAAATACCAAATTCCAGTCTTACATGCTAGTGAAAACCAAAGTAAAAAAGTATTTTTCTCCTAGCTCAAGTTTAATGTGCCCCTTCTGTTTTTTCCATTATATCAATTTTAGTATGTGTTTTCATTTTCCAACATCAAATTCAAATAATCGAGCTAAATTTGATATAATAATTTCATTTAAAAATTACTAATTTACACCCTAATGATACAAAGAAAGTCAAGTTAACCCCTTTTTCTTCCCAAAATTAGATTCTTGTAATCCCCCATATCTCTCACACAATAGGATTTAGGTCAATTTTCAAAGATATGACTGAATTTCCATCACTCTATTTTCCAATAAACAGATCAAGTTGACTTTTAGCACTGTTGCAGAAGAAACCATGTTATTTGTGTGTAAAGAGGAAACCTTGAATCTTTCAAGGTAAGATGAAAAAACACTCACCAAGAAATTTTCATACAACAATCTTGTGCTCTCATGGTTTGCATACACAAAACCATATAATTTCATATGCACAACCATCATAATCTATCGAAAGGGCTTACTAGGGAATAAAATTGGGCAATATCAACTCCTCAAATCCAATCAATAATAACTAACAAGTTATAGTTACTTGGTTTTGTTTGAGTAAGGAAATGTGATGGAGCTTTAATCACACCATGAATTTGTCACTAGGAACCATGAATTGACCATGAAGAATGGGGATATTTGGGTTTGTGACTTATTCTTTGTTTGATTCTAGCCCTTTGTTAAAACATTAAAATTACAAGTAAAAAACCCAAGTGTGTGTGTGTAACCAAATGGTTTGAAAAGTATAATTTAGGCCCTAACATGACCACAAATGGCACAAATTTCAAAGGGTGAGAAAAATTAATGTTATTGTTTGAGGGCTAGTGTTCTTCATTGTGGTTAATTTCTATTCTTTGTATCAAAGACTACGAGTATAGCTATTTTTGTGTTTCATGTGTTTGTGTACTTACCTCTTCATATTTTTGTTTTTTTAAATAAAATATGAATGTTTCTAAGTCGAGGTTAGACCATTCATTATTGACTTGTTATTTAGTATGAAGAGGTTGGAATAAAAGACTAGTGAATGTATCATAAATGTTGTCTCTTCCTTTATATAAGTGGTAGCTTCATTCATTATGTAATGGATTTGGGTGTAGATGTGGGTTATAAGTGATGATGGACCTTTCTTCGTGTGAAATTTTCTTTTTGAAATGAACCTTATTCTCTTTGAGTAGTAGTAGGTTTATTTTTTTACCATCCTACCTATGAACATCCAAGCTCATTAAAAGCAAGGACTATTGACATGAATAAATGAGTTTCTTGTGCCGAAATTTACTCCATCTTATAACCATGGGAAGTGCTTGATTGGGTCTTGTGATGTTTTTAAAAGTACCAACCTCATATCTTGTGAAAAAGTGAATCTAGCTCTAGACCACTAGATAATCCAAATACCTTTGTATTAAGACTTATGGAGATCCATATTTATTGTGAAGTTGTCTCCAACTCTTCTAACATGGAACTAGAATCCACAAAAAAAAAAAAATCTTCCATTGCCAACTCTTCATGACTAAATTATGATAACAATTCAAACTTTTCACATGATCAATGATGATGCCTTTATTTCATGCATTGTGGATGGTTACAATGTCACAATGCCCAATTTTTGTTAATAAATAATGGTTGTAAAGTGAAAATATTCTATTTCTATGTCATTCAATTTTTTGTTTTATGTTGACCAAATTTTTCTTTACAAATCATACATAGTTTAACTTACACATTAGATTTTATTATTTTAATTTATTTATTATTTTTAATTTTCCCTCCCAAAATTTTCTTTGCTTTTGCGCTGTGCTGGTAAGGAAAGTTTCTTTCCTCTTGCTTTGCGCTACAATGAAAATTTTCTCATCTTGCAAAACCCTTTCCTGCCACTTCCTCATCTTGCATCACAGTTTCAGCCCCTGAGAAAAAACATATTCCTCTTTTAACATGGATTCCTAGTCATAGTTGATTGTGGGCACTGGGCAGACCTCATTTTCCTTCAATATGGTGAGAAAACCTATTCCTTTGTTAACATGGATTCCTGCTCGTAGGTGATTGTGGGCAGACCTCATTTTCCTTCAATAAGGAAAAATCTTCTTCGGGTTTTCTTCACCGGTAAGATTCTTAGCTGGCTTTTGTTATTTTGTACAGGCATAGGTTATAAAAATGTTGTTACATGGCTTGCAATGGAGTTTTCATGCTTTCCTGTTTCTAGACTGTGGGAGTTAATGAATACTTAATATTGTCCAACTGAACTGTTTATCTTCTTCAGAAGACTATATGGTAAAAAAAAATGGTAATATACAAACAGAACAACTTCAGCATAGTTAAGGTGCTTTTATTTTTGTAACATTAAACCCCGCAGAGAAGAAATTTACAGTTATAGGACACATTTTCTTAGTAGAATTTTTAACATCACTAAAGCAATGTCGAGATCGTGGAGAAGCCTTCGATTTAGTCTTTTTGAAGAAGTGTTTTTATCTGACTATATAATTTCATAATCAGACACAGCCTGAAAATCAAGCACATCAGTCTCTGCTTTCCTCTTATTCTTCTTGCTATTCCTGAGATTGTTAATTTTTACTGCATGGAATTTTTTTAAAATCTTCAACTTTCTAGAGTGGATGCTCTTTATATTTGTTTAAATAGAATAAATGTTTCCACATTTTCTCCGAGGGTTGTTGCCGTGAAGGAGAAATAAGTGAAAACAACATCCCCTGTGGTAAAGAGAATAATGTAATGGTTGTAGGAGGGGATGGTTACAGTGGATGGGTGACAGCTAATTTGCATCTTTCAAACAGAGGATACTAGGTTGCGGTTGCTGATAGCCTTGTCTACAGGTTGTTTGACCAGTAGCTTGGGATCAACTCTCTTACTTCCATTGTCTCAATTCAGAAGAGATGGAAGTAAGTCTCTAGAAAACAGCTTGACCTCTTTGTGATTTTGATTTCCTTGTAGAGACTTTCAAGTCCTTTGAACCCGAGGAAATCGTACACTTTGGAGAACGAAGGTCTTCTCCTTATTCCATGATAGACAGAGGAAGAGCAGTCTATATTCAGCATAACAATCTGATTGGAATCATGAATGTGCTTTTTGTTATCAAAGGATTCAGTCTAGAAGGCCATTTGGTTAAACTGGGTACCATGGATTATTTTCTAGGTAGCCAAATAATAAAAATTCACACCTGCGTTCGTTGCATCTATGAGATGCATGTTTACCACATACTTACCCTTGTGAGCTGCATGTTTGCTGAAGAACATTGAGCTGTATTCAGTAGAATTTTCAGGAGTGAGGCAGTATGAAAATATGTGACCTATCCCATGGCCTAACTATGAAATTAATGAAGAATTACCCCTATCAAGCCTCATTATTACAACCTCTATAAAGCCTTGGCTGTTCAATGCACACCTAAATGAAAAACCTTCGAATTTTGAAGCCATCTTGGAGAGCTAGTTATAATTTTGAAGCCACAACTGTGGACTTAACTTTATAAAATTGAATTTATATAGCCCTCTTCGATGGCTGGCTCCCAAAACCACCATCATCCAAATCCGTAGTCTAAAAAGGATGCAATTTCACAAGTGTAATTAATGCTACAATTTCTTTTAGAAAATAATGGAATTTTGGGGATTTTTGTGAGAAAATTTTGGAAATCTCAATTACAAACTTTAATCTGGGTTACAACTATAAAATTCAAAAATTTTGGATGGCCTCAACTTTTGATAGCACTGAATCCATTTCAATAATAAAATACAATTCCAAAATTAAATTTCTTAAAAAATTCTTATCAAAAATTTCATTAGACATTGCCTCATCCAAATTGGATAAATCATTTCGTGGATGAATCTTTCACAAAATATAATTTATTGACTTAATGCTATTTTTTTCATTAAAAAATAAGTGTGTTACTGTGGTTTCTATTCCATGTATAAATTCTCGCAATGAATGAAGGACACATTTGAAGTTCAATTTAACAAACCCAAGTTTTTTTTTTTTTCTGATGGATCATGGGACTTAGAATTTTAAAATTTCATGGAATTATTGAAAACATATATATTTTAGGAATTATTTAAATTATTGATTTATGTGTTATTTGTTATTTCTAAGTTTTTTTTAAAGTCTATTCCTCGTCATGGCATATATAGGAGAGTATCCTCCTATAGGTTTATAAGGCTAAAGAGAGCCAATGAAATGGTTATAAAATTACAAGTTATATCAAAATTCAAACTATTTCTACTAGTAAAAATAAAAATTTAGATTGTAAAATATTTTAATGATAGTTGGTGTCTTTCCCAATGAATGACATGTTAATATCAAGGTCGTGCTCTTCCTTGAGTCTAGATGTAATTGTTTATTTTGTCCTAGCTTAGTCATCGATGAATTATTTTGTTCCTTGAGCTCCCCAAGATGGCTTCATAAGGCCTGGTTATACGGCTAGGTCACGGTAGTTCAACCAAATTTGAGAGAAAATGTTGTGTTTTCTAGGTCAGCCACCTGATCAAGGGTATAAAATCCAGAATTGTTCAATGCGAGGATGAATTTAGGTGGGAGCAAATGGGCATTTCCACAACCATACCATGGGTCACAACCAATACGGACCAGTCTACTAGAGCCAACTTTCCATGCAAGTCTAATTCTAATGTGTTCTATGGAGTTCAAGATTGCTCTCCATATTGTTGAGATATTAGTTCTCAGCCAAAGTCCCCCTTTGGTCCATTCAATCGGTTGTAGTGGATGGATATATTTATGTGTGACAACCTTGGTCCAAATACTGTGGCCAGTTAGGATCTGCCACCCCAATTTTGCAGCCAACGCCATGGAGAAAGAGTTCAGGTGTTTGATGCCCCAACCCCCCCACCTTTTAGGGAGGGAAATGAGATCCCATCTAGCACAAGCATAAATGTGTCCCTCATTTGAGCCATTCCACAGAAACCATCAGCAGATTCTCTGAATCCTATTGAGAATGCCCTTAGGTATCCAAGCCAATGACATCCAGTAAACCGGAATGGCCTCTAGGACAGATTTAATAAGTAGAAGTCGACCAACCTGAGAGAGCCATCTGTGGTGCCATGCATTAAGCCTCTTATCAATTTTTGCAATCAGCCAGGTCCAATCAAAAATTATTTATTTGGCTGGTTTTAGGTAAAACCCTAGATATTTTGTTAGGTAAACTTGACTTGGGATAGATTCAATGTTGGCCAGGGTAAATAGTAGTGGTTTTGGGGCACATGGTATTGTGCACCCATGGTTTTCAGCCCATGGTATTGCATGTAATGGAGCCTATAAAAGGTTGGGAATACTTCATTGTAATGTAGGCCTGGAGGTGAGCAGTGAAGGCTCACTTGGCCAGATTGGCCATGGTTTTGGCCAATGCTTAATGAAATTTAATTGGTTGGGTTTTGCCCCAGATTTGGGGGTTTTCCTGTATAAACATCTTTGTTTATGTTTATGATTTGTTGCTAGCTATTTTACGGTTTTTTGTTCTTCTCATAAACATAAACAAAGATGTTTACGGTTTTTTGTTCTTCTCATTAAAATTATTATTTCTCTGGTAATTCATTAGGAGAAGAGATGTAATATTCAATGAAAACCCCCATCACTCTCCTAATGCCATTAATTTTTTTTAACTCATTAGAATGCAGGTAATGTATAAGGATTCATTAGAATCTATGAAATTTTCTCTCTTTCCAATAACAAAATAGGTTCATTCTGCAATTAATATATAAAATAAGGTTCATTAATAAGGTTACCTAGAAGGAACTCCTTACATAACTTTCTCTTAGATCCTACCAAGCATGACAATTTTTAGTAAAATGGATGATCACCCTACAAGATTATATCCTCATGGCCTAAGATAAGGCATCCCTCTATGTCACCCATGGCTATTGCACTAATGGTACATTATTAAAGAGAAAAAAACTTATGGATCATTCTTTGTGTTGAGTTTCATGGATATTATAGGAGAGTTTCTTGATTAAGTTTTGTAATTTTTCATCATACTCCTGAGAACTTTCTCCAACCATTTTCTTAATCTCCTTCAACTTGGTGATTTTTTTTTGTTCAGTGTTTAGCCTCTAGAACTTAGTTATAAATACCGCCTTTAACTTCTACAAGGCCTTAGCTACACCCTAGGAATAAATCTATATGAATTTCATGCACCATTAGAGAGGCTTCCCCCACAATGTGGTTAGGAAATTTATCATCTTAGAAACTAGCAATGCAATCCTTTTCACCCTCCAGATGAATACACATAAGAACCAATGTGGTTTTTCATCACCATTACCCTTTATAAAGTTCCTGGAACTACTATAACCATATTTTTGGTTGGATTGTTCACCAATATAAAACCTTATGGACATGTTTGAATAATTAAGCCTACTCCCCAACTTGAACTAAAATTCAAACATAACATATGTCACTTCTACTTCTATTCCCACCTTCATTTTTTTTCACTACTACTATATCCCAAACTACTAAGAAAAGGTTGCTTCAATTCAAAAATAGAATAAAAAGTTTGGATTACCTCTAGGCTTTTAAAATTCATAGGGTGGCTAGTTTGGATTGGATCCACTTTTCTTAGGCTATATCATGTCTACTGCTTGACCTTCCTCTAGCTCAAACAATTAGAACACATTGCTAAGTGTTTTTTCCTCTTCTTTCTTTGTGATGATATATCTCTCCATAGGCTAATAAATACCTTACAAACTGAGGCTCCATTTTATACAATCATGATCCATCTAATTGAACATGCTCACCTCCTTGTGGCATCACTTCGTTTTTCTCTTCCAAAGTTATAGAAATATTCTCCCCTAACATTCTTCTCTCCAAGCTCTTTCCAATTATCAAATCCCCCTATTTGAAAAAATGTTTGGTATTCTCTTGACAACTTTGAAACCTTTTGAACTCTTTTACTTGTGTTTCTATGTTTTCATCCTCAGTAATACTCATTGTCATTACCATGGTATTGTGATGAATCCCCTTCGTTCTATTCATCCACCAGTTCTTAATTATTGCATTTTGATTAAAATCCTATTTTCCCCTCTTTAATGCATGTGCTTCCTCCATCGCACCTTATTCCCTTAGTTATTCAATATCAATCAATCCATTCTAGGTCACCTCCAAGCATTCGTGCTTGCACTTCCATGGTTGGAGAACTAAAAGGCACATAATCCTCTTCCATCACAAAATTATTTATCCATGTCACGATCTCCTTAACCAACCTTTTATAAGCTACTTTCTTATACTACTGCTCTTCTCTTGATTTTAAAGAACTAGTTCAACTCTACTACAATCTCAATATTCTATCTCTACATGGTAATTAACCCAAATATATGTTGCTCTTGAGCCTTTATGAACAAAATACTACAACAAAACCAAATTATGGGATAATTATCCATGTCTATTCTTCTCAAAGTTTATAACCAAGGTATCTTGGAATCTGGCATGCTTCCCCACCTTTTCAGTCTAGAATTTATCAGTAATTTGCATAGGTAACATCATCAATAGCGAGATAAATTGCAACAATTGATTTCCTTGGTGTAGATGTATTTTAATTTTTAACATTTACATAAATTTTAATTTTCTCTAGATTATACAACAAATTTGTAGTGGAGGAAGGAATCTATCTTTGTTAGTAAGTGGAGGTGTCTTTATAGTCACATCTTTGAGCAAACATTGCATCATAGATATAACAAACATTACATCATAGATCTAGCAAAGCTAGGGTTAGGCCAACCAAATTATTTGGAAGGCAGCTAAGTATGTTTTATGATATCTCAGAGGAACTACCCAGTTTGGACTATGGTATAGAGGGAGTGAAGCTGTGTGGCTTCACAGATGCAAATTGGGTGTGAAGTCCATCAAACCGAAAGAGTAAATCAGGTGGAATTTTTAGTGTTGGGTCTGCATTTATTCCTTGGTACAACATGAATCAAATATGTGTGGCGCTCAGCTCGGCAAAAGCATAATACATGGATGCAAGTCAAGCATCATGTGAGGTGATATGGATGATAAAGATACTTGTTGGATTGTTTGGTTAGATGGTGGATCCAAATGTGATCTATTGTGATAATGAGAGTTACATCAAGCTCTCTGAGAATCTTATATTTCATGATCAATCCAAGCATATAAGTATATCGTATCACCATTTATGGGATTGTGTGTAGAGGCAGATAATGTTGCTACACTAAATTCCGATAAAGGAACAATATGTTGACATTTTGAAAAAATATTTTTTAAGAGGGAAGTTCAAGTTCCACAGGTTCAAGATACAGGTGGTTGATAATCTCTTTTTTGTTGAGAGGGAGTATTGAAAAATGTAGCAATAAATTCTCAATTTGATTTTTCGTTGATTAAATTGAGAAAATTTGATTTTTCACACCAGTAGCATGTATACACATATGCAGACATGTAATATATATCATGCTTGCTTCATTTCTTCAGAGGTTTTAGCAAAATTTTCAAGGTCATTCCCTAATCCAACCAATGTCTTGTCATCCCAAATTTCCTTGGAAGCTAATACAATCAAATCCAAACCAAATTTGTCGTGAATCCCTCCTTGTCAGGGAAAATTTCCTCGTCTAGAATTAAAGGTAGAGGCCAGTTGAGTTAAAAAAGTATGGACCATTCTTAAAGACCAAATTCCAGTCTTACATGCTAGTGAAAACCAAAGTAAAAAATTATTTTTCTCCTAGCTCCAGTTTAATGCGCCCCTTCTGTTTTTTCCATTATATCAGTTTTAGTATGTGTTTTCATTTTCCAACATCAAATTCAAATAATCGAGCTAAATTTGATAGAATACTTTCATTTAAAAAGTACTAATTTAGACCCTAATGATACAAAGAAAGTCAATTTACCCCTTTTTCTTCCCAAAATTAGATTCTCGTAATCCCCCATATCTCTCACACAATAGGATTTAGGTCGATTTTCAAAGATATGACTGAATTTCCATCACTCTAATTTCCAATAAACAGATCAAGGTGACTTTTAGCATTGTTGCAGAAGAAACCATGTTATTTGTGTGTAAAGAGGAAACCTTGAATCTTTCAACGTAAAAGATGAAAAAACACTCACCAAGAAATTTTCATACAACAATCTTGTGCTCTTATGGTTTGCATACACAAAACCATACAATTTCATATGCACAACCATCATAATCTATCGAAAGGGTTTACTAGAGAATAAAATTGGGCAAGATCAACTCCTCAAATCCAATCAATAATAACTAACAAGTTATAGTTATTTGGTTTTGTTTGAGTAGGGAAATGTGATGGAGCTTTAATCACACCATGAATTTGTCACTAGGAACCATGAATTGACCATGAATAATGGGGATATTTGGGCTTGTGACTTATTCTTTGTTTGATTCTAGCCCTTTGTTAAAACATTAAAATTACAAGTAAAAAACCCAAGTGTGTGTGTGTGTGTAACCAAATGGTTTGAAAAGTATAATTTAGGCCCTAACATGACCACAAATGGCACAAATTTCAAAGGGTGAGAAAAATCAATGTTATTGTTTGAGGGCTAGTGTTCTTCATTGTGGTTAATTTCTATTCTTTGTATCAAAGACTACGAGTATAGCTATTTTTGTGTTTCATGTGTTTGTGTACTTACCTCTTCATTTCTTTGTTTTTTAAAATCAAATATGAATGTTTCTAATTCGAGGTTAGACCATTCCTTATTGACTTGTTATTTAGTATGAATAGGTTGGAATAAAAGACTAGTGAATGTATCATAAATGTTGTCTCTTCCTTTATATAAGTGGTAGCTTCATTCATTATGTAATGGATTTGGGTGTAGATGTTGGTTATAAGTGATGATGGACCTTTCTTCGTGTGAAATTTTATTTTTGAAATGAACCTTATTCTCTTTGAGTAGTAGTAGGTTTAGTTTTTTACCATCCTACCTATGAACATCCAAGCTCATTAAAAGCAAGGACTATTGACATGAATAAATGAGTTTCTTGTGCCGAAATTTACTCCATCTTATAACCATGGGAAGTGCTTGATTGGGTCTTGTGATGTTTTTAAAAGTACCAACCTCATATCTTGTGAAAAAGTGAATCTAGCTCTAGACCGCTAGATAATCCAAATACCTTTGTATTAATACTTATGGAGATCCATATTTATTGTGAAGTTGTCTCCAACTCTTCTACCATGGAACTAGAATCCACACACAAAAAAAAAATCTTCCATTGCCAACTCTTCATGACTAAATTATGATAACAATTCAAACTTTTCACATGATAAATGATGATGCCTTTAGTTCATGCATTGTGGATGGTTACAATGTCACAATGCCCAATTTTTGTTAATAAATAATGGTTGTAAAGTGAAAATATTCTATTTATATGTCATTCAATTTTTTGTTTTATGTTGACCAAATTTTTCTTTACAAATCATACATAGTTTAACTTACATATTAAATTTTATTATTTTAATTTATTTATTATTTGTAATTTTCCCTCCCAAATTTTCCTTTGCTTTTGCGCTGTGCTGGTAAGGAAAGTTTCTTTCCTCTTTCTTTGCGCTACAATGAAAAGTTTCTCATCTTGCAAAACCCTTTCCTGCCACTTCCTCATCTTGCATCACAGTTTCAGCCCCTGAGAAAAAACATATTCCTCTTTTAACATGGATTCATGGTCATAGGTGATTGTGGGCACTGGGCAGACCTCATTTTCCTTCAATATGGTGAGAAAATATATTCCTTTGTTAACATGGATTCCTGCTCGTAGGTGATTGTGGGCAGACCTCATTTTCCTTCAATAAGGCAAAATCTTCTTCGATTTTTCTTCACCGGTAAGATTCTTAGCTGGTTATTGTTATTTTGTACACGCATAGGTTATAAAAATGTTGTTACATGGCTTGCAATGGAGTTTTCATGCTTTCCTGTTTCTAGACTGTGGGAGTTAATGAATACTTAATATTGTCCAACTGAACTGTTTATCTTCTTCAGAAGACTATATGGTAAAAAAAAAATGGTAATATACAAACAGAACAACTTCAGCATAGTTAAGGTGTTTTTATTTTTGTAACATTAAACCCTGCAAAGAATAAATTTACGGTTATAGGACACATTTTCTTAGTAGAATTTTTAACATCACTAAAGCAATGTCGAGATAGTGGAGAAGCCGTCGATTTAGTCTTTTTGAAGAAGTGTTTTTATCTGATTATATAATTTCATAATCAGACACAGCGTGAAAATCAAGCACATTAGTCTCTACTTTCTTCTTATTCTTCTTGCTATTCCTGAGATTGTTAATTTTTACTGCATGGAAGTTTTTTAAAATCTTCAACTTTCTAGAGTGAATGCTCTTTATATTTGTTTAAATAGAATAAATGTTGCCATGTTTTCTCTGAGGGTTGTTGCCGTGAAGGAGAAATAAGTGAAAACAACATCCCCTGTGGTAAAGAGAATAATGTAATGGTTGTAGGAGGGGATGGTTACTGTGGATGGGTGACAGCTAATTTGCATCTTTCAAACAGAGGATACTAGGTTGCGGTTGCTGATAGCCTTGTCTGCAGGTTGTTTGAACAGTAGCTTGGGATCAACTCTCTAACTTCCATTGTCTCAATTCAAAAGAGATGGAAGTAAGTCTCTAGCAAACAGCTTGACCTCTTTGTGATTTTGATTTCCTTGTAGAGACTTTCAAGTCCTTTGAACCCGAGGAAATCGTAAACTTTGGAGAATGGAGGTCTTCTCCTTATTCCATGATAGACAGAGGAAGAGCAGTCTATGTTCAGCATAACAATCTGATTGGAATCATGAATGTACTTTTTGTTATCAAAGGATTCAATCTAGAAGGCCATTTGGTTAAACTGGGTACAATGGATTATTTTCTACGTAGCCAAATAATAAAAATTCACACCTGCGTTCGTTGCATCTATGAGATGCGTGTTTACCACATACTTACCCTTGCGAGCTGCAGAACATTGAGTTGTATTCAGTAGAATTTGCAGGAGTGAGGCAGTATGAAAATATGTGACCTATCCCGTGGCCTAACTATGAAATTAATGAAGAATTACCCCTATCAAGCCTCATTATTACAACCTCTATAAAGCCTTGGCTGTTCAATGCACACCTAAATGCAAAACCTTTGAATTTTGAAGCCATCTTGGAGAGCTAGTTATAATTTTGAAGCCACAACTGTGGACTTACCTTTATAAAATTGAATTTATAAAGCCCTCTTCGATGGCTGGCTCCCAACACCACCATCATCCAAATCCGTATTCTAACAAGGATGCAATTTCACAAGTGTAATTAATGCTACAATTTCTTTTAGAAAATAATGGAATTTTGGGGATTTTTGTGCGCAAATTTTGGAAATCTCAATTACAAACTTTAATCTGGGTTACAAATATAAAATTCAAAAATTTTGGATGACCTCAACTTTTGATAGCACTGAATCTATTTCAATAATAAAATACAATTCCAAAATTAAATTTCTTAGAAAAATTCTTTTCAAAAATTTCATTAGACACTGCCTCATCCAAATTGGATAAATCATTTCGTGGATGAATCTTTCACAAAATATAATTTATTGACTTAATGCTATTTTTTTCATTAAAAAATAAGTGTGTTATTGTGGTTTCTATTCATGTATAAATTATCGTGATAAATGAAGGACACATTTGAAGTTCAATTTAACAAACCCAAGTTTTTTTTTTCTGATGGATCATGGGACTTAGAATTTTAAAATTTCATGGAATTATTGAAAACATATAGATTTTAGGAATTATTTAAATTATTGATTTATGTGTTATTTGTTATTTCTAAGTTTTTTTTTTATAAGTCTATTCCTCGTCATGGCATATATAGGAGAGTATCCTCTTATAGGTTTATAAGGCTAAAGAAAGCCAATGAAATGGTTATAAAATTACAAGTTATATCAAAATTCAAACTATTTCTACTAGTAAAAATAAAAATTTAGATTGTAAAATATTTTAATGATAGTTGGTGTCTTTCCTAATGAATGACATGTTAATATCAAGGTTGTTCTCTTCCTTGAGTCTAGATGTAATTGTTTCTGTCCCTAAGCTTAGTCATCAATAGATTATTTTGTTCCTTGAGCTCCCCAAGATGGCTTCATAAGGCCTCTAGTTATCTGGCTAGGTCACGGTAGTTCAACCACATTTGAGAGAAAATTTTGTGTTTTCTAGGTCAGCCACCTGATCAAGGGTATAAAATCCAGCATTGTTCAATGCGAGGATGAATTTAGGTGGGAAAAAATGGGTATTTCCACAACCATACCATGGGTCACAACCAATACAGACCAGTCTACTAGGGCCAACTTGCCATGCAAGTCTAATTCTAATGTGTTCTATGGAGTTCAAGATCGCTCTCCATATTGTTGAGATATTAGTTCTCAGCCAAAGTCCCCCTTTGGTCCATTCAATCGGTTGTAGTGGATGGATATATTTATGTGTGACAACCTTGGTCCAAATACTGTGGACAGTTAGGATCTGCCACCCCAATTTTGCAGCCAACACCATGGAGAAAGGGTTCAGGTGTTTGATGCCCCAACCCCCCCACTTTTTAGGGAGGGAAATGAGATCCCATCTAGCACAAGCATAAATGTGTCCCTCATTTGAGCCATTCCACAGAAACCATCAGTAGATTCTCTGAATCCTATTGAGAATACCCTTAGGTCTCCAAGCCAATGACATCCAGTAAACCGGAATGGCCTCCAGGACAGATTTGATAAGTACAAGTCGACCAACCCGAGAGAGCCATCTGTGGTGCCATGCATTAAACCTCTTATCAATTTTTGCAATCAGCTAGGTCCAATAAAAAATTATTTAGTTGGCTGGTTTTAGGTAAAACCATAGATATTTTGTTAGGTAAACTTGACTTGGGATAGATTCAAAGTTGGCTAGGGTAAATAGTAGTGGTTTTGGGGCACATGGTATTGTGCACCCATGGTTTTCAGCCCATGGTATTGCATGTAATGGAGCCTATAAAAGGCTGGAAATACTTCATTGTAATGTAGGCCTGGAGGTGAGCGGTGAAGGCTCACTTGGCCAGATTGGCCATGGTTTTGGCCAATGCTTAATGAAATTTCATTGGTTGGGTTTTGCCCCAGATTTGGGGGTTTTCCCGGATAAACATATTTTTTTATGTTTATGATTTGTTGCTAGCTATTTTATGGTTTTTTGCTCTTCTCATTAAATTTATTATTTCTCTGGTAATTCATTAGGAGCAGAGATGTAATATTCAATGAGAAGGTCTTGTATAAGAATCAGTTGCAGGAAAAGAAACAGGAAAAAGAAAGCAAGGAATACACAGTTCTTGATGAGATAAATGAAAAAGTAAAGGTGCCTGAAAATAATAATAATCAATAACCAAAGCAGCAGCAACCACCACAACAGCAACAGGCACCTCAAACACCTGAAAGTGGTGTTAGAAGATCTACCAGGATAAGTAGACCCCCTGAACGATACTCTCCATCATTATATTATTTATTGTTGATTGATTCTGGTGAACTCGAATGTTATGAAGATGCAATGCGGGTTGAAAGCAGGAAGAAGTGGGAGCTAGTCATGGATGAAGAGATGGACTCCTTAATGCATAACCAAACTTGGGACTTAGTCAGGTTGCCTGCAGGTAAAACTACATTGGAGAATAAATGGGTTTACAGGCTGAAGGAAGACGATGGAGGAAAACAAAGGTACAAAGCTAGACTTGTGGTGAAGGGGTTTGCATAGAAGAAAGGTATTGATTTTGATGAAATATTTTCTCCTGTTGTTAAGATGACTTCAATCAGAACTATTTTAAGTCTTGTAGTCGCGGAAGATTTACATCTTGAACAGTTAGATGTAAATACAACATTTCTCCATGGAGATTTGGAGGAAGAGATATACATGCAGCAACCAGAAGGATATGAGGTCAAAGGGAAAGAAAAATTGGTGTGCAGGTTAAAGAAGAACTTGTATGGCTTAGAATAGGCTCCAAGGCAGTGGTATCTAAAATTTGACAAGTTTATGTCTGAACAAGGTTATGATAGATGTCACTCTGATCATTGTTTTTATCTGAAAAAGCAAAATGATGGAAGCTATATTATATTGTTATTGTATGTAGATGACATGCTTGTTGTAGGGTCTAACATGCAGGAAATAAATGTGCTCAAACAAAAATTGGAAAATTCATTTGCAATGAAGGATTTGGGAGCTGCAAAATAGATCCTTGGTATGAGAATAACCAGAGATAGGAAAAATCGAAAATTAACACTGTCTCAGAATGAGTACATACAAAAGGTGTTGAAAAGATTTAATATGCACAATGCAAAACCAGTTAGTACACCTTTTGCTATCCATTTCAAACCTAGTAAGGAGATGTGCCCAAAGACCCAAGAAGACATGGATTATATGTCTAAATTTCCATATGCATCAGCAGTTGGAAGCTTAATGTATGTAATGGTCTGCACAAGGCCTGATATTTCACATGCAGTGGGAGTTGTAAGAAGGTACATGAATAATCCTAGAAAGGAACATTGGATGGCAGTAAAATGGATTCTCAGATATTTGAGAGGTACCACAAATCAAGAATTATTCTTTGGTGGTTCAGACATTTCTCTACAGGGATATCTTGATGTAGATATGGCAAGTGACAGAGATAACAGGAGGAGCACTACAAGATATGTATTTACTGTAGGTGGAACAATTTTCAGTTGGGTTTCAAAAATCCAAAGTGTTGTTGCGCTTTCAATAATAGAAGCAGAGTATGTTGCTGCTACAAAGGCTAGTAAAGAAATGATTTGGCTACAAAGGTTTACAGATGAATTGGGTAAGAAGCATGATATGGGCACGTTATACAGTGATAGCCAAAGTTCCATTCATCTTGCAAAGAACTCAGAATTTCATTCCAGGACTAAACACATATATCTCAAGTACCATTTCATACGGTCAGTATTGGAAGATGGAGAATTGAAGCTGGAAAAGATACACACTAGCCAGAA
The DNA here is from genome assembly GCA_034641835.2 of Pinus albicaulis. Lineage (NCBI taxonomy): Eukaryota > Viridiplantae > Streptophyta > Pinopsida > Pinales > Pinaceae > Pinus > Pinus albicaulis. The sequence continues at coordinate 307,658,502 of CM076582.1, read as the reverse complement.
TCCTGCAGATATGCTAACAAAAGTTGTAGCCAGGGAGAAACTGAGAATGTGCTCAGTTTCAATTGGTCTTCAAGGATGATGATGAAGATGAGAAACAGCCAGGTCCAAAGAGGAATCATTTTCCAGCAAATGAAGTAGCGGTGGAGTTGCTACAATCAGTCTCCAAGTGGGAGATTGTTGGGTGTGGAGCCTGATTTTCATCCTGATTCAAAGATCCTTGTTTTAGTTGGATGTATACCCCAGGAAAACTGTACACCCTTGCAGCAAGGGGGTACGGGGAGGACTTGTCCCCCCCGCGAGGTCCGGGGGTGCTGACCCCCCGGCTGGGGGGTTTAGGCACTAGCGGTCCCCTGGCGGGGGTTTCGTGGGAAGTGCCCCCGAAGTTAAAAACAGATGTAAAATTGCCTTATAAAAGTATAGTAATTTCTAGTCAATCTGGGCCATTCATGAGGTGGATGATTTGACGGTAGAAGTTATGTTTATTTAGGGTTTTCTTCCCTAGAAGGAAACCCCTCTCTTAGTATGAGGGTATTGTATTGTGGCTATGTATTACATGTGTATTCTCTGAGTGGGAAACAGATAGGGAGACTGTGAGAGAGAACAGAGGATATTACAGCGAATCTGTTGTAGGTTTTGTCTCTTCATTTTTTCTGGATAATAGAAAGGAATGACTGGTTGTTCGGGGTGTAAATTACTATACTTTTACAAGGCAATTTTACATTTTTTTTTAGCTTCGAGGGTGCTGCCCCCGAAACCCCCACCGGGGGACCGCTGGCCCCCGGACCCCCCAGCTGGGGGATCAGCCCCCCCGGACCCCGCGGGGGGGACAAGTCCCCCCTGTTGCAAGGGTGTACAATTTTCCTGGAGTATACATCCAGCTAAAACAAGGATCTCTGAATCAAGATGAAAATTGGTCTCCCCACCCAAAATATTTTAGACCATCCTCAAGTCTAATAGAATTGAAGGGGAACCGCTGCAAAGCATAGTGAGTCTCGTGTGGGGAGCATCCATGAATGGTAATAGTAGATTTAGAGTTATTACAAGACATACTTGTTTCTTTGCAGAGCAATTGTAGTATTGAGTTGATAACTATTATGTCACCTAGGGAGCCATTCATAAATATGAGGACATCATCCACAAAGATAAGATGTGTTAATATACACTTTTATGTGATTTTGATACCTTTGAACCTGCCCCTTTCCCTTTCATCAATCAGGCACCTGCTCAAGCCTTCCATAACAAGTAGAAATAGTAGAGGGGAGAGTGGGTATCCCTGTCTAAGGCCCCTCTCTGCATGGAAGAAATTGGTTGCTGCTCCATTAATGAGAACACTATAGGAGACAAAGGTGATGCAACACATGATCCAGTTGATAACCGATACGAGGAAGCCAAGGTGAGTGAGGAGCATTCTAATATAGAGCCAGCTGGTCTGGTCAAAGGATTTTTCAAGTTCAATCTTAAGAATCATGCCTTTGATCTTCTTAGTGTACATAGAGTGATGTCCCTCTTGTGCAACCCCGATAGCCTCATGAATCTGTTTGTTTTCTAGAAATGCAAATTGTTCAAGGGAGATATGTTCAGATAGAATGGGCTTGAGTCTGCTGGAAATAATTTTGGCCATGATCTTGTAAATGCAGTTACACAGGGAAATAGGGCGAAAGTCCTTAAAGGAGGAGGGATGGTCAGACTTAGGGATGAGGGCAATGAAAGTAGAGTTAAATGCATCATATAGGCGACCTGTATTCTTGGTTTCTTCCACCACCTCCAGTAGCTCTTGTCCCATATGATTAAAGAAAGCTAGGTAAAATTCCACTGACCATCCATAAGGGACATGGTTTTTTTCCTTCTTGACCCATTTGAGAACTGCCTCAAGTTCTGCCATCATGACTGGATTGAAAAGTTCCTCTGCAGAGTCCTTGTCCACAAACCTAGGGAAGTATCCAATGACCTTGATGGTTTTTGCCAATGTGGCTTCGTGAGGGGCTTTGAAGACGTTCTTGAAGTGTGAAGTGCCCAAGTTGGCTAGTTTTTCAAAGGATGTAGCTGAAGTACCATCCACATTTTCAAATTCCCAAATGGTATTGATGGCCCGTCTACCCCTAGCATATTGCTTAAAGAATTTAGTATTTTCATCCCCTACTTTTAACCATATGGCCCGGCCTTTGAGTCTCCAAGTTTCTTCCCTGAATTTGAGGATTTTGAAGAGGTACTATGGTGACAAGGAAAAGAGTTTTATGAGCTAAATATGGACTCTATTATCGACGAGGAGTAAACTAGCAGATTTTTGGAGTTGTTGAGATATGTGCCTTACCTCAAGGAGGAGAAGGCCAAGATTCAATGATTCATCAATGGGTTGTTGATAACATTCTAAGACATGATTGAGTTTGATGAGCCTAAATCATTGGAGGAGGCCATCCAGAAGCTAAAGCATTGTTATGAGCAATCAAAGCGTAGATTTGAGACTAAACATGACATGGAATAATATTTGGATGAAAAGGTTCATTATGGGTGGTATGTTTTTTAGCCCTTCAACTCATTGGATTCTTTGTCTGTTTATGGTATTCGTTTTTCTCAACTTAGAATCCCTGAATTGCCCTAAAAGGTCATGACAATGTAACTTTTGGAGGCATTTTTGGACAACCCCCGGCCCAAAAAAAGTAATTAGAATAAAAAATTTAGAAGCTGTTGTTAAATTATCACCTCCAAATGTTCAATTCTCATGAATTTTGGGGGTGGGGGGTCTTTTGGTGTATTTAACGAGGAAAGGGGAAATAAGGGTAGCATGGATGGGTAGAAGTGAGAGGTTCATGCATGTTTTACTGAGATATATAATCCTAACATTAGAGAATGAGAAGGAGTGTTAGGGCCTTATGGCATAAGGGCTAGGGGACCTATAAGTAAGGCAATGAGAGTAATTGATAGGGTAACCCCCAATATTTGTGATAAGGGGATTAGGAACCACATTATCACAACCCATAAGCACTTAACCCATAACCACTAAAGTCCCTATCCCTTTAACCCCAAATCCATAATACCTTAACCCCTACACTCATAACTCATAACAAATTAACCCCTTCATCCCTTAAACCCTAAGCCAATAACCCCTAACTTAGAATCCTTGAACCCCATAAACCCTAATCCCATATCCTCTTAAACCTTTACCCTTAACCATTAACCCCTAACCCCTTAACCCGCTGACTCCTAAATACCACAACCCTTAGGCACTTAACCCCAAAATCCCCTGACCTGTAAGCCCTTGATGGCTAACCATTGACCCCTAATGCGCATAACCACTAATCCATTAACCTCTAAAACTCAATCCCCCTAGACCTCAACCCCCTAACCCTTAAACCCCCTAATCCCTAACCCTTACCCTTTACCCTTAGCCCCTTACTCCTAAACCCTTAAACCCCTTAACTCCTAGAACTTGTTATCCTTTCTCCCAAACCATAGGTGCTCCAAAACTAATTTTCTTGGGCATATTATGATTTTTCCCGCTAACCACTCCAAATACAACCTCTAAGCGCTAGTAGGGTCCAAGGAAAAGAGCTACAAGGTCCCCAAATCCGATCTACATTTTATGGACAATCACATTTCCCCCAAATATCCTCCACGTATTTTCCTTGGTGTATTGGAGTTTGAATAAACTGATGAAGAAATGTAATCCCAATCCAAAACTTGTTGGTGAGTGATAGACAAATAATTACCCCATAGATGAAGTCCTTTGAGATGAGATGATTGGGAGGCTGATTTGATATATCTTCCCAAGCCTTCTGTAGCCATGATGAAAAGAAAGGGAGACATGGGATCTCCTTGCCTAATACTTCTAGATGGATTAAAGGTTTTGGAAGGGGATCCATTGATCATGATCGAAAATATCGTCAAAGAAATGAGGGAGGAGACACAACTGATGCATCTGGAATCAAAACCATAAGGCTTCAAGATACTGTGGAGGTAGGACCAACTAAGGGGATCATAGGATTTGGTTAAGTCTAGCTTGATCAACATACCAAGAATTTTAAGTTTTTTAAGAGAGAGGGAAACTTCCCGGGAAGTGATGATTCCATCCAAAATTTGGCAGCCTTCAACAAAACTAGTTTGCTTTGCAGATATGAGACTGGGAAAAAGAGGTTTTATCCTTTTCACCATAATGGTGGAGATAATTTTATAAATGACATTACAAAGGGAAATATGGAAAATTTTATAAATTACATTACAACCATTTACATACCCATTCTCATTCTGGACATGAATATTCTCATTTGGAGTGTAGACATTCTCATTTGGAGCATAGAAATTTTCATTCAGGACATACACATTCTCATTTGGAGCATATCCATTCTCATTCGGGACTTACAATGCTTAAGCAAGTTTCCTTATCAATGTGAATCACAACAAATCTAAATCTCCAACATCTACAATCTAAAGGAGACAATCCCAAACAATGCTCTTAGAAAAATGTCAATCACAGGCTCTTTATTTTGCAGGCATGAGTTCCTTGCATATCATCCCCTTCTATAATGTATTCAAGCACAACCACTCCCTCCACTATCCAATTTGTCTTCACTATTTCCATGCTCTGCATGGCAACATAATAAGCCAACAATTTCCTCGACACCCAAAGAATTAAAGAAGGATTTGTATAAATTATGTGGCCATTTAGCTATATACCTGTGTACTTTTCCATATAGGTGGGTCGATCCTTACCATTTATTTCTTGATTGTAGTGTTCCATGCTATAGTAGTTTCTACAACTCTCAAGCCAGTGAGAGATATAACCCTTCCTTACTCACATGATGTGTTAAACACCATAAACCCTTTCTTAAACCATCAAGTCATGTATTTACTTCTCTAGTCAAAGCTCTTAATGGTCCAACAATTTATTCTTTTTTTTTTCGAACATCTCCAGTCCTAGATTTGTTAGGTTGGTGATCGTAACTCAAACCATTACTATTGGAAATTTCCTCTCCTTTGTGGTCTCCTTTCTTATGTTGATTAAATGTTGTTATGATGGATAGGGTGTTAAATTAGTAAAGTTATGGTTTCCTTATAACATTATATGTTTATGCATATTATTCAACATTCTAACACCATTGTTTTGGAAATAACACTTTAATTCAATGATGGATTGGCATGATTACAAAGCTAAATGAAATGATATTTATAGATATTACTGATTGAAATGAGTTTTGAATCTATTTTTAATTGGCACAAAGAATTTATGCATAGCTATCTAAAATGTAATTTATAGCAGTGTAGAGATCACAAATAGCAATCACCATTTCAAGCATAAATTTTATGTATGAATTGGAAATGAAGTGATTCAAAATGGTAATCTAGATTTCAAGGGGCATCAAACCCATAAACAAATTTTAAAAGTACCTTATTTTGTTCCCTCAACTTAGAATTGTTTTGATTATCACATCATACCTTGCATTTGAATGCTAAATCTTGGCATGGAATGAACGTGTATCATCCTTCATTTTATGCTCTCTCAATCTCAGTGAATGTGCAAATGTTACAATGAATTACAAAAATACTGGTTAAACCCTTTTACATTTTCAATTTAGCAGAGATACTAACAGCAGCTTAGAGAGAATCTATTTGGAGCAATTCATTAGTACACATAAATAGTGACCATTGCTAACCATCCACCTTCTAGCAACCTCTATAATCTTATTTCAAGTTTCCGTCCTGATGCCAGCTGCCCCATCTATTCTGTAAGTTGATCCAATGTTTTCTTGGTGCTCCAACACTTCCCATTCTCAGGCAACCTTTCATCTTGATCCTTAGTTCTACTCTCCTGAATTTTTTACTCGGCTTCTTGTGTATCTGTTATTGAGCCCAGAGTCTCTGTGAGAAACTGTTCCCAAAATAAATCATTAACTCCAGAAGTTACCTTCCCACTAGCGATGACTTTCCCTACAGTCCTCTCATTCTCCTCCATCTCCATCACTACTGGTTCTGAGTTGACATCTATGCCACTGGTCTTCGATCCCATGTAAGCCTCTCTCTCATCTTTGCCACTCAGGTTAAGAGTCTCCACACCCTTAGAAGTTTCACATTGAGAAAGAGAAAGTCCCAAACTCATCTGACAAGTAATTTCATGAGTTATTGATTCTTCCAACTGTGGATAAGGCTGGGATGAAGAATGCATCTCGGATAATGAACATGATCCTTGAATATTTGAAATTTCTAGTGAAATACACATACTTGGAAAGCATGTTCCATGCATCTCTATAAGACCCGCTTGAGATGAGTTTCCACTATCCACACCACATGCCTGACCCACATCCTAGAAAAAGGTTTCCAAATTATTTAAAGATGATTCCATTCTATTAAATGGGTCCATGTTTATCAACGGAACTACACTACATTCATCACCTTAAGTAGGTTGATACTTCACAATCTGACTGTTTTTCAACTCAATTTCCCTAGCCTCTGAACAGTTCTCTTTCTTGGGTAATCTTCTCTTCTTATTAGCTGCTTCAAGGAGCTTATTGCTTTCACTCTGTTGCACAAGTTGTGCCACAAATCTAGGCTTCTGTATAGCTTTGGCCAAAAATGCCATCATTTGTTGTTGTCGGTGTTCCATGGTTTGAAAACACTCCTCCAAGGTCTGCATATGCATCTCGGTACCTTGATGTTGCTGCCTAATTCTAACAAGCTCCATCATGAGTAGACCCTTATCCCTCTTGAGCCTCTTAATTTCCTCCTCCAGTTCATAGTTTATAGCATCCTTACATGCACCTTGTTGGGGATTCTGAGAATGACTATGCATAGGCTTGCGTCTGTGAATATTTTTCAACAAATTCCTTTGTCCTCGAAGAAAATATTCATTTTCAAATTCCCATTGATCTGGATCAACTTTCCTAAAGCCCTGTTGGAAATAAGAAACTAAATCAGCCTTCCTAATCCCAATTAAATTTCAAATGAAAAAATATTAAGAGTCACCTAAACCTCCATTGAAAGGGAATGCCGAATCAACTGTACTAAAATTGGCTATACTACAGGACAACAACTTTTAGCCACCATCATATCTGTTGGAAGAATATCCCTGATCAATTTTGGTATGACCATTTAGGAAAAAGGTGTGTATCATAAAATAACAAATATCCAAAACTTAATAAGACATAACCAAGCCTGCAAAAATTAATATTAGATATAATTTAGAGTAGATGGAGAAATTCTTCACATTCTATGTCCACAGTCTAAAATTTGTTTTTAAAGATTATAATAGTTGGATAAAAGTAAACTCTATGTCTGTTGGAAATAGAAATCCATACATCAATAACAAAAGCAAGAATTTGGGTTGAAAGGCAGTGGCAAGGAGACTTGAGCCAAAGTGTGGCTTCAGGGGAAGGTATAGAAGATAGCAATCCACATATTGATATAAAATTAGTAATTTTTCCCACCACAAAAGTTGTGTATCACTCAGGGTAGAGCAACCAACTAGCAGAAGGTGCTAGTTTACCAATGTGGCTCAGAGAGTTTTCCAGCTACAGTGATCTTACTTCAGCATAATAGCATACACCAATACAACACCCTCATTCGGAATTCCATACAACAGTGTTGAGGACACACTAGTGTTTAAAGGAGTGATAGGCAGGAAGCACATGCATGATGCATGCACCATATTCAGTCCACTTCCAGTTTTAGAGAGTTTTTTTGTCTTCAAGTCTTACCACTAGAAAATTTGGTGGAAATTCCGACGGCCAATTCGTCGCTATTTCGACACATAGTCGTCGCAAGAGAGATAGTTCGAGGGCGAGAAAAACGTGGTTTACCATACCGTCGCAGTTCCGACGCAATTAAAAAGTGTGGCACTATCGACACCTTTTCCGTCGCTTCCAAACAAGCGTCACTCTTCCGACGTTTCCCAACTCGTCGCACTTCCGACGAAATGTGGTCCGACGTTTTGAACGTCGCTCTTCCGACGTTTGTAAACTGTCACAATTACGACGAAATGTGGTCCGACGTTTTGAACGTCACTCTTCCGAAGTTTGTAAACTGTCGCAATTCCGATGCAATGTGGTCCGACGTTTTGGACGTCGCTATTTCGACGGTTGTAAACTGTCACAATTCCGACGAAATGTGGTTCGACGTTTTGGACGTCGCTCTTCCGATGTTTGTAAATGGTCGCAATTCCGACGAAATGTGGTCCGACGTTTTGAACGTCGCTCGTCTGACATTTTTATACTGTTGCTCTTCCGACGTTTCTAATATGTTGCAATTCTGACGCTTACAAGGCGTCGGTATAGCGACGGCAGGTTCAATTTAAAAAAAAAAAAATGAAACTTTAAAAGAGGAAAAACGATGTTTTGAATATATTATATGAAGTAAAACAGTCCATGAAGTCATTACATTTTCACATCTGAAGATTGGAACCCAAATATCCATCCAGAAAAGTGGAAGTCCCACCCCAGACAATGATAGAAAATACCCCATGTCACATACAAGGACATGATATAAAACCCAGTAACGGTCCACATGGAGATTATCGACAATCTGAGAAAGCATCCAAATATGCCCGAGGCATCTATAAGAAAGTGAAATAGCAGTATGTAGAATAGTAAAGCAACAGATAGAGTACCGACGTCCATTGTTCCAAATACAACTTAAAGTACCCAAAATCCTGCAACAGAGAAAAACGCTAATCATGTGAGGAGTGTTATATGTCCAAAATATAAAAAGACCATCAGACCATATCAATAAACCAGCAACATAGACCAGCATCGCTAGTTTTGAAGGAAGAGTGATAAACATTAATCATTTTTTTTTCACAAGAGAAAAAACGTTGTTTTGAATATATTATATGAAGTAAAACAGTCCATGAAGTCATTACATTTTCACATCTGAAGATTGGAACCCAAACATCCATCCAGAAAAGTGGAAGTCCCACCCCAGACAATGATAGAAAAATACCCCATGTCACATACAGGGACATGATATAAAACCCAGTAACGGTTCACATGGAGATTATCGACAATCTGAGAAAGCATCCAAATATGCCCGAGGCATCTATAAGAAAGTGAAATAGCAGTATGTAGAATAGTAAAGCAACAGATAGAGTACCGACATCCATTGTTCCAAATAAAAATTAAAGGTACCCAAAATCCTTGAGCAGGAAAAAGCTCTAATCATGTGAGGAGTGTGATATGTCCAAAATATAAAAAGACCATCGGACCATATCAATAAACCGACATAGCATAGACCGAAGCATTGCTAGTTTTGAAAGGCAAAGTGATAAACATTAATCATTTTTCACAAGAGAAAAAAACGTTGTTTTGAATATATTATATGAAGTAAAACGAGTCCATGAAAAAGCTGCCGTTTCTGACGACACATGAATCTGTAAAAAGTCTACGGCATCAATTCATCATCCGGCAAGCCACAAAGAAATTTCTCCAACAACACTTTATTCCGAAAAAGTCAATGCTACGCAAAGTATATGAATCCATACTTACTACTCCAATTGATGGAGTATTTATACAAAAAATCATACAAAATATCTCATAACAAATTGAGATATTATCTAGGATAACTAATAAGTATTTTACAACAATATAGAGACGAGATGGTCTCGTAGATAAGAAAAAATGATAAGCGATGTTGTGTGGTTTCCTTCTTTTAAGAATGTGCTTGAGGCGAGCCCTATATCTTGGCTTGCTGCTTTTGTCCTCTTCGATAATTCTATGTTGATTATTTCGTTTCCACTGATACTCTTTAAGCTTTGCTACCGATACTCTTTGACATTTGTTCATCCTTTTATCATTTTTATCATGATATACTTGTGGTAAATAGGCAAAAATTTATGTAAGGATAATTTTTTACAAAATTTCCATCATGTCTTCCCACCATTGAACCTCGCACTCGGTCCCTTTGCAAATTTCTTAGTGTTTCATCGGCCTCGTATATCGAAGAAATTAGGGCCGATTTGGGAATAAATGATTTACTTCATGCTCGAGATAAAATAAATTCTCCAATCGTCATGAAGGTTTTTCCCCTGTAGGCAATGTTGTTGTTGATGAATTGGTTGAAGAACTAGCTTGATTATCGGCATATTTGTCCAATTTTTCAACATAACTATCAAGGTCCATTAGCTTATCTTCTGCAACTATAGGATTTGTGCAATCCTCTATTTAACAAAAATATTCAATCTTTCTCTGAAGGCAATGATTTCTTCTTGCATGTGCGAGCACCTTCATTCTAAATTTTGTACGAGTTCTTTTAGTAAAAAACTCTCTTTATTTCAGAATTGTTCGATCCACGTCACGAATACCAATTACTGCAAGTTGATTCTTAGTCACGAGTATTCAAAAAATGTATAAGTCTATTGGCCTCTTCCGGCATATTTCCCAACTCTTGTCTTGATTTCTCAATCTCATCCAGAGCCAATTTAACTAAGTTATTATGTTCATCCATTATTTGAATTGAGGACCAAACATCCTTTATTGATTGAATGATATTATCCCAAATAATATCATTTATTTCTTTTAAAGGTTTCTCCAATGTGAGATCCTTTTCCAATGCTTTGACTATTTTTTCTAATTTGTTCACTTCTCTTGTTTTATCGCAACACTCATTTTTGAAAGATCATATTTATGTTCTAGAGTGGCCAATTGTTCCTTTGTTTTGTGAAGCTCTATGGCACGAAGTTTCATATCTTCCATTGACTTTGTTAATTCATCGGTGTTCAAATTTGCGGTATTGCTCTGTGACAATTTCTTTGCGCTAACGTGTTGTTTACGTACTGTCACTACTCTGCCTGTGAGATACTTTCGGAATATTTGCTTCTTATCTTTTAATGCATTCTCAAGCTCTTTTTCGAGTTGCGATAAGTTTCTCATTCAATTTTAAGAGAAAATCCATTAGTTCTTCCTCGGAAATTTTGTTTGATGATTTCTGCGATGCTGTGGATGTCTTGAGGCTGGTGACTTTAATTGTTTTCTGATTCGCAATATCATCATCTTTTCTCTTGATCAAAGCTTCGAGTACCTTTCACATCTTTTAGGATTATGACCCAAACCAATGATTATTTCCTCTAAATTTTTTTATTCTATTATCCTTAGCACAGGAGGAGGCTTTTTCAAGTAGCTTGTGTATTAGTATTATCCAAAGAATCCTGCCAAATTATGGGTCATCATTGATTTATCCGATCGAGTAGAATAAATCATCTCACTTTGTTTGCTTGTGTAGCTCAATTTGATCTAAAGGATGGATATCCTTTGCTAATACTCCAAAATTAGTCCTAACGTAATCTACGACTATCTAAAGGTGCTGCACCTTGGGCTTCAAATGGCTCATTAACATCTTACCCTATTGGATGTCATAAGTGACATAAATCTTTCTTGATTTTTCGGAGCCATCTTCAAAAATTGGTTGTACACTTGAAGTCTAAGTGGATCGTTCCATGGCCTTTATATTGATGAATTTTCTTTTGATGTCCCATGCAGTTTTTGCTGGGAGGTTTGAAAGAAGATATTTACGCACTTTGTTGCCTCCGTATTCCCTGTTTTTGAAAATTAGTGGATGTCCCACTACTACATTTTTGTTCGGGCATTGTCTTCTCTTCCCTGGATGTCGGGGATTTCCTGAAATGATTCATCTTCTAGAGGAGTTAATTTTTGCCTTTTAACATCTTGCTGTTCGAGAAGAGCCACCAATAGGAGTAGTTGTTTCGACCTCTCTCTTTTTGCCCTTTTCTATATTCGGGAGGAGTTTGTAAAATAGAAATTTACGGCTCATTGATGCGAGTAGGAGGAATTTGTCCTTGACCTTGTTCTTTAGAAGTCTCTGGGATTTGCTCTTGTCATTATGAATTTTTCAATTATTTGTATATCGAGCTCCTTTTCTTTTTCCTTTAGATTCTACTCGCTACTTGTACTAATCTCCGCAAAATTTTGTTGTAAAGTCTGGTGAAGAAGATCCCTGCACCTCGTCAAAAGATTCTAGGTCAAGTATCTTTTCAAGATCTTTCATTACATTTTCAACATTGACCTACTCACTATCTTTTTCAACCAATGTCCCTTCTATCCATTCATCCATATTAGCATATTGTTCTATTTGCGGGATTCTTTGATGGATGTATGGTGACGAGTTTATTTTTTCATTCTTCTATCACGGATAAAGTTGTTTGGATCATAAGGCACACGAGTAGAAACTCTTTTGTAGTCGAGATGAGTCTTCTAAAATCCTTTCGGCTTCCTTTCAAACATCCCTAGAGTTACAAATGAAGGGACCTAATTGGCTCTTGATCCTGAGTTGAGCCTTTTTCTTTGCATTGAAAAAAAATGAATTATATGCGAATTATTCATCTGCTGAAATATTTTTAATGCAAAGAGTCTCATTGGGACATACTTGGGCGAGCTTTTGAATGGGCATAATTCACATCCATATATCACGATCTCTGTGTAGTTTTGATATAGGTACCGAGTCACCTATCTTGTACCTTGCTTTTGAGAGCTGAAGGATTTTCTTGATTTCATTGTTAATTCTAGGAGGAGATACTCATATTCAGCAAGGTAGTTGTAGGATGAACAAAAAAGGTCGAAAAAATCATTATAGGAATAAGAGGAGAATCAAAGGAATTGTGAGTAATGGCGGACCAAAAGATGGCTCGACCTAGGATTCCCTTTGGCATCAAGTTTCTTAACATAAAAAGGGAAATTTTCGATGTTGAAAGTAAATCATGAGATGATATATGACGAATAATACTTAAATACTCTCTCATTCTCAAATCTCATGAGCTGATCATGGATTTTGTCGGCAATATAAGATGCAAAATCGTACTTGACGCGCAGAGGTTTGTCCGGGAGTAAAAATGGATAACAATACTAGGGTTAGACGGTCAACATACTCACTAGTATTGAAGCCCATTATGGAAGATATCATGTTTAAAATAAGTCTACCCTCATCGGTAAAGAAAGTATAACCATAAGAGGGGAGTGTTTTTAGGTTGATGCTCGTAACATGAAGGTTTGGCATAGGCGGTTTAACTCTTCATGGGATAACTTAGTAGATTTCTCAAGTAATTCAGCCATGTGCGAGTGAGAGCTTGGCAGGTTGGAATTGCAGAATTTCATTTATGGACTAAGCAGGTTATTGGGAAAAGGACATTTTGACTTGGGGATAAAAAGCGCTCGTTGGTTGGGATCATAATTTGCATAGCAATAATGGATTAACTCGGGAAAAAATATGGAGTAGGGGAGAAGGTTTGCATAGGAAGATTTGATTCCCAAAGTCCAAATATATCGAACCATTCAAATAATTGTCTCTGCGGTGGCAAAATATTCAAAGAGGATTCTCACCTAGATGCAAGTCCTTAATTTGAAAATCCATATCGCGCTAAAGGCAAATAATCCAAGTCCTTGTGAGGGGCATTGATGGGCACGACATTCGAGCTACGGGAACTTCCATTTACGGTTCTTGTGGATTCGAAATGGAATTTCAAGGTTTTTGTGGAAAAAGGGGCACAATTACCGGTTTTGGGAATATAATTGCGGTTACGGGAATGAAAAAGACCAAACGCGAACTTCTTTCGGACCTTAGTGCGAATTAAAACTAAAACTAGGATTTTTTACGAGAGTTTAGGGGAATTGGAATAAATTCCTGTTTACGGAAAATGAAACGTGTTTAAACGGGCGTTGTTTATGACGAGAACCACCAAATAATCGGCGTCAATTCTCTTCGACAAGGTAACGATCGACAGCGTTAACGAGTTGGTTTTTGAATTTTGTTGCATGGAATACTCTGGCTAGCGCACGGAACAATGAAAATGACGCGGACACAATTTGTTTTATTTACAAAGTCAAAAAGGGTGGCGGGTTTTGATTGATGACGTTAGCATGTACGATGGTTTCGTCACGGAAGGGATAGGAGCGCGATCTTTGTTTAGGCCGCTCGCACGGTGGAAATCCGGACACGAAAAGATTAGGGCGAATTTGATAAGAAATTCGTGTCACAGCTCTCCCCTCTCCGTACGCCAGCCCAACTTCGGACCCGAAAAAATATTAGGGCGGGAATTCATTTGGTTTTCGCGTCACAAAATTGTGTCGACGTCGGCGGGGATATTTTGGAACGCGAATTTGGTTTGAATTATGGTTTATCGCCGTTTGAAGTCGATGGGCTCGACTTAAGAACAATTTTGTTGATCCCATCTTATAAAATTTGTGTTGGTTTTCTTTGATAATACACATATTTATAATAAATCATGGGAATACCACTACTAAACATGTGGAAAAGTTATATAAATTATGAGAACAATCATTTTTATGTAAAAATATCCAAATGTGCTTTTGGGAAATAAGAATTCGAGTATTTGGTTCATATTGTTTTAAAGGAAGGAGTGAAGTTGGAGCCTCAAAAGATGCAAGCTATTACAAAATGACCTATTCCTAAGAAAAACAAGGTTCTTAGAAGAATTTTTAGATTTACATGATATTATTGATCATTTGTTAAGAATTATGCATGCATTTCAAGTCACTCACATATCTCTTGAAGAAAATGATGAGGCTACTTTGGCATTCTCTCTTTTAATGAATGCCATGTCTTCTACACCAACATCGGTTGCACCTACTTACGGTAAAACATTCATAGTAGAGTGTGAGGCACTAGGATAAGGAATTTACGTAACATTAACACAATAAGGGATATCATTGGCTTTTAAAAGCAAGGAATTCAAAGAAAATATTTGGTGAAATCTACGTATGAAAAATAAATGGAAGCAATATTACATGCAATAAAAAAATGGGGATAGTATATCACTGGGAGGTACTTTAAAGTCAAGATATACCATGATAGCATAAAGTATTTTTTGAAGCTATGGATTTCATTGGAAGATTAACAAAAATGAGGAGAAAAAATGCAAAGTTTTAATTTTGAGATAATCCGCAAAAAGGGGTAAGGAAAATTTAGTACATGATGCTCTTTCTAAAATAGAAGAGGCCTCAAATTTATATCCAATTACATTTTCTATTCCTAGGTGGCTAGAAGAAGCTTGCCATAATGGAAAAATGACAATAGTACTAAACAAAAACTAAAATTTATAAAGGATGGGATGAACTCTATGGAGCATTGGGAGTGAAAGAGAGATATAATTTGGTGCAAATGTAGAATATTTTTATGCACGCAAGCATATTTGAATAAACAAATATTAAGAGAGTCCCATGTCTCTCTGATGGTAGGACGCGAGGGGTTCCTTAAAACATCTCAAAGGATCAAAAAAATATATTTTTGGAAGGAATGAAGAAAGATATTCAAAATTTTGTAAGAAGAAGGTCGGGTTTGCATAATAAATAAAAGAGAGATAGTAAAATATCTAGGGTTACTTCAACCATTCCACATACATATTCAAAGACTAGAAGATATATCAACGAGACTTTATTACGGGGTTAACGAAATATAAAGGTAAGTATTACATTTTTGTGGTCATTTATATAGACAAATTTTGTAGATATGCCGACTCAAAGTACATAAACAACAAGCCAAGTGAGCGAGGAGTGTCGACAGTGAAAGAAATTCATAGTCTTCATGGTTTTCCTAAAGTAATAGTAACAAGAAACTTTTGGAAATAATTATTTAATATGAGTGGAGAAACACTAGTTGCCATGAGTTCTACATATCAAACACAATCAAATGGTCAAACAAAAATAGTTAACAAATGTTTTTTAAGGTTATCTACAATGTTAATCTTTAGAAAAGCAATCTTAATGGATGAAGTGGGTTCCTCAAGGAAGAATGGTAATATGATACTATCATACTACCTATCGCACATCTACTAAAATTTCCCCATTTAAGGCCCTTTATGGATATCCAACTCCTAGTATCTCATACTTTTTGCAAGATAAGTCCAAAGTATAGGAAAGCGAGAGTCACATATGGAAAATACTAAAGAAACTTTGAAAATTATTACGGAAAACCTTCAAATGACATGAAACATGATAAAACAACAAGGGGAACAACATTGAAGTGAAAGATAATTTGAGGAGGGTAATTGGGTATTTTTTAGATTATAGCATTATAAGCAATCTTCATTCAAGAAAAAGAAGAATAAAGAATTAGCTCAAAAAAACTGGTATGGCCCTAAATAATTATTCATAGGATTGCACAAGTGGTATAGAAGTTATATTTTCCTTCTTCTTGCATTCATAAGGTTTTTCATGTATCTTGCCTAAAAAAGGTTTTGGGAAAAAAATATGCCAATGTAAATAGAACTTCCAAAATTAGATGAAGAATGAAAGTTGATTCTTGAACCACAAAAATTTATAGATAAAAATTACGTATCTCTTTGACATATAACCATTATGAAGTACCTAATCAAGTGGAAGAATATTCCTCTAGAAGAAGGTACATGGTAAAATGATCAATTCGTGATGAAATACCCACGGCTAAAGGGTTCGTTTGAAGTTTTGACAAAGGTTTTGTTATATGTTTTATATAACGCTGCGAGCAGAATAGTTTTATTGTTTGTTAGGGTCCCACACGGTGATCAAATTTGAAGGGCAGGTCCGAATTTCAATTAGAAGGGCATATATCTATGTCACCCTTCCATAATGAAAAGCTTTACTTTTCAATTGACCACAATAAATTATTTTTACATTTCATTTTCGAAAGACAAAACCATCAATCTTTATATTAATAAAAAGACTGTACATATACAACAATGAAGAAGGCTCCATCTTTCATTGCTTAAATATCTCATTGGAAATGTCAACATAAGTCTTGAAGACACTATTATAAGAGTTTGGATACATACCACCGGATATAAGAGATTCTTATGTGTCGGATTGTGTAATGCAATTTTGACTTTGTCTCACAAGGAGCGACGGCATGGAGAGTCTGGATTTTTCTTATAGAAATTTTTTATTATTATTTGAAACGTTGTTTATATATATGAATACAACAATGAAATTATGAGCATGGTGGACAATTAGTCGAGCTCATGATGCCAAACCATGATGATGTAAGTTTGGAATTTAACATTTTTACATGTTAAAGATAAATAGTCAAAATCATCGACAACTTAGTATGCCATAATTAATAATCATTCCATGTTCACTTTTTTTAATAGGTTTATGTCACACGATGATGTAAGGGCATTAGGCACTAGCCGGCAAATGTAGGAGGTTTTGTCCACATGTTGTGGCTAGGAGGGGTTCAAAAACATTTGAGTTGTAATGACTAGGTGTCAATACCTCGATTTCGTTGTATTACTTAGACTAGTTAGAGTTGTAGGAGTCGAGCAGGTTTCGGTTAGTTGAATTATTATAATTAGACCTTTTGATTTCTAGAACGGTCCTCTCGGAGGAACCGAAGAGCCATATGTTATGTATATAAATTGTAATTCCTTGGATGAATAAAAGTAGAGAGGGAAGAGGAGAGTAGAGAGGGGATTTACGCAATAAACCTCATATTGTGAACAATTGTTTCAGTTAAATGATTTCCAAGCTTAGTTGCCATTGAATTATCTCGAGCGCTAGTCGTGAAGAATTGTTTAGCTGTGAGGCGATTGGGTACCGATAATTACATTCTTCTGTCTTTGAATTCCCGTAAATTGTTGGATAACCTACTGTGAACTCACCCCACCCAAAGGCGAGGTACGTAGCAGAACCGGGGTCGTGAACTACTTGTTCAAATATAAAAATCCCACTTAATAAAGAGACAAGATTGTTGTGATTTCGGAACTACGACCCGAGGATTGGACATGAGTTAACAAACAAAAGGATAGCGGAACCGCAGACTTGCACCGTGGTCAAGCCCTGTACCCAAAACCACGAGCGGAATCACAAAAGCGGGTTGCCCATATCGCACCGCTTTTGCGGAGTAGGGCGGTATTTCCTATTCGCGAGCGATTCCACTAGGGAATGTGACATGTGGCGAAGTGACCCCACGAAAACCATCGTTTAACCCGCGCCATCGCACGTTAAAGCCCGACGTTGGAAGCCAAGCGAAATTTCCAAGAGTCGTTGATTTGGAGAGAGGGCCATCGGACGGTGGTCACACGTTGAACTTGCCCGGAGGTTAACTAAGGTGTGCGGAGGATAGCCAAATACGATACGAGTGTTTGATTGGTTATTGATATATACGGAGTGGGGGCCCGAGTATAATGAAATTGTTTAATTAAATGATTGGCGGATAATTAGCATAAGTCTGGAGCGTGATTGTCGAAAGGTTTGGGTGGTGAAATATAGAGCCGAAAGTTCATTACAAGTTATTTATTTAAAAGAAACGTGGAGTATAAATACAAAGTGTTGAAAGTTAAACATTGGTTATAAGGCTTGGAGATAATATAAAGTCGGGAATATAAATTAAAGTCCAACCATTGTGGATAGTATTTATTTATCAAATTCTACGAATTTGATAAATAAACCCGAGAAAGAAGAAGTCAATTAAGACTCGAGGTTTGGAGGAAAAGAATGGGGGTAAACCAAGGGAAAAATGCTAAGAGAAGCGATTATAGACACACCAACTCTCCTTAGGGGGTCCAATTTCAGTTTTGTTGCGTCACACGATGATCTCTCTTCTCTCGGCATTTACTTGTAGTGAAGATCACTATTCTAGGAATAAGGAGTTATGCTCTCCAAAAATAACCCTAGCCAAACATTGATAATGCATCAAGGATATCTTTCTATGCTTCATAAGTACATATGTTCTACTTCTAAATCATGTCTTGGAAGTGGTTGTTTCTTCGGAAAATTATTCACTAGTTGGTTTCATACCAAAGTCTTTTTTCACATTTTCAGGTATCCAATACATGAAAAGATAATGGTTTAAAACAACATAAATATTTGAAATTTTGCAAGAATTGTACTGGCACACTTTGAATATGAATTTTGAAGTCAAGTGCATGATGCTTGTATAGGATCAAGTGTCATTTTGAATACCACATGTTTCACAAGAAACTTCTCAACATGCTACCACTGCGTAAAGGATTAAATGACAATATTGCATCAACTATTTCCATAATAAAAGTGCACCTCGGCCATAAGACTAAACAACTACAAATGTTGTAGATCTAACAAGACCACACAATCAAATTTATTCCACAAGGCCAATGCTTGTATGAAAAATGAAAAGGAGTTTGCAAACAAAAATACCTTAGGCAACTAATTCAATTAGATACACCAAACCATCGGCAAAAAGGAAAAACTAGCCTACTTGGCTCCAATATTTTCAATCTGGGTCCTCTAATTCAACCAATAAAAAGGCCAAAACCATAGCATTGAGATAAATTTCATTACAATGTCAATAACAATAAAATTTGACTCGGCCATAACCCTTTCCTTTTATTGTTGTGAAAAGCTTTATGCATTACTTTAATATTGAATTATGAGCTGTAAAAGGAACTTACAAAATGTGACATTACTGAACTGGTCAAGCGCACGAAGCAAAAAATATCCTGGACATGACCCTGGTTGACAAGTTGTATTGCTCATGATGCAAGAGGATTTGTACACGCACTTTGCCAAGTCAATCAAAATCCATCATTATCTATACAATAAATACAAGTAATTGATGTAGTATTTTTTTACTCTAAGATGCATTCTTATGATAATGTTAGAACATATGTTTAAAATGTCAAAACATACCCGAATAAGCTCCTCTTCGTTTCAAGAACAATTTATTGGAGTCGCATGAACTTGGAACAAGCCTCCCACGATACGGAAGAGTAGCAACTAAGTCAACAATGACTTTTTTTGTTGCTACATTGGATCGAGGGAGGTTTGCTCCAAGATTAAATCACTCTAATAAATTATTCTCTACTAAAACGAGGGCCAACCACGTGAAGGTGGAAGCTCTTATGGCTCCTCTCACATCACTCTCAATTCCCCAATACCCAATCTATATTTCATTTTTTACTTTCATGAGCATAAAAAAAATTATTCAATAACTAATAATAAAAAAAATTCAACAAAAAAGTACGCAAGGAAACATTGCAATTAATGCTTGACATAAAAATAGTATGATAAATGAGTTTTTTTATATAACGCAAAAAACGTTCCAAGTATGGTAACGTTTGTCTTATAATAATACAATATTTTACATTATCGAATTTTCTTTTTTCTTCTTCCTATTTTTTAAAGCTCCTAATTACATCATCAATATCATCATGCTCTACTCTGTTTCGTGCCTTTCAACCACGCACCGCGACCTAGTTGCGTAGTCACGATGTCTAGTCTCATCCAGATGACGGGGCATCGCCTACAAAAATAGATAATATTAAATTTTAATTGTCGCTTTTAAATATCA
The DNA here is from genome assembly GCA_034641835.2 of Pinus albicaulis. Lineage (NCBI taxonomy): Eukaryota > Viridiplantae > Streptophyta > Pinopsida > Pinales > Pinaceae > Pinus > Pinus albicaulis. Next base: position 307,638,252 of record CM076582.1, on the reverse strand, counting down.
TTGAACTAGTTTGGTAATATTAATAAAAAAAATTTCAATGAGATTATTTACCTAGTGCACCAATTGTCGCCGCTGACCTAGTTGCGTAGTCACGATGTCTCGTCTCATCCAGTGACAAGGCATCGCCTACAAAAATAGATAATATTAAATTTTAATTGTCGCTTTTTAAATATCATTGAACTAGTTCGAGTAATATTAATAAAAAAAAATTGCAATGAGATTATTTACAGTGCACCCAGCTTGCTCGGGCCCGACCTAGTTGCGTAGTCATGATGTCCGGTCTCATCCGGTGACGGGGCATCGCCTACAAAAACAGATAATATTAAATTTTAATTGTCGGTTTTTAAATATCATTGAACTAGTTTGGTAATATTAATAAATAAAAAAAATTGCAATGAGATTATTTACCCGGGTGCACCGGTTGTCAGCTCGTCGACCTAGTTGCGTAGTCACGATGTACGGGTCTCATCCAAGTGACGGGGCATAGCCTACAAAATCGGATAATATTAAATTTTAATTGTCGGTTTTTAAATATCATTGAACTAGTTCGGTAATATTAATTAAAAAAATTGCAATGATATTATTTACACTGGTGCACCAGTTGTCGCCCGCCGACCTAGTTGCGTAGTCACGATGTACGGTCTCATCCAAAGTGATAGGGCATCGCCTACAAAAAACAAATAATATTAAATTTTAATTGTCGGTTTTTAAATATCATTGAACTAGTTTGGTAATATTAATAAAAAAATTGCAATGAGATTATTTACCTGGTGCACTAGTTGTCGTTTGTTGGGGATCGTTGTTACTTGTCTTCCTCTGCGGTGGTAAGATCCTCAAGGGAAACATTCTCTGTCATTTAAACAAATAAAGTTATAAGGACAACCATCAAGCTATAATTAGAAAAAAATTATAAGTGGAAATTAATTACCGTCACGCGCCCTTGCGATAGTAGCATTGTCGGCACTGGTCCCTACTACAATGATCAAGTTGCACGTGAGGATCATCTACATTTGGCTCTAAAAGCTCGGGTTATTTGCGTCATCGGTGAGTGTTGCTCCCTCTGATTTAAACAAAGTTGTTAGACATTAAATTTATGGATGAAAACAAACATATTGAAAGGTTAATGTTTTACCTTATCGAGCATTCGGATCTTGGGACTGCCCCAAGCTTATGCGACGTTCAATACGGCTTGAGTAGCCGAAATGGAAAGCGATATTTTTATCTTCCTCTCGTAGTTTCTATTCTGAAGTCATCACCCTACATTACATATGATTGTGTATTTTTAATCATATTTGATAGGATTACAAAAATGTTGGAAGATGATACAATTAATTATAAGATGTTTAGCTACTTAATTACAATTCTTGCGGCCAATTTCAAGTAGCCACCCCTGGCCTAGCTTGTGATGGCCCTTTTTTTTCAATCCTAGCTTTGGGTTGTCTTTGAGGTGTCGGGAAACCTAGCATCAAAAGATTAAAGTCGAGATATGACGAAGCACACTTTTATTTTAGACATAGAGAAAATTAAAGCTATTTAATTAAAGTTGTAATTTACCTTGCGGGTCCAATTGGCATTTTTCCTTCTTTTTTTGCCCTTTTCTCTTTTCCATCATGGATGAGTGCTCTCCACTCACTCTCCGGAACCGTGAGAGGATGCTCATATCTAGGGTTAAATTGCAATTGCGTCCTATAGGTGTCCCCTGGTATATTTCAAAGATTTGCGGCTACCCAAGCCACCGCATTTCGTTCGTCAAATGTGCTGACCCCAAAAAGGGATTCTAGATAATCTAGAAGTTTTTTTTCGAGGTTGGAACTACGGGAATTCCACACTGTGCGTATGGTTGGGCCAAAAACTACCAATGCATGGCTCTCCCGGATACTCGTAGAACTCATTGTTTCCTACACGAGAAAAAAAATAAAGATATTATAATTAATTTAAAAAATAAAAATAATGATAAATATGTTTTAGATAAAGTACATGAAATAGTTAAAATATTAAAATTTACCCGGGAGTTGTACATGCTTTAAAGGGACACCTTCATCGTTCACCAAAAACGTGCCATTAATGGTCCCCGTGGAGTCGACACGTGTAGCTCGAGGAAACGCAATAATGTAGTTGGCCATATCGGCCTCATCATTGCCAACACGTTCGACGGTTGGGTCGGGTGTCTGCTGGGCGGGTGGTGTGTTTCTTGGGCGGCACCTAAAGGAGTAGAAGGTGTACGAGAGGGTTGTTGGGAAATCTCTTGCCCTTGTGTCCCACTACCACTAACACCCGCATTCGGCAAGTGCCGTAAAAACGCTACATACAAAAGAACTTTTTGTTAGTTTAGTCAATGTAAAAATTAAAAATCAAACTATCACAATTCATCTCATGCGAGAACAAAAAAAATATCCTTTTGACTTTTTTATTATTACTCGATATCTTTCTCGGCGGCTCATAAGTTTTTTTTATCCTCTCTTCCGTTTCGGGTGTTTGAGGCGCGTCTATCAAAGTATTAAATTCCAACCTTGCATCTCGTGCCTTTTTTCGCAACAAGAACACCGGAGATAGGGATGAAGAAAGCTCTTCCTCAAAGAGGGAATCATCGGGCGTACCATGGCTAGGTGTCTCGCATATTTGAACAAAATTAATATTATTTCAATTATGTAAATAACTAAAATACCTAAAGATAGAGCAATGCTGGCACTTTACATGTTCTTCCGCCGGCCTCTTTCCACGATCATCCCGTCTCTCGGGTTGTTCCGCACTGCTGCTCTCATCGACGCCTTACATTGCAATAAAATTATAAATGTAAAAACTTGAAAACACAAAATGAAAACTCGAAATAATTTCTAATAAGACACCCGGACGATAGAGTTAGAGTTTCAAATATGCCTTGCATTGAATTCGATCCCTGGAAACATGTCATTGCACATTAAGGCACCCAAACAAGAGACGAGTTGACAATGAAGACCTTATTGAATATATTGTTGGAGCAACTTCTAGTAAACTTGTTGTGAAGACCTTGAGGACATTTTTGGAGCAACATTGTTGAAGGCGATGGTATAGCATTGTTGGAGACGATCTTGAAGGGCCTTGAAGTGAAGCTTTTGGAGCAACTATTGAAAAAAATCCTTAGAGCATTTAAGTAAGGCACTTTCTATCTTCCATCACCTTTTTCCTTTCAATATCCTTTAAACGATTTTGTTGATATTTAATGTTTGAAATCACGTTATAATTCCTTGATTATATGTGTTTGGGGACTAGAATAATTTCACACTAAACCATGCAAACTTAAAAGTAACTTAACGAGATCCATAAAGTAATAATAATCATAATTCCTAATTTCCTATTGTACGATATGATGCAAATTATTCAAACATGAAGCAATGAAGACATGCAATGTCCGAATTTCAAGATTGATGAACCAATACAAGAAGTTAGAAACTACAACTTTGATTCAATACTCTGTGTCCTAACTCCGGGAAGGAATCTAGTTTGTAGTACAAAACATGCATCGTGTATTATCAATTCTTAATTGAAAACAACTAAAGGTCATCTACCTCATAAATTCCTTCCCATTTTGTGTTTTTATGTTATATTCCTTATAAAAGTGTCAAATTTCTCTCAAAGTAAGCAACCACTGAATAAAAATAAAAAAATAGTTGAGATATGATTGAGAAATGGTCATTTATTTCTTGAAAGGATCTTCACAATTTCTTTTGGTTGTTTTTCATCTCAAGAAACAAGAAATGACCTAAGAAACTATCGTGATGTAATATAAGAAACAACACTGTGCAATGGCCATTTTCAAAGCCAAATGATGTCCATTGAGGACATGGCCTTTATTTGGTTCTGTTTCATAGGAGTTTTGGGTAGAAATGGAACTTTGTTGTACCATTTCCAGTAGTAAAAAGAGGAAAACCTTCTTTTTTCCATGGGAAATAATTTACCTTTCCTTTTTCAAGATAATCTAAATCACAAAAAATATGAACTATACCGCACACATTCTTGGATAATGTGAAAGTGGAAAAGGAATACCCTACACAAGTGATGCACACATTTACATTTGAACACTAATATATTTTTGTAGTTGAAAAGCAATGCTTGTTTTCATTTAAATGTAGGATTTTTTAAAGCGAGGGAGAAATAATAGCTGCCAAATTAATAAGCGTTTCTTTGGGAAAAAATTTAAATCTTGTATTGGGTGATGAAGATAATAGAGGGTATTGAATCTTGATTCTTGACATCTAGAGAGAACCCTACGACCTAACACAATCTAATGGAATTGACCAAAAAAAACCCAAATAGATTCAACCCTACTATAGGAGGAAGGGCACGTAGTAAGAACTTACCATTTTGCAAAGAGGCGAGGGCAAATTCGTGCTCGCAAGATGCGAGGGCGAATGCTATTCGCAAGAGGGCGAGGGAAAATGCGGGGCGAATGTCGTTTCGCAAGAGATGAGGGTGAATGCGGGGTCAATGCTGTTTCTGCAAGAGCTCGGGGCGAATGCGGGGGGCGACGCCGGGGGCGAATGTTGTTCTCGCAAGAGCGGAGGGCGAATGCACGTGTGATATCAGACGTTAATGTAGCACACATGTACATTTGAACACTAATAGATTTTTGTAGTTGAAATGCAATGCTTGTTTTCATTTAAATGTAGGGTTTTTAAAGCAGGGAGAAATAATGGCTGCCAAATTAATAAGCGTTTCTTTGGGAAAAATTTAAATCTTGTATTGGGTGATGAAGATAATAAAGGGTATTAAATCTTGATTCTTGACATCTAGAGAGAACCCTACTGACCTAACACAATCCAATGGAATTGACCAAAAAAACCCAAATAGAGTCAACCCTACTATAGGAGGAAGGGCCTCGCGGTAAGAACTTACCATTTTGCAAGAGCCGAGGGCGAATGTTGTTCCGCAAGAGCCGAGGGTGAACGGCGAGGGTGAATGCTCGAGGAAAATGTCTGTTACGCAAGAGCCGAGGGCGAATCGTCGTTATGCAAGAGAGGAGGGCGAATGCGCGTGATATCGGACCTTAATGTAGCTATTGCGACGGATACGAAACAATAAAATCATTTTTTATGTAGCGCGCATATAATTTTCGTATTTGTATTTAGCGCGCATATAAGTGTCGTTATACCGACGGGCCGAAAGAGGCGTCACAATTGCGACGAAGGCCTCCAAACGTCGCAATTACGACACTTAGACATTGTGTCGCACTTGCAACGTTTAGGTGAGTTGTCGCAATAGCGACGCGTTGGGCCATAGTGTCGCAATTGCGACGTCTTCCTCCAAACGTCGCAATTGCGACAATTTTCTAAGTGCTCAGGTATTGCGAAACTTTTCTATAAACATCGGTATAGCGACGGTTTCGAGCGGGATGGAAAAAAAATTTGGGGAAATTTTTCGACATTTGGTCAAAAGCGTCGGAAACAAGTGTCGGAATTTCCGCCAAATGTAGTAGTGAGTGGTAGATCTCTGTTTTTTCTTTAATATAATTCTTCTTGCAAAAATTTAGACGGTGCAATTCCCAAAGTCAGTAGGGACACTCCTGCATGAGGATTCTAAGCACACTGAAGGATGGAGATCTCTAGGAGAGAACACCTTATTTTTTGCATGGCTATGTTTAAAGTTCACACTGCCAATCAACATGTTGTTGTGCATGCATATAGAATCATTGTCTCAATCTTCTTCCTAGTCTATAAAGGAGAAATAGGGCACACCATTTTGTGGTTCGAAAGTTTGTGTTTTGAGCTATAGCTTTAGGTTTCTATTTTCAGAATTAATACAAAATCATTAGTGTTGTTTTGATTATTTTGATTTGTATGCTTATTGGTTTTTTTATCAGCAGTGTGTGTTTGCGGGTAAGTAACATTATTAGAAATTTTGATTGTTTTTTCAGCTTTAATGATCTACAACTTTTATGTTAGTTTCCAAAGTACAGAATCTACTCACCACAGTATGATTTTGACATGGTATCTAGGTATATTTGTGGAAATCTTCTAGGAATCCATGTATGGATACAGTAGGGATGCAACCTATGTGATAGAAAGTTGTCGGGCAGTTTTAGGGATGACATGCCCAAGATCCCTGCTTGATAAATAACACATAGTTGTTTTTAGGTTGCCAATTTGTTTTGTTTAGCAGGGTGTTTTAGGATGAACAGTATAAGTACATTTAGTCTCAGATACGGAGACCTTGGAAGGTCCCTATATCTTTTTCTCCAGTGGATGTATTAGGTATAAACATTGTTAGAGGTGCATGATCTGTGGGACTTTTTTGACAATAAAGTTGTAGAGCCCGCTGATTCCATGTTGTTGGCAGAGCATAAAAATAAAATAGCAGTGATCAAGAAAATCATCCTTCACTCTATGAAGAACCACTGGATCCTTCATATCTCCTAGAAGACCACATAGGTACAAACATTGTTAGAGGTGCATGAGGACTATGTTGACAACAAGATTGTTGAGCCAACTGATCACATGTTGTTGGCATAGGATAAAAAGTAAATAGCCATGACCAAGAAAGTCATCCTTCTGTGAAGGACTACTTTATCCCTCATATCTCCGAGAAGACCACATGTAAGGATCTGTTTGATGCTCTAATCACTCTATATCAAAGTTAAAACATCCATCAAAATATGCTATTGTGGAAAAATCTTATATCCTCCGAGATAAGCAAGACAAATATCGTAGCCACCTTCTCAATGAAGGTTATTGAACTCCATGAAAAGAGGTCAAGGGTGAAGAGCTAGTAGCCATGGTCTTAAATGGGTTCTCTTCTTCTTGGAATCCTTTTGTCCAATGGTTCTATGCCTCAGAAAAGCTTTCCACCTTTGAGAAGCTATGGGAAGAATTCACCCAGAAGAAGACAATACTAGACAGTGTCACAAGTATAAGAGGAGAAGAATATTTCCCTCATCGGCAAGATGAAGAAGCAGTAAAGAAAGAAGAGTCAAAAAGGGAAGAAATAGGATTCAAGTTTCTCTAATCAGTGAAAGAAGGACTTGAGCCACATAAGTGTTTCAAGTTTCAGAATTTTGGCCACTATGCTTCTCAATGTCATGAGAAGGAGGACAAAAAACACCAAAGCAGTTTGCAAGGAGTACAGATGCATCAGCTGGAGTGGATGAAATTTCACCCAAGATTGAGACACGCTTGTCCATGGTCTCATGCCTTTAGTCTACCAGCATCTCTGGCATCAGATGGTATGTGGATAATGGAGCCTCCAAACATGTGACCTCTAATAAGAGAACTTTCAACAAACTTCAGGAACAAGAGGTAAGCACAAAAGTGGAACTTGGTGATAATACCATCTATCTAGAAGGAAAAGTAGGATCCATATCATTCAAAATGCCATAAAGTGATATCCTTAAGCTTGCTATTGCATTATATGTACCTAGCTTAACCAAGAATGTCCTTTCAATTTTAGTGATAACAGACTTGGGATATATTTTTGTTGGGTTTGATGATCTACAAGTTCTGACTTGGAAAGGACCATTGAATCTTGGTCATGAGAAGGAGGACAAAAAACACCAAAGAAGTTTGCAAGGAGTACATATGCATCAGCTGGAGTGGATGGACTTTCACCCAAGATTGAGACACGCTTGTCCATGGTCTCATGCCTTTAGTCTAACAACATCTCTGGGATCGGATGGTACATGGATAATGGAGCCTCCAAACATGTGACCTCTAATAAGAGGACTTTCAACAAACTTCAGGAACAAGAAGTAAGCACAAAAGTGGAACTTGGTGATAATACCATCTATCTAGAAGGAAAAGTGGGATCCATCTCATTCAAAATGCATAAAGTGATATCCTTAAGCTTGCTAGTGCATTATATGTACCTAGCTTAACCAAGAATCTCCTTTCAATTTTAGTGATAACAGACTTGGGATATATTTTTGTTGGGTTTGATGATCTACAAGTTCTAACTTGGAAAGGACCATTGAATCTTGGTCATGAGAAGGAGGACAACAAACACCAAAGTAGTTTGCAAGGAGTATAGATGCATTAGCTGGAGTGGATGAATTTTCACCCAAGATTGAGACATGCTTGTCCATGGTCTCATGCCTTTAGTCTAACAACATCTCTGGCATTAGATGGTATGTGGATAATGGAGCCTCCAAACATGTGACCTCTAATAAGAGGACTTTCAACAAACTTCAGGAACAAGAGGTAAGCACAAAAGTGGAACTTGGTGATAATACCATCAATCTAGAAGGAAAAGTGGGATCCATCTCAATCAAAATGCCATAAAGTGATATCCTTAAGCTTGCTAGTGCATTATATGTACCTAGCTTAACCAAGAATATCCTTTCAATTTTAGTGATAACAGACTTGGGATATATTTTTGTTGGGTTTGATGATCTACAAGTTCTAACTTGGAAAGGACCATTGAATCTTGGTCATGAGAAGGAGGACAACAAACACCAAAGCAGTTTGCAAGGAGTACAGATGCATCAGCTAGATTGGATTAACTTTCACCCAAGATTGAGACACGCTTGTCCATGGTCTCATGCCTTTAGTCTAATAGCATCTCTGGCATCAGATGGTATGTGAATAATGGAGCCTCCAAACATGTGACCTCTAATAAGAGGACTTTCAACAAACTTCAGGAACAAGAGGTAAGCACGAAAGTGGAACTTGGTGATAATACCATGTATCTAGAAGGAAAAGTGGGATCCATCTCATTCAAAATTCCATAAAGTGATATCCTTAAGCTTGCTAGTTCATTATATGTACCTATATTAACCAAGAATCTCCTTTCAATTGTAGTGATAACAGACTTGGGATATATTTTTGTTGGGTTTGATGATCTACATGTTCTAACTTGGAAATGACCACTGAATCTTGGTTAGGTTTTGGCTAGAGGTATTTGAAAGAGTGGTTTGTACCAGTTCCAAAGAGATCCTATTACAACCCTTGTGCATGACAATGACAACTTGTCTGAGCTTTGGAATAAGAGACTAGGTCACTTTCACTATGGACTCTGGTGTATCGCATTAACATATAGAGGCATGCTAAGCACCTCACATTTATCTTTGTGTTTAAGAAGCAATTTTGCAGCTCCAAGAAGAACATGTGTATCATGACCACAAGCATGTATTTTTCCAATATTCACACACTTGTGCTCCCTATCCACAAGCTCCTTCACATCATACATCAATTTTTCTAAATTAGTCAAGGCCAATGACCCAAGAAGGAACAAACAATAGTGAAAACATAAACATGACTTCGATAAATGAAGAATAGTGAAACCAAACATAATTCAAACATTGCACTCATTTGGTTGTGGGATGGAGGCATTTATGTTCCTTTATAATTATCACACAAGGTTGCATCAAGCCTCACGAGTCATGTACCTATTCTCCTTGTTAGAGAATGGTTAGGATTAGATGCATATTAGGATGACCTTTAGCATATTCATAAATGTTTTTTATAGGCCCCAAAGTGTTATTGAAACAATTCTTGGTAGAAAATACTACTATATCCATAAAATCCCCTTTTTATGAATGCCAAAGTTTCTTTAGGGAGCATGGCACTCACCCTGAGCCACATTTCATTACCAAGCTTGCTGTATCATTTTATCTTAAGAAAACTTACAATTTATCCCTGGAAATTGTCTAGAGACTTAGTCTGTTCTCTGGGTTGTGTAGGGCAAGGTCACCCTTGAAAATGAGAATATTTTGGAGGTGGTAATAACCATCTGAATGGATTTTTCTGTCTCTCAGGTGCCAGTCACCATGATTTTTTATCTTTCTGTTGTCAGCTACTTGATTAGCACAGGGTTGCAAGTCTCTTGTGCCAAGTTTCTTCCTTGTTAATGTTGATGGCCTAAAAAATAGGTCTGTGTTAGGGCATCTATCTCCTGGTATGATTCCTTATTCCTTCCTGATGAGAATGATTACTAAGCCATATATTGTCGTGCAAGGGAAGGAAGGGTTTAGTAGGTTGCTATCAAATCCTAGCTTGAATCGTTGGTCAGCAATTTGAAATATATTATCATTCCTGCAAGGCACTAAGGGATTGGGCTTTAGCTAGAGTAATTGGAGGGCGAGGAAATGAGGGAAGTAGCTATAATGATGTTGATTGGGTTACATACACTGATGGAAGAAAGTTGATGATATATTTTGTCTTTACTCTTTGTGGGGGGGAATCAATTGGTGTAGAAGAAAATACTTTGTTGCTTGACCAAGTCTAGAGGCAGAGTAAATGGCCTTGTACTAGGCTAGAAAGGATTGGAAGCAACTCCAGAAATAGGTCCATTGATGGCTGATTTTATTCATAGTGTTGTACATATTCCATTAATTTTAACGCACAAAATTAGGCATTGTTAGTATGGTTAATTTTTTATCCTTGCTTGTAACAGATTATGAAAGCAAACCAACAATTTCACAAATTCCAAGCTCTCAACATATTTTGAGGGAATGTTATTCCTTTACAGTTACATTCTTTGTTATAGGTTGTACCATTTCCTTCCTTGTAAGCTGGTCTACAAGTTTTTCTAGGGGTTGCTCTTGCTTTACATTTATATCGTTTGTTATAGAGTGTACCATTTCCTGCCTCGTAAGATGGTCTACAAGTTATTATATGGGATCATTAAAACCTAAAGCTATAAAACTGATATACATTGATCAATAATCTCACACAAATATAATTATACTTTTCTCAAAATTGAGGATGAAAAGTTATATAGGGAAACTTTAATATTTATCCTTGATTGAATTATAAACATTGTTACTGCAACCTACCATTAAAAATCAAAGAAACTAGTCAACCAAGAACGAGACAATAGAAGAGTTATACATACACTGTCAAGACTCAAGAGGATCACTCTCTCGAGAAACAATCTTTGGCAGGCACAAAATTGCAAAGGATGTAGCTACAATTGGATCTGCAGTAATGTGTGGGATAGCTGGATTTCCACCATTTCCTTCTATATCAGCTTCAAAAATGCTTGACCCTGCCAAAATTGGCCCTGGGCTTTGATGCTATAGTCCCAGTTGACTGAATAGGTGTAAAATGCATTTCAAATATGGCTTCTGCATCTCTAAGTTCACCTTCATGAATCATGTGAACAGTACCTCCACCTCCTTCTTTGGCAAGTTGAAAAATAAGTCTTACAGTGCCCTTCAAAAGTTCATGGTAAAGCAAAGAAAGATTTACATTAGTGAAATGGGTAGTTATGGGTAGTTATATTACCCAAAAACCCATATGAAATAAAATAATACAAAACTACAACCAAATAGATTTAAAATATATTGAAGAATATAAAGCATCAGATTAATTAGGTCTAATAAATGAATTACAGTAAATCTATGGCCATAATGAAAAGTGTATAGTCTAGGTAAAATTTAAACTCAAGTAAGAAAACAAATTTGAATCCATCTGAAAGTGTATCATCCTTTAGTTTAAAGTTTGAACTATTTATCACTTGCATCTGGAACCTCTGTGGCTCATTTGGCTGAGTCTTCTTATACTGCAATGAGGGATGGTTTCAGGGCAGGGACTAGTAACCTGAAATCTGCATGTGGGTTTTCTCTGTTTGATACCTACTATGATTTATCAAGGCTGAAAACTATGAAAGTTCCAACTGTGGTCTTTCATTTCTAGTACCGAGCCAATGTGTCTCATCCTGCTACTAATTATATCATTCCTATGCATAGTTCTGCCATTTTCTGCTTTTCCTTTGCTGGAAACATTGGTGGGCTCTCCATTGTTGGTAATATCCAGCAGCAAGAGTACCGTATAGTGTTTGAAAATCTGACAAATCGTTTAGGATTTAAATCTAGTTCATGCCTAGTCCAGGAGAGCTCTATTTATTTGATTTTGAATTTTACTTGTATGGTCTGCCCAACTTAATCTTCTTATATACCATCCCCTGCTCAATCGTTCTCTAAATCATTGGTCAGCAATTTGAAATATATTCTCATGCCTGCAAAGCACTCAGGGATTGGGTTTTAGCTAGAGTAACTGGAGGGCTAGGAAATGAGAGAAGCAAATATAATGATGTTGATTGGGTTACAGACATTGATGGAAGAAATTTGATGACAAATTTTGTCTTTAATATATATGGGGGGAAATCAATTGGTGTAGAAGACAATACTATGTTGCTTGACTAATTCTAGAGGCAGAGTAAATGGCCTTGTACCAAGTTAAAAAGGATTGGAAGAAACTCCAGAAATAGGTCCATTGATGGATGATTTTATTCATAGTGTTGTACATATTCCATTAATTGTAACACACAAAATTAGGCATTGTTAGTATGGTTAACTTTTTATCCTTGCTTGTAGCAGATTATGAAAGCAGACCAACAATTTCACAGATTCCAAACTCACAACATATTTCGAGGGGATGCTATTCATTTACAGTTACATTCTTTGTTATAGGTTGTACCATTTCCTTCCTTGTAATATGGTCTACAAGTTTTTCTAGGGGTTTCTCTTCCTTTACAATTATATTTTTTGTTATAGAGTGTACCATTTCCTGCCTTGTAAGATGGTCTACAAGTTATTATATGGGATCATTTAAACCTAAAGCTAGAAAACTAATATAGATTGATCAATAATCTCACACAAGTATAATTATACTTTTCTCAAAATTGAGGATGAAAAGTTATATAGGGAAACTTTAATATTTATCCCTTATTGAATTGTAAACATTGTTACTGCAACCTACTATCAAAAATGAAATAAACTAGTCAACCAAGAACAAGGCAGCAGAAGAGTTATACATACACTGTCAAGACTCAAGAGGATCACTCTCTCGAGAAACAATATTTATCAAGCACAAAATTGCAAAGGATGTAGCTACAATTGGATTTGCAGTAATGTGTGGGATAGTTGGATGTCCACCTTTTCCTTCTATAACAACTTCAAAAATACCCGACCCTGCCAAAATTGGCCCTGGGCTTGATGCTATAGTCTTAGTTGACTGAATAGGTGTATAATGAATTTCAAATCTAGCTTCTGCATCTCCGAGTGCAACTTCACAATTCATGTGAGCAGTACCTCCACCTCCTTCTTTGGCATGTTGAAAAATAAGTCTTACAGTGCCCTTCAAAAGTTCATGGTAAAGCAAAGAAAGTTTTATATTAGTGAAATGGGCAGTTGTATTACCCAAAAATCCATTTGAAATAAAATAATAAAAAACTACAACTAAATAGATTTAAAATATATTGAAGAATATAAAGCATCAAATTAATTAGGTCTAATAAATGAATTACAGTAAATCTATGGTCGTAATGAAAAGCGTATAGTCTAGGTAAAATTTAAACTCAAGTAAGAAAACAAATTTGAATTCATCTGAACATGTATCATCCTTCTGTTAAAGTTTGAACTATTTATCACTTGCATCTAGTGTATCGCATTAACATATAGAGGCATGCTAAGCACCTGACATTTATCTTTGTGTTTATGAAGCAATTTGGCAGCTCCGAGAAGAACATATGTATTATGCCCACAAGCATGTATTTTTCCAAATATTCACACACTTGTGCTCCCAATCCACAAGCTCCTTCACATCATACATCAGATCACTGAATTAGTCAAGGCCAATGACCCAAGAAGGAAAAAACAGTAGTGAAAACATAAACAATTCCTCTTTGCATGCTCAATATCCACCCTAATTTTGTAGCAGGTGTCTGTGAATACAACAAGGGTGACTTGTCTGCCTTTGACAATCTGGAATGTGGAGAGGTGGATAAATGTAGTAAACATTTTGAGTTGTGATTATTATGACTTTTGCACCACCCCCATTTGGTAGTAACCTATGAGGAACGAGTTATGGATGATGTACCGAGAGCCCAAACATCTATCAATGGTCACTTCCCTAAAACAAATTATATAAAAATTCAAAGAGGAATCCTGTCGAACAAAAATATATAACAATATGAAAGCACCAATAGCATTGAACAATGCCAATGTATAAATATTACCATCATTTCCACCAATTGCTAGCAAAAATCTTTGCCCTACAAGAGCCATGACATGACCATAGCGAGATCCAGGACCAGGTTCATGCACAACTACCCTTCCAAGGCATCAAGTTTGCAAATAGCATAGTATAGAATTCCAATAACATACTAGAATGTTCTTCTCTACAAATTTTAGTTATAGCTTTCAATATAAAATTATTATCTATGCCACCGTGCTTTTTGTTGAGTTAGATCAAGGACATGTAGATCTTTTGATGAAAGCCCTACAGGACCAATACCACCCTACAAATGATGTAAACAAAAAAAAGGAAGAGACTCTTTTAGGATCAAGCAAAACCCACGCCTCCTATGAACAAACATAACACAGATAAAAGAGATTTTAAAGCACACCTAGATCACAACCATGCTACCAACAGCAGTTGTAGCATGTGTAGCACGGGGTGATGGTGATTCCCCCAAAGGATGGAGCCTGAAATCAGTATTATTAATGAGAGAACTGGACTGGACATGTGTAAAATCAAAACATATGGTCAAAACAATTAACTTGTGTAGAGAGAAATTGGTATTCTTGTCCTCATATTCTAGTATTTAAATGGATGCACTACCACATCTCTCGAATATTGAGAAGACAAATCTGTTTGTTTTAACTTTTTTCCCCTCTAAGCTTGGTTTTAATTTTAAACATAAGGAACATGAATATGATGAAATGAAATGGAACAAAAAAAAAATCCTACCATCCTATCCTATAATTTAAGTTCCATGGATCTACTACCACATCTCTAGAATATTAAGGAGACAAATCTGTGAGTGCTAACCTTTTTCTTCTAAGATTGGTTTTAATTTAGACATATGGAATATAAATCTGATAACACTGAATTTTAACAGAAAAATGAATTTAAACTATCAATAGTTGAATATTTAGAAGAGTCCAACAATGATTTGGAAGCATTTGATTAAAAATAGGTGTTAGAAATAAGTTTTGCAACTGTTGTTGGTAGCATTGGTTGTGATCCAGGTGTGCTTTAAAATCTCTTTTATCTGTGTTATGTTTGTTCATAGGAAGTGTGGGTTTTACTTGATCCTAAAGTAGTCTCTTCCTTTTTGTTGATTACATCATTTGCAGGGTGGTATTGGTCCAACAGGGCTTTCATCAGAAGATCTGCATGTCCTTGATCTAACTCAACAAAAATCACAGTGGCATAGGTAATAATTTTATATTGAAAGCTATAACTGAAATTTGTAGAGAATAGCATTCTAGTATATTGTTGGAATTCTATACTATGGTGTTTGAAAACTTGATGCCTTGGCAGGGTAGTTGTGCATGGACCTGGTCCTGGATCTCGCTATGGTCATGTCATGGCTCTTGTAGGGAAAATATTTTTGCTAGAAATTGGTGGAAATGATGGTAAGATTTATACGCTGGCACTATTCAGTGCTATTGGTGCCTGCATATTGTTATATATTTTTGTTCGGCAGGATGGCTCTTTGAATTTTTATATAATTTGTTTCAGGGAAGTGACCATTGATAGATGTTTGTGCTATGGATACGGCTAGAACCTCTAAATTAATTGCTTTCTCTTGTTCGTTTTCCTCTAATGCCACTTCCTTCACTTCAAAAGGTATGCCATATAAGTTGTTGATGTTTGTGAAAATTATTTTCGAACAGGTCTCTCTTCACTGATCCTGATATAGACATATATGTGATTATATGGAACTAGTAGCATGTACCAGCACTTGACATTTTCAATTGTGCTGCAGTTGGAGCAGAGTAACCTAAGCAAGAAAATTCCAGTCTTTCGACAGCTAGTTAGTGAGAAAAAATTATTTATGTAGCTTGCCCTTGATATAAATTTTTTGTAATCTTGCTTCATGAAATGAAAAATAGGAAGTGATGGGAAGTTTTCCATGTAAACAGATAATGGAGGTGCTTTAGTATCTCGAGACAGATGCAAGCAGTGCAGCAAATGAATAGAAGTAAGTCGCTATATTAAGATTCATGTTATAATCTGACCCTGTATTGTTGTACAAGTGAAAAGTTCCTATTTATGTATTCTTTTTCAGGATTGATGGCCTTTTTTTCTACTTAATAATACTTGATCTCGAGATATATGGGTACGGGCACCTTTCAAAGTCATTTGGCGTAAACACTCAAGGGCAGCAACTAGGTAATTTTATCATGTTCCATCCAAGACCATCGAGCTTTAAGAAACTCTTGCACATACGTGATGGTGATCATAATGGAGTAATTCATTATGCTGGCACTTCATATGGTGAACACCCATGGATGAATCCTGTGCTAGCAAAGGTATTATGAGGAAGTCTCTCAGATATGTTTATTCACACCATAAAGTTGTCTTCAATGCAAATGTTTAATTGATCCAACCATAGCAACAAGAAAATAAGTGCAGTAAAAGTTTATCATAGGTCCCATTCCTTATTTATATCCAAGTTTCCTTTCATTAAAATATATACAAGGGAGGGATGCCCAAAAAATGTCATCTCATCTATTAGTTAGACTACTTTAAAATATGACATGATTAATTTACTTTCGTGATTTTTAGAAGGCATTGGAATTTTGAGTATCTAGTATTTAATGTTCAATTTGTTGTGATGACATTCCAAAATGATTTTGTTAACCAATTATAAACTTAAGAAAAAAATACAAAAAAAAACTAAAATTTAATGCTTCAATTTCTATTTGCTTGATTATGAAAATTAAAGTACAAATTTTTAAATTTAAAATGTCTCAATTTCTATTTGCTTGATTATGAAAATCAAAACACAACCTTTTAAATTTAAATACCCTATCAGCCTCTCTTTGCACCTTTTAGGGCACAAATAATTAATGACATACTTCAAATTTTATAGTTACACCCTCTTTGACACTTGGAAGGATGCCCCGGACTCTGTGCTCTCCATATATAAAAAACTCATAGAAGGATGCCTTCCCATATGGGTATATAGGTATGCAAGCATTGCCATACTAAACTTAGCTGACACGCTCCAACACCTTGATTTTTTTCTCTGTTACAAGTAAAAATTTGATTATATGATATATTTTTGGTTTATTGAAAATGTTGCAGTGGAGATACTTATGATCGAGTTTCAGTCATATTTGACCAGATATTGTATGGATCAACTTAAGCTTCCTATCAAAAGAGCATGGCAACCTTGGTTTCATGAGCAACAGGCAACAATCTTTTATAAATTTTTCATTTCAACTTTTTCTAAAATCTGACAATACCTATTATAAGTTAACGATTGGGGGGAAATAGCTTACCTATTAAGTTACTTGTCGAAATAGTGAAGCTATTACTTACTATTTTTTTTCTAAGTAAGACTAGATTCTATTACTGGAAAATATGGTACATACAGAGGTGTGCCTTCATAGGCGTTAAGAGTTCAACACAATATCAAAAATAGCGCTGCCCACAGGGGGAAACCAACTCGATAAAAGTTTAATTGCTGCCTCTAAGGAGGAAACCAGCATTGAGCAAAAAACCATAGGACTGTAGCAGTACAAACCAGCATTGAACATAAACATAGGACTGTAACAGTGCTTTGACAAGCCCACAGGCCAGGATTTCTGAAAACACCATCTAGACAGAAAATCTGACCTGAAAGACAAAAAATAACTGAGAGTCCTAGATACCATAGTCGTCAGAGGGGGGTTCTTCTTCGATTCTGCATCTGTAGCTGTCATCATCATCGTCCGGAGTGGGATTTGCTGCCGCGCCTGCTTCGTGCTACTCCGTTGGCGTGCCTTTGACACTGGAACTGCCACCGCCATGTCTGCCTCCCTCAGCTTCTTGTGAGCGGTTCTGCGCACCAGTTTGGATAGCCTGGTCAGACCCAGGGGTGCGAAGCTGAATTCCCGGATGCGCAGGAGGCAAGGTCATCGAGCCGAATTGAGGGAGTTCTTTGAACGTTACAGAAATCGTCGCCACCAACAGAGGCTGGGAAGTAAGACAGGGGAAATGAAACAAGGCCGTGGAAGGGTTGACCAGGTGGGCAGACTCAGCGCTGCGAGGGTCAGAGGGAGGCGGAGGGACATTGGCGTCGCGCAGAGGAAAGGGTGGGTGATGGACATGCGAGGAGGGGCCACGATCAGGTCTGCACCTGTTAGAAGCCCGAGGAGAGGTGCTAAGGGGGGAGTCAGAAGTCGAGGAATTCGTATGGCTGGAGGTGGAGCGACGCCTAGAGGAAGGCCTGACTCGAGTGCTGCCTCTGCGGCATCTGAGCCTATGCCGAAGCCGAGGCATCTTCTTTCCTGTAGAGCGCAAACGAGTCGGCGAAAGTTGCAGAGAGACAGGTGGGATAGACTGAGGCGGGCCTGCAAGGAGCAAGGGGCAAAACGGGCTTTGAGAGTGATGAAAACCAGGAATAAAATCCACGCAGCAATAGAGATTACACCGCCTTCCTAGTGCAGTGCGGGAGCTGGAGAGCTTGGCTTCCGGAGGACAGCCAGAGCAGAGCGGAGTAATGAAACTGTGCATGTTGACGAGCCAAATAAATTATAGAGCCCAGCAGTGAAGCATCGAGAAGGTGAAAATGCACCTGTAGTTGGAGGACGGCGTCGAGTTATGGATGCAGCCTCGTCTTCCCCACCGGCTTGAATGCCAAGTTGGGTGACGGGCTGTGTTATAAATGCTACCAGTGCGATTTGAATGCAGGTGGCCGGCGGCCATGTGGCCTTGCCACGCGCCAGCCTGACCACCAATCTTCACCGTATCAAATGGATGCACCCGCATCCAGGGTGGTGTTGTCCTGTTGCACCAACTGAGTGCAGTCCTGTAGGAGTTTGTTGTCATTGAGATTGGAGAGGGGTCCAGCAAAGAGAGTTTGAGCGCTGGTAACTCCTTTGTTAGCCAGTAGATCCGCTACCCTGTTACCTGATCTTTTGACATGCTTTAGAACGATGGCTTTGTTTTGTTGCATCCAATTTGCCATGAGTTCTAGTCTAGCCATCAGTCTCCAACTATCAGAAACTCGTGAAGGGGGAGAGCCTTGGAGTAGTTTCTGAGCTATGTTGATAAGAATCTGAGAATCACCCTCGATTTCCAGAGGAAAGAAGTTGTTGAGATGTGCTAGTTGTAGCCCTTGCCACAGTCCTTCAAGCTCTGCCAAGTTGTTGGTATCCCAGCCAATAGTTCCATAGTAAATGAGCAGAGGTCTCCCATGGTGGTCCCTGAAGATACCCCCAAATCCAACCTCCCCTGGGTTCCCCTTAGATGCTCCATCGAAGTTGAGCTTTAGGGAGCCCTCAGGGGGGTGGTCCCAATTGTGGTTGGTAGGGGATTGATGCTTTGGATGATTGCAAGAGGTGTGTACTTGCGGAAGAGTAAGTTGCCAACTTTCCCAAATGCTTTTTTCTGAAGGTTGTGAGGGGAAGTCATCTTGATGCCAATTCCAAAGACTTAAAGTTTCTTGGAGGTTCCTGCAGAGATTGCTCCAAAGGACATCGAAAGGAGTACTTTGGCCTTTGAAGACTCGCCTGTTTCGTTCTTTCCAAATGTTCCAGAGCGTGAGGCCTGGAATGATCAGCCACAGGGCGTTGAGGAGAGCACAGTTGTAGGGGGTTGTTGGCCATTTGCGAATTAGGGCATTCAGGTCTTCCCTGTTCCTGCCATCTCTTCTGCATTTGAGGCTGATGTTGTCCCAAAGCGAAGCTGCCAGAGGGCACGTGATCATGAGATGGTGGATGTTTTCCTCCTGATTGGTGCAGTTTGGATAGCGTGAAGGGCCAGTGAAGCCCCTTTTGATAAGGTTTTCCTAGGTGAGAATTTTGCGGTGGCTAAGGAGCCACAAGAAAGTGGAAACCTTGGGCCAAAGATGAGGTAGCCAGAGCCCCTTCCAAATGGGATCTATGGGATCCTGGGTGCGAATGAGTAGCGAATAAGCTTCCTGATTTGTGAACGTGCCCTTGGTGGTGTAACCCCACCTTATGATGTCTGGCTGCTCCGAGTATCTCAATTTCCTGCTGTTTAGCTCCTTGTCTAGCTGCGCCTGAACATGATCATGCTGCTGATTCAAACAGGTGGCTGCTGATTTCCATTGGCGAAATCCTTGGATGGGGACCTCCTCCCAGAAATGGCAGACCTGTTCTTCAAAGGAGTGAATCTCGTGCGGTTGGAGCTGAGGATCAATGGAAGTCAACAATCGGGGTCTTTGCTGCCAGGCATCTGTCCAGAAGCGAGCAACTTGACCGTTGTGAACTTCCCAGAAACTGTGCTGTTGGATCAGTTTCCGGTGTTGCTTCACTGCATTCCAGATCAATGAACCCAAGTCGACCGTGGTGAGTCTGATGAGCTCAGAGTTGGGTCTGTGATTGGCGTATTTTTCTGTCCAAAGCCTCGCCCATGGGCTGTGAGGTTTAGAAAGCCAATTCCACCAGACTTTTGCACCCATGATGGCGTTGCTGTGATAGGGATCACGAAGACCCAGGCCTCCAACATGCTTTGGGGTACAGATGGTGGCCCATTTGACTAGAGCCCATTTCCGATTATGACCAGAGGCTCCCCAAGGAAAGTTACATTGAAGAGACTTGATTTTCTTGAGGACCCACTTGGGTGCAGCCAGGACAGAGAAAAGGTAGAGGGGCATGGATTGAAGGACGGACTTGACAAGGATAAGTCGACTGGGAAGATTGAGAGAGAAAAACATACAAGGGGAGAGTCTGGCTTCGAGTTTGTCAAGCAGTTGCTTCCAGGATGAGTGCTTCAGGGTAGAGTCTATGAGGGGGGCGCCGAGATAGTTAGCTGGAAGTTTGGCTATGGTGAAGCCCAAGATTCGAGCTATTCGAGTTTGAGTATAAGGCGCTGTGTTGAAGAAAAAGATTTGGGACTTCGTGGCGTTGACAGAGGTGCCCGAAGCTTCAGCAAAAGTGTCGAGAATGGCTTTGAGAGAGGAGGCTTCTTGGGCAGAGGGGTGCCCAAAGAGCATGTTGTCGTCCACAAATTGCTGATGCGTGATGGGAGAAGAACCATGAATAGAGATGCCTCGAATCTGCTTCTTGTGCATGGCTTGCTTAATATATCTTCCAAGACCTTCGGCCATTTGTACAAAGAGGAATGGGGATAGAGGGTCGCCCTGACGGATACCACGGGAAGGAGAGAAAGGTTGGGAGGGAAAACCATTGACTAGGATGGAAAATAAGGAGGAGGAGATTAGACTCATGACCCAACGAAACCAAGAGGGATTAAAACCAAAGGCAGAAAGTACCTGGCGGATATAATTCCAGCTGAGCTTGTCAAAGGCTTTTGACAGATCGATCTTGAAGAGCATGCCAGGCTTTTTGATCTTCTTCAAGGAGTGAATAACCTCGTGGGTAAGTATGATGCCGTCCAGGATTTGACGGCCTTCAACGTACCCAGTTTGCTCGGAGGAGATGAGAAGAGGTAAGAGTGGCTTGAGCCGATTGGCAATGACCTTGGAGATGATTTTGTAGATGACGTTGCAAAGGGCGATGGGTCTGAATTTTTCCGGAGAGGCAGCATGGTCGACTTTGGGGATGAGGGAGATGAAGGTGGCGTTGAGAGACGGAAGGAGCCAGTGCATGGTTCCGGACTCCTCTACTAATTGCCAGACCTCATTTTTTATCAGGTCCCAGAAGTGATGGAAGAAGCAGGCTGTGAAGCCATCTGGTCCTGGAGCCTTGCCTTCTTTGTTCTGAGCGACAGCTTGTTCAACCTCCAAGATCGACACCGGCCTCAGGAGGAGCTGATTGTGCTCTTCCGAGATGAGTTTGGGGATGTGGGGAAGGATCTTGTTGATCACTGTCTGCCTGTCCGGTCTATCTTCTTGCAGGACCGTTTTGAAGTGAGTTGTGAGTTCAGCTTCAATTGCCTGGTGTTCTTCTAGACGTTCTCCTGCTTGGTTCTGGAGGAAGTTGATGTTGTTGTGCATCCTGCGCCGGATGGTGGAGCGATGAAAGAATTTTTTGTTCCGCTCACCCTCCTTTAGCCAGCGAATGTGAGATTTCTGCTTCCAGAGAATTTCTTCCTGCTGTCGCCTGTCCTCCAGCTGCTTAAGAAGGTTTTGCTCTTTTGAGATCATATCCTCGGTTCGTCCCTCTTGGATGATGTGTGTCTGAAGCTCCTCCATTTCTTTTTCGAGCTGCTTTTGATGCTGAAATATGTTACCAAAGGTGGAGTGATTCCATCGCTTGATGTGAGTCTTGAGGTCTTTAAGATGCTGCTGGAATTGATACATCTTGGATCCTGATGGCGGGATGAAGGCGTTCCAGGCTGAAATGACCATGTCCTTGAAACTTGGATGTGTGAGCCAGAAGGCTTCAAAGAGAAATGGCATTTTGGAGGTGTTTCCAGGTCTGGACCATTGTAATGAGATGGGCCAGTGATCGGATCCGGCAAAAGGAAGGATAGAGGTATGGAAATCGCCCCCAATATGGATAGCGTTGTCGGACAGTAAGAAACGATCCAATTTGGAAGCTATTTGTTGAAGGCCAGCTCGTCTGTTGTTCGAGGTGTGAATGTCGTTGGCAAAGGGGATGTCGATTAGCCAATTGCGTTGAATGAATTCTTTGAAGCGAGTGCTGTCTCCTTCAAGTTTGGCCCGGCCTCCTCTTTTTTCTTCAAGATTTGTGATCATGTTGAAGTCACCTCCTAGTATCCATAGGGGGTGGTTTCTGCTAGAGTTGAGCGCTTCTACAGTGATGAGTAGAGAAATTTTCCTTTGTATGTCCTGAGGGAAGTATACATTTGTGAAGTGACCATGCAAATTTGTTTTTTATTTTGTTCTTGTACATTAAGTACCTAATCATAGTTGTAGAGTGGGTACACAAAGATGCTACTCAATTTTAGATATACGTTTTTTATCTTGTTCTTGTACATTAAGTATCTAATCATAATTCTGGAGTGGATACACAAAAATACTACTCAATTTTAATGCAAAAAGAACAGGTGAGCCTAACATTTTTGAAATACAGACCCATTCCAAAAAAAATGTACACATTCTTGTTACATTAAGTTCAGTTCTTATCAAACCTCCACATCGACTAAATGACCTCAAAAAAATTTTGCACACATTATTTTTTAAAAATCTGCACATGTTTAGAGAACATGTACATGCTTTTCAAAATTCCACTTGGGTATTCCCTGTGTATATAAAAAAAACAAAAAACAAAATCACAGGTTCATATTATTCCTTACGGACTCCACAAACCTGGAAAAAAAATTGGCAACCAAAACATGTGTGTGCTCGTCGGCCAAAGCCTCCTCCCTATTAAAGGTAAGTTATTCTAACTTCCTTTTTTGGTTTTTTATTCTTATTGTTTAAACATAAAAGTTAATTAAATTAATTTTAAATGCGAATTAATTTAAACATAATCAGAGACCCTCAACCCAATCAAGAAACCAACATTGTAGTAAATCCACACATTGTAGTAAATCCACAAGAAAACATAAATTGTGAGAGAAAATATAAAA
Organism: Pinus albicaulis; assembly: GCA_034641835.2. Classification (NCBI taxonomy): domain Eukaryota; kingdom Viridiplantae; phylum Streptophyta; class Pinopsida; order Pinales; family Pinaceae; genus Pinus; species Pinus albicaulis. The sequence goes on along the minus strand of CM076582.1, from coordinate 307,614,880 downwards.
AAGTCTTGCAGATATAACTCTTTCAATTTTATATATTTCTCGTTGTATTCTATCTTGTCTAATCTCCAAGAAAAAGGTTTGGAAAATATTCCTCTTGGTTTACACAAAATGCAAAAATAACTAATTTCATGTATTGTAGACACCTATCTTAATAATGCAAGCCGAGTCTACCACAAACAATTCAATGGTGTAAGGACACTTATCCCAACTAATGAGATTGATTCTTCTGCAATTCAATTTAAGAAGTGCTAGTTTCACATCTAAGACAGTCATGGTCTTGTAGAGAAGAATTGAGCTTCCATAGCTAGTTCTTAATGGGGCCTCCTCCAACAAGCTCCCATTTCCAAAGTTAGTTTGAGGCTTTTCCCCTTTCACCTTCTGCTAACCTCTTTTTCCTTTTTGGGATAACTATCCATCAAGAAAGTAAATTGAACTCAGAGGCTTTTCCCCTCTCACCTTTTACTAACCTCCTTTTCCTTTCTTAAACAAATATCCTCAAGGGAGGAAATCAAACTGAGCTTCCATAACTGGTTCTTTATGGGGCCTCCTCCAACAAGCTCCCATCCCCCAAAGTTAGCCTGAGGCTTTTCCCCTCTCACCTTCTGCTAACCTCCTTTTCCTTTCTAGGATAACTATCCCTCATAAGAGGAAATGAAATTGAGCTTCCATAGCTAGTTCTTAAAAGTGCCTCCTCCAACAAACTCTCATTCCCAAAGTGAGCTGGAGGTTTTTCACATTTTTCCAACTCCCTTTTCCTTTTTGGAATAACTATCCCTAAAAAAAAAAAAAAAAAAAGCAACTTCCTTTGCCCAACTACCCATAATTACGTGAAATGTAAAATTCTCTTATTTATACACATCAAAATTCTTATCGGAAACCTCTTTATTTATACACATCAAAATTCTTATCTGAAATCCTCTTTATTTATAAACATCAAAATTTTTATCTTACTCTAGACATGGGGTTTGCACTTTGTAAAATAAGTCATAAGAAATAAAATAAACATTTGCATATTTACTATAGAGTTTTACACATACATTCTGAAATTAAAAGATTAAAATTTGAAAATTTCAATTACAATTCAACTAAAATTAAAATTCAAGGTTTAAATCATTAACAATGAATCAAAAATAAAACAAAATAATAATAATAATTTGGTTTTTCAACTCTTACACCGACACAATAAATATTATTTCATTTATTTTAATATTTTTTTCCAAATATTAACAACTAAGAAAATGCCACTTAAAAATATTTCTTACCAATTTCCCATGAAAAGTCGCATTCCAATTAAACATCTTATTATCTGCCAGATTCTTGAGTTTGGGAAGATCAAGCATAAAACCAAACTTACGGAATAAATAAATCCTGGTAACGGAAGAGTGGAGTTATCACAATACCAGGCAGCCCAAAAGGAAACATTATTTTCCGGAGAAGTAGAAAGTTTAAAGGTCCGAAAATGTTTTTCGACGACAAAGAGGACATGTAGGGTTAAGAACCAGCCAGGAGGTTATGCATGCAGAATGGAAAATATGGTTGCATGCCAATTTCAACAATGGTGTCGAAGAATCAGACGAATCTGCACCTTCAACTGCAAACTGATTGTGGCATATAGGGCACACTCCACCCTCCACTTCCGAAGCTTTCTCCAACCCATCTGTAATATCTTGGAGGCTACCATGACAATACGGCAGAAAATGGAAAACAGGGTCGTTCTCAGGCAATGCTCCTTCAAACGATTGGGTGCTGATCAGCTGCACAATACTATGTGCACCATTCTCGTCCAAGTAGAAGTTCACGGAGATTCCCAGCTGTCTCAGGAGAGGCCAAAGGCTCTCCTCGCCATATATAGAACACCCCCAAAAAATGAAATTCAGAACTTGAGATAACATGGCCGGATTGAACTGAATGTCAATAAATCTGTTGAATTTACGATATAAATCACGCAGAAAAGAAGCCCACTCTTCAAAAGTAGCTTCTCTTCTTGCCACACGTACGTTAAATTCATGGCATAACGCTACCTCATGCTCCTCGGACTTGCCAAATTTGCGTGCATTATCCTCAGCCACCCACAGTTCAGAGGTGGCACTCTCATAAATTTGACGAGATGCACTGCTTCTGTCCATATTCGATGTGCTTCAACAGATTCTTTTGAATTCGAACCAGATGATCTCTTGCTGCTCTATTGCTCCAACCTTATTGGATTGCACTCACTGATTCTATCCAGCTATGGACAATGATGGTAACCACAAAATAATCCAAAGTGTTTGGATAGCTAATTGCTTTACTCAATCCCTTCAAGGTGTATGATTATAAAAACTTAAAATAGCTAAACTAGACCTGCTAATTTTCATTCACAAACGACAGTTAAATTTAATAATAGACTCAACTTAATGTCTAACTCAAAGTCTAACTCAAATTATGAGCTATTAAATAGAGAAATTATTCTCTAACATTATCAAATTATTTAAATAAAATTAATTTACAAAGTTAAATTAATAAAATAAAATAAAATGGTAACTATTTTCCATTTTAGTTTTACAATGAGAATCAGTATATGAGTTTATATTATCTCTAAGATACTTAATTTATGACATCTTTTATATTATTATAATTAAAAATTAAAAATAAACTAAATTCATTAATTTATTAATTATAAAAATAATTAATATATATAGATTAATAAAAAATTAATTATTTATATTTTTTATAAAATTTAAAAATAAAAATAGTATAACTATTTTTAATACAAATTTCAATTTTCTAAATTTCTAAACATTAAATTCAACCGCTGGAGATCCTTTTCGAATGATATTTCAAATATTATTAAAAAAATATAAACATTTCCAAAAATTAAATTCAACCGATTATTTGGGTGAGATGGAGACCCTTTTCGAATGATATTAAATTAATGGACTCGCCTGTACTAAGCGTGAACAAAAGTTAACTGTATTATTGTGATAGCTTTCCAGATCACTCATTCCGGATTACAAAAGTTAACTGTATTATTGTGATAGCTTTCCAGATCACTCATTCCGGATTACATTCCGCCCTTTTGTTTTTCTTAAAAGTTCTTTAAAATATAATTATCAAGTTAATTTGAAAAAAAAAATGGGAACTTGTATTTTATAGAAATTAAAATATGTTTTTTTTCCAAAATATTACTAATAAATTATTTTCTTTCTTTATTTTGCAAGTTGAGGCTAAATTGTTATTTATGAATAAACTATTTTCTTTCTTTATTCCGTAGATTAAGGCGTTTAATAATATTAATAGTTATTTATACATTTAATGTTGGATACATTTACCAAAACAATAGTAAATACATACCAAACTATATTTTCTAATAAATGAATAATTTCAATCACAAATGAAAGTTATGTATTACCAAAACCCATAAGAAAGAAATTATTTTTTATAAAATATTTTAATTTTTTAATTAATAATATATTAATAAAAATATGTTAAACATATTTGAAACATAATAATAATAATAATAATAAAAACAAATTAATTTTTTTTTGAAAACCTCATAATATTTTGAAAAAACCTACCAAGTAGAGTCCACATCAATAAAATGAACCATTTACTTTTGCACAATGAACAGTTATAAAATAAACCATTGCACCAGAGTCATCAATAAAATGAACCATTTACTTTTGCCTTGATAAACAGTTAATTAAAATAAACGGATTACTTTTACACAATGGATTGTTACAAGTGATCTCTGACAAGTTATCCACCTTGCCATTTATAAAGTTGCGGATGATTATGAAATGACATGCTGAATCTTTTACCTCTCAAATAGCACATAGGTTGTTTTTAGGTTGCCAATTTGTTTTGTTTAGCAGGGTGTTTTAGGACCAACAGTATAAGTACATTTAGTCTTAGATACGAAGACCTTGGAAGGTCCCTATAACTTTTTGTCTAGTGGATGCGTCAGGTAACATTGTTAGAGGTGCATGATCTGTGGGACTTTGTTGATAACAAGGTTGTAGAGCTCGCTGATTCCATGTTGTTGGTAGAGCATAAGAAGAAAATAGCCATGATCAAGCAAATAATCCTTCACTTTATGAAGAACCACTTGATCCTTCATATCTCCTAGAAGACCACTAGGTACAAACATTGTTAGAGGTGCATGAGGACTATGTTGACAACAAGATTATTGAGCCAACTGATTACATGTTGTTGGCATAGGATAAAAAGTAAATAGCCATGACCAAGCAAGTCATCCTTCTGTGAAGGACTACTTGATCCCTCATATCTCTGAGAAGACCACATGTAAGGATATGTTTGATGCTCTAGTCACTCTATATCAAAGTGAAAACATCCATCAAAATATGCTATCGTGGAAAAAGCTTAGATCCACCGAGATAAGTAAGACAAATACCATAGCCACCTTCTTAATGAAGGTTGTTGAACTCCATGAAAAGAGGTCAAGAGTGAAGAGGTAGTAGCCATGGTCTTAAATGGGTTCTCTTCTTCTTGGAATCCTTTTGTCCAATGGTTCTATGCCTCAGAAAAACTTTCCACCTTTGAGAAGCTATGGGAAGAATTCACCCAAAAGAAGAAAATACTGGACAGTGTCACAAGTATAAGAGGAGCAGAATATTTCCCTCATTGGAAAGATGAAGAAGAAGTAAAGAAAGAAGAGTAAAAAAGGGAAGAAAGAGGATTCAAGTTTCTCTAATTAGTGAAAGAATGACTTGAGCCACATAAGTGTTTCAGGTTTTAGAAGTTTGGCCACTATGCTTCTCAATGTCATGAGAAGGAGGACAAAAAACACCAAGACAGTTTGCAAGGAGTACAGATGCATCAGCTGGAGTGGATGAAATTTCACCCAAGATTGAGACACGCTTGTCCATGGTCTCACGCCTTTAATCTAACAGCATCTCTGGCATCAGATGGTATGTGGATAATGGAGCCTCCAAACATGTGACCTCTAATAAGAGGACTTTCAACAAACTTCAAGAACAAGAGGTAAGCACAAAAGTGGAACTTGGTGATAATACCATGTATCTAGAAGGAAAAGTGGAATCCATCTCATTCAAAATGCCATAAAGTGATATCCTTAAGCTTGCTAGTGCATTATATGTACCTAGCTTAACCAAGAATCTCCTTTCAATTTTAGTGATAATAGACTTGGGATATATTTTTGTTGGGTTTGATGATCTACAAGTTCTAACTTGGAAAGGACCATTGAATCTTGGTCATGAGAAGGAGGAAAACAAACACCAAAGAAGTCTGGCAAGGAGTACAGATGCATCAGCTGGAGTGGATGAAATTTCACCCAAGATTGAGACACGCTTGTCCATGGTCTCATGCCTTTAGTCTATGAGAATCTCGGCATCGGATGATGTAGCGGATAAGCCAGAGCCTCCAAACATGTGACCTCTAATAAGGGGACTTTCTGACAAACTTGAGGGAACAGGAGTAAGCACAAAAGTGGAACTTAATGATAGCCATGTCCCCCAAGCGCAGCCTTCTGGGGGCTTCTCATTCAAAATGCCATAAAGTGATATCGTTAAGCTTGCTAGTGCATTATATGTACCTAGCTTAACCAAGAATCTCCTTTCAATTTTAGTGATAACAAACTTGGGATATATTTTTGTTGGGTTTGATGATCTACAAGTTATAACTTGGAAAGGACCAATGAATCTTAGTCATGAGAAGGAGGACAAAAAACACCAAATCAGTTTACAAGGAGTATAGATGCATCAGCTGGAGTGGATGAGCTTTCACCCAAGATTGAGACATGCTTGTCCATGGTCTCATGGCTTTAGTCTAATAGAATCTCTGGCATCGGATCATATGTGGATAATGGAACCTCCAAACATGTGACCTCTAATAAGAGGACTTTCAACAAACTTCAGGAACAAGAGGTAAGCACAAAAGTGGAACTTGGTGATAATACCATGTATCTAGAAGGAAAAGTGGGATCCATCTCATTCAAAATGCCATAAAGTGATATCCTTAAGCTTGCTAGTGCATTATATGTACCTAGCTTAACCAAGAATCTCCTTTCAATTTTAGTGATAACAGACTTGGGATATATTTTTGTTGGGTTTGATGATCTACAAGTTCTAACTTGGAAAGGACCATTGAATATTGGTCATGAGAAGGAGGACAAAAAACACCAAATCAATTTGCAAGGAGTACAGATGCATCAACTAGAGTGGATGAACTTTCACCCAAGATTGAGACACGCTTGTCCATGATCTCATGCCTTTAGTCTAACAGCATCTCTGGCATCGGATGGTATGTGGATAATGGAGCCTCCAAACATGTGATCTCTAATAAGAGGACTTTCAAAAAACTTCAGGAACAAGAGGTAAGCACAAAAGTGGAACTTGGTGATAATACCATGTATCTAGAAGGAAAAGTGGGATCCATCTCATTCAAAATTCCATAAAGTGATATCCTTAAGCTTGCTAGTCGATTATATGTACCTAGCTTAACCAAGAATCTCCTTTCAATTTTAGTGATAACAGACTTGGGATATATTTTTGTTGGGTTTGATGATCTACAAGTTCTAACTTGGAAAGGACCATTGAATGTTGGTCATGAGAAGGAGGACAAAAAACACCAAATCAATTTGCAAGGAGTACAGATGCATCAGCTGGAGTGGATGAACTTTCACCCAAGATTGAGACACGCTTGTCCATGGTCTCATGCCTTTAGTCTAACAACATCTCTGGCATCGGATGGTATGTGAATAATGGATCCTCCAAACATGTGACCTCTAATAAGAGGACTTTCAACAAACTTCAGGAACAAGAGGTAAGCACGAAAGTGGAGCTTGGTGATAATACCATGTATCTAGAAGGAAAAATGGGATCCATCTCATTCAAAATGCCATAAAGTGATATCCTTAAGCTTGCTAGTGCATTATATGTACCTATCTTAACCAAGAATATCCTTTCAATTTTAGTGATAACAGACTTGGGATATATTTTTGTTGGGTTTGATGATCTACAAGTTCTAACTTGGAAAGGACCACTGAATCTTGGTCAGGTTTTGGCCAGAGGTATTTGAAAGAGTGGTTTGTACCAGTTCCAAAGAGATCCTATTGCAGCCCTTGTGCATGACAATGACAACTTGTATGAGCTTTGGCACAAGAGGATAGGTCACTTGCTCTATGGACTATGGTGTATTGCATTAACATATAGAGGCATGCTAAGCACCTGACATTTATCTTTGTGTTTATGAAGCAATTTGGCAGCTCCAAGAAGAACATGTGTATCATGCCCACAAGCATGTATTTTTGAAATATTCACACACTTGTGCTCCCTACCCACAAGCTCCTTCACATCATACATCAATTTTTCTGAATTAGTCAAGGCCAATGACCTAAGAAGGAACAAACAGTAGTGAAAACATAAACATGACTTTGATAAATGAAGAATAGTGAAACCAAACATAATTCAAACATTGCACTCATTTGGTTGTGGGATGGAGGCATTTATGTTCCTTTATAATTATCACACAAGGTTGCATCAAGCCTCATGAGTCATGTACCTAGTCTCCTTTATAGAGAATGGTTAGGATTAGATGCATATTAGGATGACCTTTGGCATATTCATAAATGTTTTTTATAGGCCCCAAAGTGTTATTGAAACAATTCTTAGTAGAAAATACTCCTATCTCCATAAAATCCCTTTGGTATGAATGCCAAAGTTTCTTTAGGGAGCATGGCACTCACCCTGAGCCACATTTCATTACCAAGTTTGTTGTATCATTTTATCTTAAGAAAACTTACAATTTTATCCCTAGAAATTGTCTAGAGACTTAGTCTTCTCTCTGGGTTGTGTAGGGAAAGGTCACCCTTGCAAATGAGATTATTTTGGAGGTGGCAATAACCAGCTGAATGGATTTTTCTGTCTCTCAAGTGCCAGTCACCATGATTTTTTATCTTGTTGTTGTCAGCTACTTGATTAGCACAAGGTTGCAAGTTTATTGTGCCAAGTTCCTTCCTTGTTAATGTTGATGGCCTAAAAACCAGGTCTGTGTCGGGGCACCTATCTCCTGGTATGATGCCTTATTCCTTCCTGATGAGAATGATTACTAAGCCATATATTGTCGTGCAAGGGAAGGAAGGGTTTAGTAGGTTTTTTTCAAAACCTAGCTTGAATCGTTGGTCAGCAATTTGAAATATATTCTTATTCTTGCAAGGCACTAAGGGATTGGGCTTTAGCTAGAGTAATTGCAGGGTGAGGAAATGAGGGAAGAATCCATAATGATGTTGATTGGGTTACATACATTGATGGAAGAAATTTGATGACAGATTTTGTCTTTAATCTTTGTGGGAGGAAATCAATTGGTGTAGAAGACAATACTCTGTTGCTTGACCAAGTCTAGAAGCAGAGTAAATGGCCTTTTATCAGGTTAGAAAGGACTGGAAGAAACTCCAGAAATAGGCCCATTGATGGCTTCTTTTATTCATAATGTTGTACATATTCCATTAATTTTAACACACAAAACTAGGCATTGTTAGTATGGTTACTTTTTTATCCTTGCTTGTAACAAATTATGAAAACAGACCAACAATTTCACAAATTCCAAACTCACAACATATTTTGAGGGAATGTTATTCCTTTACAGTTACATTCTTTGTTATAGGTTGTACCATTTCCTTCCTTGTAAGTTGGTCTACAATTTTTTCTAGTGGTTGCTCTTGCTTTACATTTATATCGTTTTTTATAGAGTGTACCATTTCCTGCCTCGTAAGATGGTCTACAAGTTATTATATGGGATCATTAAAACCTAAAGCTAGAAAACTGATATATATTAATCAATAATCTCACACAAATATAATTATACTTTTCTCAAAATTGAGGATGAAAAGTTATATAGGGAAACTTTAATATTTATCCTTGATTGAATTGTAAACATTGTTACTGCAACCTACCATTAAAAATCAAAGAAACTAGTCAACTAAGAACAAGACAACATAAGAGTTATACATACACTGGCAAGACTCAAGAGGATCACTCTCTCGAGAAAAAATCTTTGGCAGGCACAAAATTGCAAAGGATGTAGCTACAATTGGATCTGAAGTAATGTGTGGGATAGTTGGATGTCCACCATTTCCTTCTATATCAACTTCAAAAATGCTTGACCCTGCCAAAATTGGCCCTGGGCTTTGATGCTATAGTCCCAGTTGACTGAATAGGTGTAAAATGAATTTCAAATATGGCTTCTGCATCTCTAAGTTCACCTTCACGAATCATGTCAGCAATACCTCCACCTCCTTTGGCAGGTTGAAAAATAAGTCTTACAGTGCCCTTCAAAAGTTCATGGTAAAGCAAAGAAATATTTACATTAGTGAAATGGGCAATTGTATTACCCAAAAACCCATATGAAATAAAATAATACAAAAATACAACCAAACATATTTAAAATATATTGAAGAATATAAAGCATCAGATTAAGTAGGTCTAATAAATGAATTACAGTAAATCTATGGCCATAATGAAAAGTGTATAGTCTAGGTAAAATTTAAACTCAATTAAGAAAAAAAAATTGAATCCATCTGAAAGTGTATCATCCTTTAATTTAAAGTTTGAACTATTTATCACTTGCATCTGGAACCTCTGTGGCTCGTTTGGCTAAGTCTGCTTATACTGCAATGAGGGATGGTTTCAGGGCAGGGACTGGTAACCTAAAATCTGCAGGTGGGTTTTCTCTTTTTGATACCTACTATGATTTATCAGGGCTGAAAACTGTGAAAGTTCCAACTGTGGTCTTTCATTTCCAGTGTCAAGCCGATGCTTCTCAACCTGCTACTAATTATATCATTCCTATGCATAGTTCTGCCATTTTCTTCTTTGCCTTTGCTGGAAACACTGGTGGGCTCTCCATTGTTGGTAATATCCATCAGCAAGGGTACCATGTAGTGTTTGACAATCTGAAAAATCGTGTAGGATTTAAAGCTAGTTCATGCCTGGTCTAGGAGAGCTCTGTTTATTTGATTTTGAATTTTACTTGTATGGTATACCCAAATTAATCTTCTTATATACTGTCCCCTGCTCAATCGCTCTCTGAATCGTTGGCCAGAAATTTGAAATATATTCTCATGCCCGCAAAGCACTAAGGGATTGGGTTTTAGCTAGAGTAATTGGAGGGCAAGGAAATGAGAGAAGAAAATATAATGATGTTGATTGGGTTACAGACATTGATGGAAGAAATTTGATGACAGATTTTGTCTTTAATCTTTGTGGGGGGAAATCAATTGGTGTAGAAGACAATACTCTATTTCTTGAATAAGTCTAGAGGCAGAGGAAATGGCCTTGTACCAAGTTAGAAAGGATTGGAAGCAACTCCAGAAATAGGTCCATTGATGGACGCTTTTATTCATAGCGTTGTACATATTCCATTAATTGTAACACACAAAATTAGGCATTGTTAGTATGGTTAACTTTTTATCCTTGATTGTAGCAGCTTCTGAAAGCAGACCAACAATTTCACAGATTTCAAACTCACAACATATTTCGAGGGGATGCTATTCCTTTACAGTTACATTCTTTGTTATAGGTTGTACCATTTCCTTCCTTGTAATATGGTCTACAAATTTTTGTAGGGGTTGCTCTTCCTTTACAGTTATATTGTTTGTTATAGAGTGTACCATTTCCTACCTCGTAAGATGTTCTACAAGTTATTATATGGGATCATTGAAACCTAAAGCTATAAAATTTATATAGATTGATCAATAATCTCACACAAGTATAATTATACTTTTCTCAAAATTGAGGATGAAAAGTTATATAGGGAAACTTTAATATTTATCCTTGATTGAATTGTAAACATTGTTACTGCAACCTACTATTAAAAATGAAATAAACTAGTCAACCAAGAACAAGGTAGCAGAAGAGTTATACATACACTGTCAAGACTCAAGAGGATCACTCTCTCGAGAAAAAATATTTGGTAGGCACAAAATTGCAGAGGATGTAGCTACAATTGGATCTGTAGTAATGTGTGGGATAGTTGGATTTCCACCTTTTCCTTCTATAACAACTTCAAAAATGCCCGACCCTGCCAAAATTGGCCCTAGGCTTTGACGCTATAGTCCTAGTTGACTGAATAGGTGTAAATGCATTTCAAATATGGCTTCTGCATCTCCAAGTGCACCTTCACAATTCATGTGAGTAGTACCTCCACCTCCTTCTTTGGCAGGTTGAAAAATAAGTCTTACAGTGCCCTTCAAAAGTTCATGGTAAAGCAAAGAAAGTTTTATATTAGTGAAATGGACAGTTGTATTACCTAAGAACCCATATGAAATAAAATAATACAAAACTACAACCAAATATATTTAAAATATATTGAAGAATATAAAACATCAGATTAAGTAGGTCTAATAAATGGAATTACGGTAAATCTATGGCCATAATGAAAGAGCGTATAGTCTAGGTAAAATTTAAACTCAAGTAAGAAAACAAATTTGAATTCATCTGAACGTGTATCATCCTTATATTAAAGTTTGAACTATTTATCACTTGCATCCGAGTGTATCGCATTAACATATAGAGGCATGCTAAGCACCTGACATTTATCTTTGTGTTTATGAAGCAATTTGGGCAGCTCCGAGAAGAACATATGTATTATGCCCACAAGCATGTATTTTTCCAAATATTCACACACTTGTGCTCCCAATCCACAAGCTCCTTCACATCATACATCGGATCACTGAATTAGTCAAGGCCAATGACCCAAGAAGGAAAAAACAATGAGTGAAAACATAAAACAATTCCTCTTTGCATGCTCAATATCCACCCCGATTTTTGTAGCAGGCATGTCCGTGGAATACAACAAGGGTGATTTGTCTGCCTTTGAAAATTTGGAATGTGGAGAGGTGGATAAATGTAGTAAAAATTTTGAGTTGTGATTATTATGACTTTTGCAGCACCCCCATTTGGTAGTAACCTATGAGGAAAGAGTTATGTATGTCGTACTGAGAGCCCAAACATTTATCAATGGTCGCTTCCCTAAAACAAATTATATAAAAATTCAAAGAGACATCCTGTCGAACAAAAATATATAACAATATGCAAGCACCAATAGCACTGAACAGTGCCAACGTATAAATATTACCATCATTTCCACCAATTGATAGCAAAAATCTTTGCCCTACAATAGCCATGACATGACCAAAGCGAGATCCGAGGACCAGGTCCATGCACAACTACCCTTCCAAGGCATCAAGTTTTCAAACTAACATAGTATAGAATTCCAACAATATACTAGAATGTTCTTCTCTACAAATTTTAGTTATAGCTTTCAATATAAAATTATTACCTTTGCCACCGTGATTTTTGTTGAGTTATATCAAGGACATGTAAATCTTCTGATGACAGCCCTACAAGACTAATACCACCCTGCAAATGATGTAATCAAAAAAAAAGGAAGAGACTATTTTAGGATCAAGAAAAACCCACACCTCCTGTGAACAAACATAACACAGATAAAAGAGATTTTAAAGCACACCTGGATCACAACCATGCTACCAACAGCAGTTGCAGCATGTGAAACACGGGGTGATGGTGATTCCCCCAAAGGATGGAGCCTGAAATCAGTATTATTAATGAGAGAACTGGACATGTGTAAAATCAAAACTTATGGTCAAAACAATTAACTTGTGTAGAGAGAAATTGGTATTTATGTCCTCATATTCTAGTATTTAAATGGATGCACTACCACATCTCTGGAATATTGAGAAGACAAATCTATTTGTTTTAACTTTTTTCCCCTCTAAGCTTGGTTTTAATCTTAAACATAAGGAACATGAATATGATGAAATGAAATGGAACATCCTACCATCCTATGCTACAATTTAAGTTCCATGGATCTACTACCACATCTCCGGAATATTGAGGAGACAAATCTATGAGTGCTAACCTTTTTCTTCTAAGATTGGTTTTAATTTATACATATGGAATATAAATCGATAACATCTAAATTTTAACAAAAAAAATGAATTTAAACTATCAATAGTTGAATATTTAGAAGAGTCCAACAATGATCCGGAAGCATTTGATTGAAAAATAGGTGTTAGAAATAAGTTATACAACTGCTGTTGGTAGCATGGTTGTGATCCCGGTGTGCTTTAAAATCTCTTTTATCACGTGTTATGTTTGTTCACGGGAAGTGTGGGTTTTACTTGATCCTAAACTAGTCTCTTCCTTTTTTGTTGATTACATCATTTGCGGGGTGGTATTGGTCCCTGCGAGGGCTTTCATCGGAAGATCTGCATGTCCTTGATCTAACTCAACAAAAAAGCACGGTGGCATAGGTAATAATTTTATATTGAAAGCTATAACTGAAATTTGTAGAGAAGAACATTCTAGTATATTGTTGGAATTCTATACTATGTTGTTTGAAAACTTGATGCCTTGGCGAGGGGTAGTTGTGCATGGACACAGTCCTGGATCTCGCTATGGTCATGTCATGGCTCTTGTAGGGCAAAGATTTTTGCTAGAAATTGGTGGAAATGATGGTAAGATTTATACGCTGGCACTTGTTCAGTGCTATTGGTGCCTGCATATTGTTATATATTTTTGTTCGACGAGATGGCTCTTTGAATTTTTATATAATTTGTTTCGAGGGAAGCGACCATTGATAGATTTTTGGGCTCTGGATACGCGCTAGAACCTCTAAATGAATTTCTTTCTCTTGTTCATTTTCCTCTAATGCCACTTCCTTCACTTCAAAAGGTATGCCATATAAGCTGTTGATGTTTGTAGAAAATTATTTTTCGAACAGTTCTCTCTTCAACGATCTTGATATAGACATATATGTGATTATATGGAACTAGTAGCATGTACCAATCACTTGACACTTTTCAATTGTCGCTGCATTTGGGAGCGGAGTAACCTAAAGCAAGCAAAATTCCGAGTCTTTCGATAGCTAGTTAGTGAGAACAAATTATTTATGTAGCTTTGCCCTTTGATATAATTTTTTGTAATCTTGCTTCATGAAATGAAAAATAGGAAGTGATGGGCGAGTTTTCCATGTAAATGAGATAATGGAGATGCTTCGATATCTCGAGACAGATGCAAGCAATGCGACAAATGAACAGAAGTAAGTCGCTATATTAAGATTCATGTTATAATCTGACCCTGTATTGTGTACAAGTGAAAAGTTCCTATTTATGTATTCTTTTTTCAGGATTGATGGCCTTTTTTTCTACTTAATAATACTTGATCTCAAGATATATGGGTACGTGCACCTTTCAAAGTCATTTTGGCGTAAACACTCAAGGGCGGCAACTAGGTAATTTTATCATGTTCCATCCAAGACCATCGAGCTTTAAGAAACTCTTGCACATACGTGATGGTGATCATAATGGAGTAATTCATTATGTTGGCACTTCATATGGTGAACACCCATGGATGAATCCTGTGCTAGCAAAAGGTATTATGAGGAAGTCTCTCGGATATGTTTATTCACACCATAAAGTTGTCTTCAATGCAAATGTTTAATTGATCCAACCATAGCAACAAGAAAATGAGTGCGAGTAAAAAGTTTTATCATAGGTCCCATTCCTTATTTATATCCGAGTTTCCTTTCATTAAAATATATACAAGGGAAGGATGCCCAAAAAATGTCATCTCATCTATTAGTTAGACTACTATAAAATATGAGATGATTAATTTACTTTCGTGATTTTTAGAAGGCATTGGCATTTTGAGTGTCTAGTATTTAATGTTCGAGTTGTTGTGATGACATTCCAAAATTCTTTTGTTAACCAATTATGATATACTTACATATTATAAACTTAAGAAAAAAATACAAAAAAAAACTAAAATTTAATGCTTCAATTGCTATTTGCTTGATTATGAAAATTAAAGTACAACTTTTTGAATTTAAAATGTCTCAATTTCTATTTTCTTGATTATGAAAATCAAAATACAACCTTTTAAATTTAAATACCCTATCATCCTCTCTTTTCACCTTTTGGGGCACAAATAATTAATGACATACTTCAAATTTTATAGTTACACCCTCTTTGACACCTGGAAGGATGCCTCGGACTCTGTGCTCTCCATATATCAAAAACTCATAGAAGGAGGCCTTCGCATATGGGTATATAGGTATGCAAGCATTTCCATACTAAACTTAGCTGACATGCTCCAACACCTTGATTTTTTTTCTCTCGTTACAAGTAAAAATTTGATTATATGATATATTTTTGGTTTATTGAAAAATGTTGTAGTGGAGATACTTATGCTCGAGTTTTCAATCATATCGACCAGATATTGTATGGATCAACTTAAGCTTCCTATCAAAAGAGCATGGCAACCTTGGTTTCATGAGCAACAGGCAACAATCTTTTATACATTTTTCATTTCAACATTTTTCTAAAAATCGACAATACCTATTATAAGTTAGTTTTTTCAAGAAATAGCTTACCTATTATAAGTTACTTGTCAAGAAATAGTGAAGCTATTACTTACTATTATTTGTTGAAAGTTTATTAATTAGTATTATTTGTTTTCGGCTATGTTGTCTTAATTCATGCGGGTGGTCGGATGGACTCAAGACTATGAAGGTCTGAAATTTGCCACGGATGGACTCAAGACTATGAAGATCGAAATTTGAAGGTCGTAGTAGATCATACATGTTGATTAGTGCCTACTAGCAAGCTGGTGGCTCTTTGGGTGGTGGTTGTATTGCTTGTGTTGATTATAGTTAATTTTCTTTGTATGGCTAGATTAATTTGTTTGTAGATTATTGTTTATTATTAGCTTCTTGTGCAAGTCAAGCTACAAGGGTCTCACGGTGAGATAAATCCATTGAGTTAAATTTTAATAAGTTAAAAAGCTAACTCCATTGAGTTATTTTTTTGTTAAGTTAAAACTAGGGGCTTGCATGATTATATATTTTACAAGGATTATGCCAATATGTGTTGAACATTTTTTAAAAATCAATGCCTATTATACAATTTCAAGGACTGCCATAACTCCTCACATAATTCTTTAAAAGGGTGCTAGCTCAATGGAAGAGCACCTCGCTATGCGGGTGAGGTTGGTGGTTCGATTCCACTGTACCCTAACATGAATTATTCAATGATATTGTATATTTTTTTAGTTAAATATTTTATATTGATTTATTTTAATGGTGAGATATTTTTTCTGGATTCATTGTTTTATATTGTCTCCGAAGAGACAATAGATAGGATTAAAAACATTGTCTCCATAAAGGCAATATGTCTTTAATTTCCAACTATTGTCTTTGGAGAGACAAAAATGAAAAGCTCGTCTTTGAAGAGACAAAAATGAAAATTGTCTTTGGAGAGACAAAAATTCTTGTGTTATTTATTGTCTTTATAGAGACAATATTTTAAGACAATTTAATTTTAAGACGATTTAATTTGAGACACCCGCTAAAGACAATATTTAAGACAATACACAAGTTTTCTTTTGTCTCAAATTAAAGACAATTTACCCAAAAATTGTCTTAAATATTGTCTTAAAACCCCCCTTTATGTTGTAGTGTGTATATGTTTTTTTATCTTGTTCTTGTACATTAAGTACCTAATCATAGTTGTAGAGTGGGTACACAAAGATGCTACTCAATTTTAGATATACGTTTTTTATCTTGTTCTTGTACATTAAGTATCTAATCATAGTTATGAATGGATACACAAAAAATACTACTCAATTTTAATGCAAAAAATATCACGCTGAGCCTAACATTTTTGAAATACACACCATTCAAAAAAAGCATGGGGTGATGGTGATTCCCCCAAAGGATGGAGCTTGAAATTAGTATTATTAATGAGAGAAGCCGATGGACATGTGTAAAATCAAAACATATGGTCAAAACAATTAACTTGTGTAGAGAGAAATTGGTATTCCTATCCTCATATTCTAGTATTTAAATGGATGCACTACCACATCTCTCGAATATTGAGAACACAAATCTGTTTGTTTTAAATTTTTTCCCCTCTAAGCTTGGTTTTAATTTTAAACATAAGGAACATGAATATGATGAAATGAAATGGAACAAAAAAAAAAAAATCCTACCATCCTATCCTACAATTTAAGTTCCATGGATCTACTACCACATCTCTAGAATATTGAGGAGACAAATCTGTGAGTGCTAACCTTTTTCTTCTAAGACTGGTTTTAATTTAGACATATGGAATATAAATCGATAACATCTGAATTTTAACAAAAAAATTAATTTAAACTATCAATAGTTGAATATTTAGAAGAGTCCAACAATGATTTGGAAGCATTTGATTAAAAATAGGTGTTAGAAATAAGTTTTGTAAAGCTGTTGTTGGTAGCATTGGTTGTGATCTAGGTGTGCTTTAAAATCTCTTTTATACGTGTTATGTTTTGTTTCACATGAAGTGTGGGTTTTACTTGATCCTAAAGTAGTCTCTTCCTTTTTGTTGATTACATCATTTGCGGGGTGGTATTGGTCCGTAGAGCTTTCATCGGAAGATCTACATGTTCTTGATCTAACTCAACAAAAAGCATGATGGCATAGGTAATAATTTTATATTGAAAGCTATAAGCTGAAATTTGTAGAGAATAACATTCTAGTATATTGTTGGAATTCTATACTATGTTGTTTGAAAACTTGATGCCTTGCGGGGGTAGTTGTGCATGGACACGGTCCTGGATCTTACTATGGTCATGTCATGGCTCTTGTAGGGCAAATATTTTTGCTAGAAATTGGTGGAAATGATGGTAAGATCTATGCGCATGGCATGTTCGATGCTATTGGTGCTCACATATTTGTTTATATATTTTTTGTTCGGTGGGATGGCTCTTTGAATTTTTATATAATTTGTTTCGGGGAAGCGACCATTGATAGATTTTTTGGGCTCTGGATACGGCTAGAACCTCTAAATGAATTTCTTTCTCTTGTTCATTTTCCTCTAATGCCACTTCCTTCACTTCAAAAGGTATGCCATATAAGCTATTGATGTTTGTGAAAATTATTTTTCGAACAGTTCCCTCTTCATTGATCTTGATATAGACATATATGTGATTATATGGAACTAGTGGCATGTACCATCACTTGACACTTTTCAATTGTCTGCCGATTTGGAGCAGGAGTAACCTAAGCAAGCAAATTCCGAGTCTTTCGATGGCTAGTTAGTGAGAACAAATTATTTATGTAGCTTTCCCTTTGATATAATTTTTTGTAATCTTGCTTCATGAAATGAAAAATAGGAAGTGATGGGCGAGTTTTCCATGTAAACGAGATAATGGAGGTGCTTCAATATCTCGAGACAGGATGCAAGCAATGCGAGCAAAATGAACGAAGTAAGTCGCTATATTAAGATTCATGTTATAATCTGACCCTTTGTTGTGTACAAGTGAAAAGTTCCTATTTATGTATTCGTTTTTCAAGATTGATGGCCTTTTTTTCTACTTAATAATACTTGATCTCAAGATATATAGGGTACTGGGCACCTTTCAAAGTTATTTGGCGTAAACACTCAAGGGCAACAACTAGGTAATTTTATCATGTTCCATCCAAGACCATCGAGCTTTAAGAAACTCTTGCACATACATGATGGTGATCATAATGGAGTAATTCATTATGTTGGCACTTCATATGGTGAACACCCATGGATGAATCATGTGCTAGCAAAGGTATTATGAGGAAGTCTCTCGAGATATGTTTATTCACACCATAAAGTTGTCTTCAATGCAAATGTTTAATTGATCCAACCATAGCAACAAGAAAATGAGTGCGAGTAAAAGTTTATCGTAGGTCCCATTCCTTATTTATATCCGAGTTTCCTTTCATTAAAATATATACAAAGGAGGGGATGCCCAAAAAAATGTCATCTCATCTATTAGTTAGACTACTTTAAAAATATGACATGATTAATTTAGTTTCATGATTTTTAGAAGGCATTGGCATTTTGAGTGTCTAGTATTTAAAGTTCGAGTTGTTGTGATGACATTCCAAAATGACTTTTGTTAACCAATTCTAATATACTTACATATTATAAACTTAAGAAAAAAATACAAAAAAAAACTAAAATTTAATGCTTCAATTTGCTATTTGCTTGATTATGAAAATTAAAGTACAACTTTTTTGAATTTAAAATGTCTCAATTTCTATTTGCTTGATTATGAAAATCAAAATACAACCTTTTAAATTTAAATACCCTATGAGCCTCTCTTTGCACCTTTTTGAGGCACAAATAATTAATGACATACTTCAAATTTTATAGTTACACCCTCTTTGACACCTAGAAGGATGCCCAGGACTATGTGCTCTCCATATATCAAAAACTCATAGAAGGAGGCCTTCGCATATGGGTATATAGGTATGCAAGCATTTCCATACTAAACTTAGCTGACACGCTCCAACACCTTGATTTTTTTCTGTTACAAGTAAAAATTTGATTATATGATATATTTTTGGTTTATTGAAAATGTTGTAGTGGAGATACTTATGCCGAGTTTCGATCATATCGACCAGATATTTGTATGGATCAACATAAGCTTCCTATCAAAAGAGCATGGAAACCTTGGTTTCATGAGCAACATGCAACAATCTTTTATACATTTTTTCATTTCAACTTTTTCTAAAAATACGACAATACCTATTATAAGTTAGTTTTTCAAGAAATAGCTTACCTATTATAAGTTACTTGTCGACGAAATAGTGAAGCTATTACTTACTATTATTTGTTGAAAGTTTTATTAATTAGTATTATTTGTTTTCGGCTATGTTGTCTTAATTCATGCGGGTGGATTGGATGGACTCAAGACTATAAAGGTCCGAAATTTGCCACGGATGGACTCGAAGACTATGAAGGTCTGAAACTTTGAAGCTCGTAGTAGATTATACATAGTTGATCAGTGCCTACTAGAAAGTTTGGTGGCTCTTTGGGTGGTGGTTGTATTTTTTGTGTTGATTATAGTTAATTTTCTTTGTATGGATAGATTAATATGTTTGTAGATTATTGTTTATTATTATCTTTTTGTGCAAGCCAAGCTACAAGGGTGTCACGATGAGCTAACTCTCTTGAGTTATTTTTTTTATTAAGTTTAAAAAAGCTAACTCCATTGAGTTATTTTTTTATTAAGTTAAAAATAGGGGCTTGCATGATTATATATTTTACAATGATTATGTCATTATGTGTTGAACATTTTTTAAAAATGAATTCCTATTATACAATTTGAAGGACTACCATAACTCCTCACATAATTCTTTAAAGGGTGCTAGCTCAATGGAAGAGCACTTGCTATGCAGGAGGTTGGTGGTTCGATTCCACTATACCCTAACATGAATTATTCAATGATATTGTATATTTTTTTAGTTAAATATTTTATATTGATTTATTTTAATGGTGAGATATTTTTTGGATTCATTGTTTTATATTGTCTCCAAAGAGACAATAGATAGGATTAAAAACATTGTCTCCATAAAGACAATATGTCTTTAATTCCAACTATTGTCTTTGGAGAGACAAAAAATGAAAGCTGTCTTTGAAGAGACAAAAATAAAATTGTCTTTTGGAGAGACAAAAATTCTTGTGTTATATATTGTCTTTATAGAGACAATATTTTAAGACAATTTAATTTTAAGACGATTTAATTTGAGACACACGCTTAAAGACAATATTTAAGACAATACACAAGTTTTCTTTTGTCTCAAATTAAGACAATTTACCCAAAAAATTGTCTTAAATATTGTCTTAAAACCCACCTTTATGTTGTAGTGTGTATATGTTTTTTTATCTTGTTCTTGTACATTAAGTACCTAATCATAGTTGTAGAGTGGGTACACAAAGATGCTACTCAATTTTAGATATACGTTTTTTTATCTTGTTCTTGTACATTAAGTATCTAATCATAGTTATGAATGGATACACAAAAAATACTACTCAATTTTAATGCAAAAAAGATCACGTGAGCCTAACATTTTTGAAATACACACCATTCCAAAATAAATGTACAAATTCTTGTTACATTAAGTTCAGTTCTTATCAAACCTCCACATCGACTAAATGACCTCAAAAATAAATATGCACACATTATTTTTTTAAAAATCTACACATGTTTAGAGAACGATGTACATGCTTTTCAAAATTCCACTTGGGTATTCCCCGTGTATATATAAAAAAAAGACAAAATCTCAGGTTCATATTATTTCTTACGGACTCCACAAACTCTGAAAAAAAAATTGGCAACCAAAACATGTGTGTGCTCATCGGCCAAAGCCTCCTCCCTATTAAAGGTAAGTTATTCTAACTTCCTTTTTTTTGGCCTTTTTATTCTTATTGTTTAAACATAAAAGTTAATTAAATTAATTTTAAAGTTTTTTTTAAATGCAAAATTAATTTAAACACAATCCTCATGGCTAGAGACCCTCAACCCAATCAAGAAACCAACCTTGTAGTAAATCCACAAGAAAACATAAATTTTGAGAGAAAATATAAAAAAAGTCTTGAACTCTTTTCAATTTTATATATTTCTTGTTGTATTCTAGCTTGTCTAATCTCCATGAAAAAGGTTTGGAAAATATTCCTTTTAATTTACACAAAATGTAGAAATAACCAATTTCATGTATTGTAGACACTTATCTTAATAATGTAAGTCGAGTCTACCACAAACAATTAAATGGTGTAAGGACACTTATCCCAACTAATGAGATTGATTCTTATGCAATCCAATTTACGGAGTGCAGTTTCACATCTAAAGGCAGTCATGGTCCTGTAGAGAAGAATTGAGCTTCCATAGCTAGTTCTTAATGGGGCCTCCTACAACAAGCTCCCATTTCCAAAGTTGGTTTGAGGCTTTCCCCTTTTCACCTTCTGCTAACCTCTTTTTCCTTTTTGGGATAACTATCCATCAAGAGAGTAAATTGACCTTAGAGGCTTTTTCCCCTCTCACCTTCTACTAACCTCCTTTTCCTTTCTTGAACAACCATCCTCAAGGGAGGAAATCAAAGCTGAGCTTCCATAACTGGTTCTTTATGGGGCCTCCTCCAACAAGCTCCCATCCCCCCAAAGTTAGCCCGAGGCTTTTCCCCTACCTCCTTTTCCTTTCTAGGATAACTATTCCCTCATAAGAGGAAATCAAATTGAGCTTCCATAGCTAGTTCTTAAAAGGGCCTCCTCCAACAAACTCCCATTCCCAAAGTTAGCTTGAGGTTTTTCACATTTTTGCCAACTCCCTTTTCCTTTTTTGGAATAACTATCCCTAAAGAAAAAAAAATCCAAAAAAAGCAACTTCCTTTGCCCAACTACCCATAATTACGTGAAATGTAAAATCCTCTTTATTTATACACATCAAAATTCTTATCCTAAACCTCTTTATTTATACACATCAAAATTCTTATCTGAAATCCTCTTTATTTATAAACATCAAAATTTTTATCTTACTCTAGACATGGGGTTTGCACTTTGTAAAATAAGTCATAAGAAATAAAATAAACATTTACATATTTACTATAAAGTTTTACACATACATTCTGAAATTAAAAAAAATCAAAATTTGAAAATTTCAATTACAATTCAATTGAACTAAAATTAAAATTCAAGGTTTAAATCATTAACAATGAATCAAAAAATAAAACAAAATAATAATAATAATTTGGTTTTTTCAACTCTTACACTGACACAATAAATATTATTTAATTTATTTTAATATTTTTTTCCCAATATTAACAACTAAGAAAATGCCACTTAAAAATATTTCTTAATTACCAATTTCCCATGAAAAATCGCATTCCAATTAAACATCTTATTATCTGCCAGATTCTTGAGTTTGGGAAGATCAAGCATAAAACCAAACTTACAGAATAAATCAATCCCGGTAACGGAAGGGTGGAGTTATCAGAATACCAGCAAGGCCAAAAAGGAAACATTATTTTCCTGAGAAGTAGAAAGTTTAAAGGTCCGAAAATGTTTTTTCGACGACAAAGAGGACATGTAGGGTTAAGAACCAGCCACGAGGTTACGCATTGCAGAATGGAAAATATGGTTGCATGCCAATTTCAACGGTAGTGTCGAAGAATCAGAAGAATCAGCACCTTCAACTGCAAACTCATTGTGGCATATAGGGCACACTTCCGACGCTTTCTCCTCCAACGTCCCATCAATGGATGCCATTGTTCCGACCCTTTCTGTAATATCTTGGAGGCCACCATGACAATACGGCAGAAAATGGAAAACAGGGTCATTCTCAGGCAATGCTCCTTCAAACCATTGGGTGCTGATCAGCTGCACAATACTATGTGCACCATTCTCGTCCAAGTAGAAGTTCACGGAGATTCCTAGCTGTCTCAGGAGAGGCCAAATGCTCTCTTCACCATATATAGAACACCCCAAAAAAATGAAATTCAGAACTTGAGATAACATGGCCGGATTGAAGTGAATGTCAATAAATCTGTTGAATTTACGGTATAAATCTCGCAGAAAAGAAGCCCACTCTTCAAAAGTAGCTTCTCTTCTTGCCACACGTACGTTAAATTCATGGCATAACGCTACCTCATGCTCCTCGGACTTGCCAAATTTGCGTGCATTATCCTCAGCCACCCACAGTTCAGAGGTGGCACTCTCATAAATTTGACGAGATGCACTGCTTCTGTCCATATTCGATGTGCTTCAACAGATTCTTTTGAATTCGAACCAGATGATCTCTTCCTGCTCTCTTGCTCCAACTTTTTGGACTCACTATTTCTATCCAGCTATGGACAACGAAGGTAACCACAAAATAATCCAAAGTGTTTGCATAGCTAATTGCTTTATTCAATTCCTTCCGGGTATATGATTATAAAAACTTAAAATAGCTAAAACTAGACCTGCTAATTTTCATTCACAAACGACAGTTAAACTTAATAATAGACTCAACTTAATGTCTAACTCAAAGTCTAACTCAAATTATGAGCTATTAACTAGAGAAATTATTTTCTAACATTATCAAATTATTTAAATAAAATTAATTTATATCAATGTATTAAGTTAAAATAATAATAATTTTATAATAAAATAAAATAAAATGGTAACTATTTTCCATTTTAGTTTTACAATGAGAATCCGTATATAAATTAAATAAAGAGTATTTTTTTCCATTTATATTTATATTATTTCTAAGATATCTTTTATATTATTATAATTTAAAAAAAATAAAAAATATATAAATTATTATTTTATTTTAAATTAATGATATTATTAATTATGAAAATAATTAATATTTATATATATATATATATATATATATATATATATATAACAAATTAATAAAAATTTAATTATTTATATTTTTAATTAAATTAAAAAATTAAAAATAATATAATTATTTTAATATAAATTTCAATTATTATTAAAAATATATATATAAATATTTCTAAAAATTACATTCGGAGATCCTTTTCAAATGATATTTCAATTATTATTAAAAAAATATAGATATTTCTAAAAATTAAAAACAACTGTTTATTTGGGTGAGATGGAGACCCTTTTCGAATGATATTAAATTAATGGACTCGCCTCGACTGAAGAGTGAACAAAAGTTAACAGTATTATTGTGATAGCTTGCAGATCACTCATTCCGGATTACATTTCGCCCTTTTGTTTAAAATATAATTATCAAGTTTCAATTTGAATTCGGATTCAATACATTAATTACTTTTAAAAAAATGAGATCTTATATTTTATAAAAATTAAAATAGTTTTTTTTCCACAAAATATTACATAATTTTTTACTATGAATAAATTATTTTCTTTCTTTATTTTGCAAGTAAAGGCTTTTAATAGTATTAATTAAATTGTTATTTATGAATAAACTATTTTCTTTCTTTATTTGATAGATTAAGATGTTTAATGATATTAATAGTTATTTATATATTTAATGTTGGATACATTTACCAAAACAAAAGTAAATACATATTTTCTAATAAATGAATAATCTCACAGATGAAAGTTATATATTACCCCAAAACCCATAAGAAAAAAATTATTTTTTATAAAATATTTTAATTTAATAATAATAATAATAATAATAATAATAATAATAATAATAACTTATTAAAAAAAATTTGAAAACCTCATAATATTTGAAAAAACCTACCAAGTAGAGTCCACATCAATAAAATGAACCATTTACTTTTGCACAATGAACAGTTATAAAATAAACCATTTACTTTTGTACAATGGACTGTTACAGTATGGTTGGAGCTGGGATGCCCTGTGAACGATTATCACTGCCATTTATACATATTGTGTTATGGAATCTAATTGTTCTTATGGGTTAAATCACATTAAATCACCCTCTTCAATTCCGTTTCCATTTCAAATAGTTATTTAATTTTTTTTATTAATATAGTTAATTTATTTATGTATTTAATTTTATAATAATTTTTTGACGATATAAATAAATATTTCTTTGTAAAGAATTTTTTTTATTAATATAGTTAATTTATTTATGTATTTAATTTTATAATATTTTTTGATGATATAAATAAATATTTCATTGTAAAGTGAGAGAATTTTACATAATAGGTTAGGTTTTTAAAAAGTTTGAGGAATATATTTAACCACTAAATGTATATAATGAAAGATAATGCAAAGAAAAATTATTATTAATAATGAAAATATTTATGATGTGATTAATTTTAGATATTTATTTCAATTATGAATCATAAAATCTTAAATCAAATAATGAAAATATTATATTAAAAAATTTATTTAAATAATAAATTTAAATATTAAATTAATAATTTTTTATTAATAAAAATAATGTTGAATATAATTAATATTTTATCCATAAAGTGTCATGGATATTCCATTAGAGAGTTCCTCACAACATATTTAATAATACTATATTAAAATTTTGAAAATTTTACATTATCATAGTTTATTAAACTTTAAAATATGTGGATTTAACTCTAATTATTGCATCCATGCCAATGAAAATTATGCAAAAAAGTAGAAAATGAAAAAATAAGCTCACCCACACACATAAGACACAAGATTTTCTTCCTGGGAAACCCTTTCGAGCGCTGAAAGGTGAGGCGACTTCACTTTGTTTCTTTGTCTGGAAATATGGCTACATGTACAAAGAAGTAATTCATGTGGCCCATGGGCTACTACAGCGCACAAATCCTATCTATGTGCTCTACCTTCTATCTCTCTTAGCTATCTTTGCTCAACTATGAAACAAAATGCTCTTGATCTAGGTAGATATTGGTGGCCACCACCTATTCCATTTGGACCCCCACCATCAGTTCTTTCAGCTTTGCACTTTCAGCACAACTTACTATTTTTAGCAGGTTTTTGGTTTCTGAACTTTCGGAGTTTTTTTGGGGCTTAATGATCCAGGTGGATATTGGTGGTCACCCACCTATTCCATTTGAACCCCTACCATCAGTTCTTTCAGTTTTTCATTTTCAGCACCACTTACTATTTTAAGTAGTTTTTCGGATCCTAAACTTTCAAAGCCATTTTGAGGCCCTAAACGACATTTTTTGGGAAAACCAGGAGCAACATGGGTCCATGAAACATGTTGCTCACACCGAAAGTTGTACTCCTCGGATAGATCTTTATATCGAGGAATGATGAGCATCAAACGGAGATCGTATGCCAAAGTTACGTCCCCGGGAAGTTGAAACACCAATTTACCCAAACGGGACCCATAGTTTTGATGCTTTATCTCCTAGGGATAGATTTTGGATGTTTAGAGTTTTCCATTTGTTTCTCAATAATAAATAGGCCCTCGAACCTCATTGTAACACAGTTCAGAGGTTGTAGCCGCTACATCTCTTCTCAGAGATAAGCTACCAGCGCCATAGCTATTTTATTTCCATTATGTTTGTAAACATATTTATGTTATTTGATATTAATGAAATGAATCATTATTTCCATTGCATCTCTGTGTTTATGTCTATTTATGTATTTTATTGGGTTCCTGCATAAATCCATATCAACTCTCCAAAGAATGGAATGTCTCTTCTTCCTTGTGGCCCAATTATAACACAACCCGATAACCTACTAATTGTTAATTTTGACTACATAAACTCTTAACTAGAGTTACAAAATAAACTTTTATAGATTTTTTTATATCACAAACACATCGTTAGCTTCTTCTAAAAACAATGGGAGTTGACGCGACATCCTCCCGAACCGTAGGTGTGAAAACGGGAAGGTTTTGCATATGAACTTTGATTGATGTGTTTCTTGCATCATTGGAATGAACTATGAGTGTATAATAACATGAAAAGGTGTGGCATTTAAGTGAAAAAAAATACCCCAAAAATGTCATTTGATGCCTTAAAATGCTCCCATAAGGCTTTAGATCTTGTTTCACCAAACTGGGTCCCACTGGTACAATCAGTTCTATGAGCTTACTCCTCCACTTTTTCCACTCGAAATGGATTGAGATGAATGACAAACAATATAATTATCCAACTTAGATCATATTTATTCAGTTTTTTTATTAAAAATGTAACTATATAAAATAAAATAAAATGGTAACTATTTTCTATTTTAGTTTTACACTAAGAATATGTATATGACTATTTTTTTCCTATTTATATTATCTCTAAAATACTTAATTTTTTATATTTTTGATATTATTATAATTAAAAAAATTAAAAAAAAATTAAATTCATTAATTTATTAATTATGAAAATAAATAAATAAATATATATATATATATATATATATATATATATATATATATATATATATTTTATTATATTGAAAAATAAAAATAATATAACTATTTTTAATATATATTTCAATTTTCTATTTCAATTATTATTAAAAAATATATATATAAATTAAATTCAACCGTGTTTAACCCTTTTCGAATGATATTAAATTTAATGGACTAGCCTGGACTGCAGAGTGAACAGAAGTTAACTATGAATAAATTATTACTTAAAAAAAAAGAAAAATTACATTAATACATTAATTAATTAATTAATTACTCCAAAAGAAAATTGAGAACTTGAATAAATTAATTATTTTCTTTATTTTGCAAGCTAAGCCCTTTAATAGTATTAATTAAATTGTTATTTATGAATAAACTATGTTTTTTTTTTTATTTGGTAGATTAAGGTATTTAATAGTATTAATTGTTATTTCTATAAGAATTTTGGTGAAAATTATATATAAGAAAATTTTGTCAACCAATTTCGAACCAGTGAGTGTGGTTCATCATCAAGACAACATGAAAAATCTGATCACAAAATCTTATACACATTTTATGGATCACAAAAGCCAAATTCCTAATATTATTTATATATATTTAATATAAAATACATTTACTAAAAAAAATAAACACATAACAAACTATATTTTCTCGCAAATAAATAACCTCAATCTCAAATCAAAATTATATATTACTCCAAAACCCATATCATTAATGGAAAAATAAATGTTTTTTATAAAATATTTTGATTTTTTAATTAATAATAAATATGCTAAATATTGTGACACTATCTATATAATTAAACATCTACATGAAAAATCAATAAAATTTAAAAATAAAAATAAAAAAATATATGAGAAAAACCTGCCAAATAATCCACATCAATAAAATAAACTATTTTTACTTTTACAAACTGGACCGTTGGAGCTGGAAATTACGATGTGCTGTGAACGATTGTCACTACCATTTATACATAGTGTTGTGGAATCTAATTGTTCTTATCTCTTAAATCACATTAAATCACCATCTTCAATTCCGTTGCCATTTCAAATAGTTTAATTATATATTTATTTTATTTTATATTTTATATTTTAATATAGTTAATTTATTTATATATTTAATCTTATAACTATTTCTTAGAATATAAATAAATATTTCTTTGTAAAGTGAGAGAACTTTACCTAACAAGTTAGGTGTTAAAAGGAGTTTGAGCAATATACTTAATCACCAAGTGGGTATAATGGAAGAGAATGCAAAGAGAAATTTTTAATAATAATGAAAATCTTTATGATGTGATTAATCTTAGATATTTATTTAATTTTTTTCAGTAAGAAAAAAACGTTGTAGTATTACAGTTCATATTTAATTAAATATGAGTGATTACATCATAAGACATTACACCCAATTTTAGTCCCGAAGAATCCAGCAATTGGATACCCAATCCTATAAGCATTCTCTAAGCATTTACCAGAGCCGCCCATGAATAGAAAATCCCATAATGGCCTCCAGTTTTACTGGAATTCAATGCCTCACAATACAAGAAACAGCTGAAACTCAGATACTGAGTGATCTCTAAGACTGATGTCTCAGACGCCTAAATGAAGAAAAAACAAGTTTTAGAATTGAATCCTATCTGATGAAGCAATGCCAAGAACAGAGTCAATGCCAAGAAGCCACCAACAGCCTCGTTTGCAGAAGAGGGCTCGCTTGCACCCAACATCGAAGAAACAAATTAGAAAACAAGCCATCATCTGTCGACTGTTAAGGAATAGGGAGTATCCGAGTGTCGAGGCAAAGGGAACCCCTGTAGAGATGAATATGAAACTCTCCAGAAGGATTGTCTAGTCCTTTCTTCGATAGCTTATCAGCTCTGGTATTCAAATCTCTATAGATGTGTTCGATACTATATGACTGAAATTTCTGTAGAATATTTCTAATTCTCTGAATCCAACCAAAACAACGATGGATTTGCAGATTACAACGATCATTGATCCCATCTATAGTAATCTTCGAGTCTCTGTATATATAGATGTCTGAAAGTTTTAGATTATATGCAATGTACAGGCCTCCCTAGAGTGCCATAATTTCAGCCTTGTTGTTTGAGCCAGAGCCTCCGTTCCAATGGATTTGATAGTGGCTGTTGTTATTTATTTAATTATGAATTAGAGAAGTCTTAGATCAAATAATGAAAATATTATAATAAATTTTTTTATTTAAATAATAAATTTATATATTAAATTAATAAATTTTTATTAAGATAAAATGTTTTTCGGATTAATCTAATCATTAGTATCTGGTCTTTCAAACCATCTAATGTGGTTCATCATTAGGACAAGGTGAAAAGATGATAGATCTTAATGAATAAATAGTAAGCCTGCATCATTGCCTGTAGATAGTCATTGAAAACTAGTCGTTATTAATTAGAGAAATTAATTACAGGAGTTAATAAATAATAAATGATTTTAATTAAAGAATAAGTTATAAAGAAAAATATTTATTAATAGTATATAAATTAATTATATTATAATTTAATAACAAATATTTTAACTAAAAGAAAGTCATTTTAATTTTATTATATAATTCATAAAAATTCTAATTTATGAGTCAAGAATATAAATACTCAGAAAATATAAAAGATAAAGTTAATAATAAATAAAATAAAATAAAAATTATATATATATATAAGAAATTATCTAGAGAGAGCGGGAGTCCAGCTCTTACTCAATTTCCACCCATTGTCCCTATTGAGACTCTTAGCATGCCTCTCAATCTCAATAGCTTCCCTTAGCTTTCTGTGGTGGAAGTGATCAACCCTAGCAATGACTTTGGAGTCCTCAATGAATACACGGTGACACGATTTTTCTGCATGCTTTGCCAGAGCTAAGGTGCGAGATCGATTGTGCCTGATATCTGTTACATGCTCCTCGATTCACTGTATAATAGACTGACCTATTTCCCAAATATAGGGAGTACCACATGAATAGGGAACCAGATAAATACCCTTCATGTCTTTAGGGTCAATAGGGTCCTTGACGGAACCAAGCGAGTTTCTAATAGTACAGAGAGGCTTGAAAGAAGAGAAGACATTATTCCGTTTAAGAACATGAGAAATTTTGTCAGAAGTGCCCTAGATAAACGGGAGATGAACTTTGGAGATAGGATCTTCCTGAGAGGATTTTCCTTTTTTCCTTTTATAGGCGTTTTGAAAGGCCTTAAGGCCTTGAGATCTACTTTAACTATTATTCTCAAACATGTCAAGAAGATGGGATTTCTCCAACTCCAAGTGGTTGTCATTAGATATTCTTAGAGCACGGGTAGCAAGAGTGCAAATAACACCAAATTTCTAAACAAGAAAATGATGAGAACTAGCATGAAGATACTGCTCCGTATGAGTTTTCATGCGAAAAAACTTGGTGGGAAATGAAACCATCATCCATTATAGAAAGAATAATATCTAAGAAGGGAAAGAAACCATCCACCTCTGCTTCCTTCGTGAATTTAACGGAATCAGATTGGGAATTCAGGTTCTTAAGAAAGAGGTCTAACTTTTCGCGACCATGGGGCCAAATGACACAAGTGTCATCCATGAACCTATTCCACTTCCTAGGTCGAAATTGAGTTGAGGCTAAGGCCTTAGATTCAAAATCTTCCATAAATAAGTTAGCAACAGTAGGGGAAAGAGGGGAACCCATAGCAACACCACAATTTTTCTCATAGAACTCACCTTGGAAACTAAAAAAGGTCGAGGTGAGGTAGAGACCTACTAATTTAGAGGTGTCATGGTCGAAGATTCACTTGATGACATCAATGGCTTCCTGGATGCGAATTTTGGTAAACAAGGACACAACGTCAAATCTTACTAATAACTCTCCAGGTTCCAATCTGATGTCCTTCTATTCTTTGATAAAGGAAGCAGAGCCCTTAACATAGAACTCAGTGAGACCCACGAGGGGTTTAAGCTTCTGAGCTAATAACTTAGCAAGATGATAGGAGGGACCACCTATTGTGTTAACAATAGGTCTTAAAGGGGCTCCAGATTTATGAACCTTAGGAAGACCATAAATCCTGGGAGTGAGGGGATTTCTTTCAATAAGATTTCTAGAGAGAGGATTAAGGGAAGAATTCGACTTAATGGCGAGGGAAATATCCATAGAAACCGATTTAAGGGGATTATTTTTAAGCTTGAAATAACTACCACTATTGGATAGATAGTCAAACATTTTTTTGACATAGTCAGATTTATTCATAATGACTATGGAACCACCCTTGTCTTCCTTAAGAATGACAATGTCAGGGTTGTCCCTTAGGGATTTAAGGGCAAGAAACACAAGCTTGCTCAAATTTCTTTTGAGAGGCTTGGCCTTCCTCAGAATAATGGAACAATCTTGTCTAATAGACTCCTTAATGTTATTAGGAAGATCCTTGATGCCATACATAATGTTGAATGTAATTAATATTTTATCCATAAAGTGCCCTGGATATTCCACTAGAGAGTTCCTCACAACATATATAATAATACTATATTAAAAATTTGAAAATTCTACATTATCATAGTTTATTAAACTTTAAGATATGTGGATTTAACTATAATTACTTCATGCATGCCTTGGAAATTATGCAAAAAAAGTAGAGAATGAAAAAATAAGCACACACACACAAACATAAGACACCAGATTTTCTTTCTAGAAAACCCTTTCCAGACCTGGAAGGTGAGGTGGCTTCACTATGTTTCTTTGTCTAAAAATATGGATACATGTACAAACAAGTAATTCATGTGGCACATGGGCTACTACAGTGCACAAATCCTATCTGTGTGCTCTACCTCCTATCTCTGTTGCCTATCTTTGTTGATTTATGGAACAAAATGCTCTTCAAAGAATGGAATGTCTCTTCCTCCTCGTGGCCCCGTTATAACACAACTGGATAGCCTACTAGTTGTTAATTTTGATTGCATAAACTCTTAACTAGAGGCACAAAATAGACTCTTCTAGATTTTTCTACATCACAAACATGTTGCTAGCTTATTTTCCATGAATAATGGGGGTTGACGCTACATCCTCCCGAACTAGGTGTGAAAACGGGAAGGTCAAGTTCTGATTGGTATAAATTTTGCATATGGACTCTAATTGACTTGTTTCCTGCCTCATTAGAAAGAACTATGAGTGTAGAATAACATGAAAAGGTGTGGAATTTAAGTGAAAAAAATATTACCCCAAAAAACATCGTCAAATTCTCCTGGAAGGTTTTAGACCTAGTTTCACCAAACTAGGTCAGTCCTATGAGCTGATTCCTCCACTTTTTCCACTCCAAATGCATCGAGATCGATGACAAACAATATAATTATCCAATTAGGAGCAATATTTATTTAGTTTTTTTTATTAAACATTTAAGATGTTTTATATTTCATTGGAATGGTATTTTTATGTTAAAAAACATTGAAGGAAATGTTTCACGATCACCATAGTTTAGATGACTTACAAGGTTAAATAAGTTGTTAATGTGAAAAATATTTTGAAAATGCAATCTAATTTAGGTGAAAGTAGGGTACTCTAAGAGAATTAGTTTCATATTCAACCCTTCTTAGTATCACAAAGATGACATGTTCCTTCATCCCACCATATTTTTGGAATTGTTCCATGCAGAGGTTCACTATGCACCTAGTGAGAATTTTTCCATATTTTAACAATGTGGATTTTCTTCTTTGAATTATTCAAAGCATATTAAGACTTTTGATATTTTAGATTAAGGTTGTACACCTCATAATATATTAAATTTTTTTTCCATCTAATTATTCATATCACATATTCTCCTTAAATTAGATGTAATAATAATTTTAATGTTATTGATATTCTATAGAATGCCTTCTTTCTTTATTCACTAGTGATTTAGTGAAGAATTCACACCTTTATAACATCCCTATTTGATAAAATAGTGGTAGATTATAGACTTTCAGGAAACTTTGGGGAACCTCTTGTTGTGTATATGTTTTTTTATCTAGTTCTTGTACATTAAGTACCTAATCATAGTTGTGGGTTGGGTGCACAGAGATCCTACCAAATCTTGGTGCAGCAAGAGCACACATGCATAAATTTTTAAAAATGCATACACATTCATAAAAAAATATGTATACTTTTACGTTATGTTAGATTCAACACATGTTGAACCTCCACCTCCCTCTAAATGGCCTGGAAAAAGAATATGTTTTAAAAGCATCCACATGTTTTAGGAACATGCACACTCATTTAAAAAAGGCCCTTTCACATTCCTTTATGTATTTAAAAACAAGAATAAACAAACATGGTGTCATTTATAGAACGTGAACAAATTGGAAACCAAAATGTGTGCATGTGTAACATACATAGTCAACCTTACGTATTTACACATGGTAAATCAATCTTAATCTAACTATTTAATCAAGAATTGGTTGGAATCAAGAAACAGTTATTCGTAACTAATATTATTGATATTTTCCACCGACTCTCGACGGAGGGAAGGAGGGTAATTTATGATGATCACCAAGAGACCAAAGGCATGGCAGAGGTGGTCCATTAGGCCCTCTTCCCCTAATTTTCTCTGCCATCACCACCAGGTAGTCCTTCAACATCGCACTAGTATCCTCCTCTTCTATTATTCTTCCCATCATTGTCATCATTGTTTCTCTTGACAAACCTTAACTAGATGCAATCACCTCTAGAAGAATAGAATGAATTTCCAAACATGTGAAGGTTATTTTTAGAATAGCGGAAAATTATGCTACAAATGATTTCGAAATGCTTAGTCTAACCAGATTCAAAATCAAATTTGGGTATAAACGATGGAATGGAATTTCAGGCAATGGATATTTCACGTAAATAGCTACTGAATTTCATGCACGTGGCCACTGAGTAGTCATTGTAGAGAGCCTGCACAAACAATTTCCAGAAATTAAAGATAAGTACTTTGTTAATTTTTTAATGAAAAGATTTAAAATAATTATGCCCAAGATCAAATAAGTCGTCTTGAGAATTATTTCATATGCATTTTTACTTGTGGAAAATGATAAGAATCAAGGCTATAAATAATTGTTTTGGTGAAAAAAAAATATATAACATATAGCTTTTCTGGGAAAAGATTATGAAAAAATAATAAAGAATAATAATTATCTTTCTCATACTTCTTGGGATAGGTTACATATACCAGAAAAAGGGTATTTCATTAGTTTATTGGGATGTAACTGAAAGTTGACTATTTACCTGACTTATTTCCAATTTATTCTCATATCAAGATGAAATAAATGTATGAGAAAATATTTCATGGCAAGATATAATAAGTTGGGATTTCCCTTCTTAAGGTGAAAAAGTGTAATTATGGTTAAAGATAATATCTTATGGAATTACCTTCTAAAAATTATATGCATAATTAACATAAGTCATAGGATTGTCTTTGGAAAGAATATCTTTATCTTGTGAGTGAAAGATAAGTCCATTGTGTTAATTCCTTTGCAAGAGTTTGCAAAAGTTACATGTTCTGGTGGGTAAAAGAGAAAGTTATTATTGTGTTGTATATTGGGTATTTTGATTTAATTGCATGGTTTACTATATAAAAGGTTAACTTTGTTATTATTTTAAAAAGGTCTTCTTAGTTATTGTGCTCAAAATTGTAAGTTTTAACCCTGGACATAAATTATCTACAAACGAATCTTAAAACAGAAAATAAACAATAGCGAGAGCATTAAATACAAAACAGATAAACACAAAGATTTTCCCCTAGATCCCAAATCGGACTAGCTTGATTTTTCATTATATTCCTTTTAGTGTTACAACACACATATATACACGTCAAAGCATACATAAACCCCAATCCATTAACCTAGGATTAGAACATAATCGTAGTTCCATTGATCGGATCTACAAAATACCAGGGGCTGAAAACCATCGTACCCCAAAACCATGTGCAAACCCATGCACAAAACCATGGGCAGGTCCGCCCACCGGAAAAAATAAGGGTTAATTATGGTACCTTCTTGAAAAGGGTGGCCTCTTGAAAATATTGCATGGCTAGTTGTTGACTTAGGCATATAAAAGGTTAAGTTAACATTGTTATGGTTTCCTAGTTTTGCGCATAAAAGATGGTTATCTATCATAATTTAGTGAAAGGGAAGCATGAGGAACTACTTACAGAAACTAAGTTATATTAACTTCCTTTTCAGAAATAATTATGTATACCTTTGCATGAAAAGAATAACTAATGATGTGTAATTCCAAGAAGGGAATTTGTGTTATGTACATTAAGAAGAGCTATTGTGATAAGCTCTTTCTTGCACAAATAATAGCCATTTTGTTATAGAGATATGTTCTTTACATGGATAGAAGAAATAGTGAGTTATAATGTTTCTTAGGAAAAATTATATGTGATTACTTTATGTTATCATAACTATTGTGTTAGTTTCTGCATATGCATGCAATATTTGCATTACCTTTTGTTGGAAATAATATACATATACGTATGTGGGAAAATATAGCATGTTGTGTTAGAATACATTGGAAAAGGTTGTTAGTGTAATATTTGAAAAAGAAGACATGTATTTGTATGCTTAATTGCATTAGTTTTATAGAAAAGAAAACAGGTGTTTACATGCTCTATTGTGTTAACAATTTCTTTGGGAAGACTCTTTTGGAAACTATATGCATTCCATGCATAGGAACAACAATAACGTGTTAGATTTATTATATTTGCATGCTCCAAAAGCAATAGCTGAAGGGCTGGTTCTTTTGTTAAAGTTTAAGTAACTCGAATGCACATTATGTCATTTTCCATTAAAGGAATTCCTGGGCAATTGTAGTGAATTGTCCTGTATGAATGTGAGCATGTGCGAGAAGTGTCAATAATGTGGGGATTATTTTGACATGAATTGATAGTTACTTTCTTACACTAAGGTAGTGATGTTAGAAGAAAAAATGTTGTGATATTGTATTCACATTTCATGTATGCTCATGAATAAGTGTTAAAGGATCGCTTAAAGATTGATTATTTATTGATTGAGGCTTTGTCTAATCATGCTATAAAAGCTTGTTGATGACATCAATGACAGGAAATGATGGTGACTTATGAGAAGGAAATATTATGCTTAACATGGTGGCAGGTAAATGATTAATGGTTCATGCAGATGAGTGCGAGCTGCAGGATGGTCCAATGTACGATGGTACATTGTAGGTACATCCATGCCACCAAGATACGAAGATATGAAAATTAGTGGGTAAATTCTATCATAATTATTGTAATGACTTTAAGCTAGATATGTGTATATTTCGTTGTAATATTTATAATGATGGTTAAGCGATGGTCTCCGTTATAAGCCATTGAGTGAGGGCTAAACACCCTCATGAGTGTTTAATAATAAAATTAAACGTTTGTTGGTTTTCACCCTACGGTGTTTCCAGGGTATATTGGTGTTCAATGATGTGATTGATTATTATGTAAAATTGATGATGTTGATTCATTTCTTGTTGTGATGTTCATAATGTTAAGTATGTGATGACTACATGAATAATGAAATTAATGCAAGGCTACATCATACAATTTTATGTTAATGTACTACAATAGAGATTGTTAATGGTTAATCAACTAACTATTGTTATACTAAAGTTACACTATGAACTGGTGGACATTCTATCTAAAGATGAGTAAGGAATATTTAATAGTGATTTGGATAGTTACCGTGGTTAAATGGTATAAGAAAATTTAACTCCTTACATTTCCATGTGAATTTATCGGTGTATGCTACAAGTGGTATTCGAGCTAAAGGTTGCAGCATTGACGCCTTTGGGATTTGTTAAACAAAAATACATTGAGGTATGCTAACAATGGACATCAGTTAAGGTATGATTCTAGAAATATACATATTTATTGATATATGCAGTAGTCTACTTTTGACATGAGATGTGTGATTCATGATTATAACTACATTAAAGACTAATAAGTAATAAATGTTGTTGCAAAATGGTTTTTATAACATTGAAATCCTACTGAGGATAAAAGACAATAAAACCTTTGTTGTACTTATGAACAACTTGAGTAATCACTAGTGAAAATGAGAGTTGACTATTAACATTTGGGTAAATGACATATTACTCATACATTTAATGAACATAATTAAAGCTACCATGCACTACTTGAAAAATATGAATATGTATAGTGATGGTGTGTGAAAATAATGCATGAAGGAAAAAGACGGGGAAATTCCTTAAAGAGGATGAGAGTGTTTTAAAATAAAAGTGAGTGAACCCTTTGAGATGTTAAAAATACACAATGGGTCCAGTAAGACTTAACTATAATGACTAGTTTTCGAATGACTAGTTTTTGAATGAGTCATGTCATGGATGCATTAAGATTATTAGTGGCATTGATTAGTTAGTGTTGTATGACTAACTGATAAAACCTATATGCATGAATGGGTTTTTATTAAAGATTATTGCAAGTGGTAAACAAGTAGTTACTTCATGTGTCAGACTGTTGGTAACAGTACACTATTGGAATTAGAAATGTTGGAATGTTACCCTTGGGAATGTTACCCCAATCGTTATTGACACATACACATTAATAAATATTTATGTATACTTTATGCATGACAAAATTGTATGCATGAAACTAAAATTAATTTGAAAGTGAATATTTTTTGTTTTTTTTTTTAACAATGCATATTTATGGTTAGTTTCATTGATGAGATTAAGCACGGTTAGCTTAATGGCAACAAGAAAACTTGTGAAAGAGTGCCGTGAAAAATTGCAACGGTAATTGATAAAGTATCATATTATAATGTGGATAATTTTGTTATTCAGGAAATAATAATGTATACTACATGGTATCATGTTATAATGTACATGATTGTGTTATTTGGGAAATAATAATGTATAACACATGCATGTTATTCATGTTTCCTGTTAATCTAGATATCAATGGACCCATGTGGAGGGCCAAGTATGATGTATGATGTAGATAAAGTTTCTTTTCTTTATGTATAATGTGCATATATTGTTTCAGAATCTGGATTATCCATAGTATCATAAAACATTGGTTGATGTTTCGAATCCCAATGGGGATCCATCATCAGGACGAGAATGAAGAATCGGAGGGGAGTCCTGGTAACCACAGAAGTTTAAAAACCATAATTATTTCCCTACACGGAGGGAAGTCTTGGCAACCACAGAAGTTTAAAAACCATAATTATTTCCCTACACGGAGGGGAGTCTTGATAACTACAGAAGTTTAAAAACCATAATTATTTCCCGACACGGAGGGGAGTCTTGGTAACCACAGAAGTTTAAAAACCATAATTTTTTCCCTACACGGAGGGGATTCTTGGTAACCACAGAAGTTTAAAAACCATAATTATTTCCCTACACGGAGGGGAGTCTTGGTAACCACAGAATTTTAAAAACCATAATGTGCATATAACTCATTATGTAATTTACTATGGGAAACAATGCTAAAAGAGAAATTTAATATGCCAAACAGTTGTCAACAATTGTGAAAGGCTAGAAGGCCTTGGGTTGACGGCGGTTGCCTGCCCGAAGGAGTTGATGGCGCTTACCTGCCCAGATTTCCTCTCCCTAGAGATATATGATCTCATTAAGGGAAAAAAGTTGGCCAAGATGGTGAAGAGGGGAAAACCTAAGGCAACTCTATTGATTTTAGAGCCTGTTGGAGGAGGTCCAAAATTCCTCATAGACGAGAGGTTGTCAAAGGAATATGCATGATGTTGCCAAGAGGAATCCATACTGGACCTCGAATGGTCTTTTGTAAAATAATTGTCTGGATGTGAAATGACTCAATTTGGTTGTGGAAACCAACTTCCATGGGTTGGGAGGAGCATTTTGTTTACCATTGTGGTTCTCATAGTGGAACAAGTTAAGTAATAAGTTATTTGTGTTGGAAATGTTGTCATTGATGGCAAAGAAGCCAGCAGATGCAAAGATAGGCAAAGGAAAGTAGCATAGAAGGAACAAAGGCAGCAGGAGACAAATGAGGTGGTGCTGCAGAGTAGTAAAGACAGTAGAAGAGGGCCATTTAATAGCAGATCTGGAGAGACAGAGCAGTGAATATTAGAAGGGCCTGAAGAAGTTTAATACAGAGGTTTATTTATGTATTAGGGGTTTAATACAGTTGCAGATGAATGCTGGAGAAGATAGAATTAAGAGTGGACCTGGAATAAACTCTGCATACAGAATTCTGCGTGGATATGCCTTGAAGTTCCGAAAAATCATGCCTTCAACCCAGTTTGGAATATTGAAAGCATGACCAATTAAGAGATGGTCGATGAGAGACGAAGTCTATTGTTTAACCCTATGCGCGACTAAAAGAATAATGAACTATGCGTGAGGCGATATTACGCGGAGAAACCATGCTAAAAGAAATGGTGCGAAACCTTAAAGAACGGAACCGTGAGCATGAACCAGAACCGTGAGAGATAAACAGTAAAATCGGAAGGCGAGGCCTGGCAGTGTTCACGCAAGTTAAAGGGTGGTAAGTGGAATTGAGGAATTTAACGCGATATCACAAACTCAACGACGCGTGTCCATAGGTGGTTTTTAAAAACCACTTACATCGCGTAAAATTGGAGAGTTAACCCTTGCGTGCTTAAATTGCGCGATATGTGTTTATTGTCGTCAGGTCATCCAAAGCTATGCGATAAGTTTTCAACCGTCAGATGTGTGTGGTGAGTTAATTAGTGGGCCTGAATCAACAACTGTATGGTTAATTGAAACATAACTCAAATGTTAAGTCGTATGGTGTGAGACCACAGGCAAATGCGTGTGTGGATTCTTGTTGGATACATAATTGATACTTTTTGAAATACCCAAGGTTTAATACGAACGTCAAGGAGTAATATATATAGAATGTTGATGCGTCGGGGTCTAAGCTAAAATCGAGGGTTAATTCAGGCATTGATATATATATATATATATATATATATATATATATATATATATATATATATATATATATATATATATATATATATATATATATATATGATAATGAAGTCATGGATATACTTAACTGACAAGGGTGAAAAGTAGAGCGTGGGACCCGTGATCCATAATACGATATATGTTCTGCATTAATATATCTAAACTTTGGGTGAATGTTGTAAGAGAAGATGTATGTAATTAAAAAGCCGAAACCATTTGTAGCATTAAGAATAAGGGTTGAATAAAGAACATGGCTAAGCTGGGAGCGGAAACATTAATTGAACTACGGAGCCCGAGAGGTTATATAAATATATATTTATATTAGTGCTGAGTTTAAGTCTGAGCGAAATACTTAATATTATGTTGACAGATAAATTTATACATATAGTGTGGGACCCCCCCCACATAAAATTCCGAGAATCATTACCCCAGCTGGAGGATACATTAAAGACTGAAGCGGAAAATTACATACATATATATATATGCAGCACTTTATATAAGTGTAGTGCCTTTTAAACAAAGAACCAAAGTACCATAAGGTGGGACCCTCACCAAATCGCATCGGAGAAACTTGGCAGCGGAACATGTCAACAAGAAGTTGTGATTGTGATTGAGTTCCGGACCTGATCGGCGTATAAACTGTGATTTTTATATGTTTGAGTTCCAGCCTAATCGCATCGGCACATCAAAATGAACAGTGGTTGATCACATCAGAGAAGCAGTAGAGCATCGGAACAACTCAATGGAAGTCACGATTGCGACTTAGCGATTGGATGAGAGCTATTAGATTCACTAAGGGATGGACGGCGGAGATGATTCGAATGAATATATAGTGGACCGCTGCTAATCGGATCGGCAGAAATCAAAAGACAAAATCGCAGGAGTATTGTGAATGTTGCGATTGCGATTGAAATACACGAGTGGAGTATAGCTGGCATGTGGGGTCCATCCAAAGATAAGACTAAGAACAGGTTTGCTCCAAGTAAATTAATCCAAATCTAAAGAGGAAAGGAAAGCACCGCGGCACACACACACACACACACACACACATATAACGATACATACACATTTCCAATATGTGGACAGTAATGCATCGCATCGAAAGATAGAACAAGTTCAGCGAGTGGGCCCATAAGGGCATTCTAAGTATTAAAACGTTTTATTATTTGTATAATGCCGAGAGTTGAATTGCACAATTACACGTATGTAGCAGTTGCACCACGACAGAGAACAAGAGAGCTAGCAGAGCTGAAAGGGACAAAACATAGTTACAGAAAAGACAAGCGCAATGAAACAAGAAGCTCAATGAGTGAGCTGGAGCTCTCATTGTAATTAAGTGTAAATGATTTTATTGATTTATATTGTTTGTGATGCATTGGAAAGTCTCCGAAGGAAAACAAAAATCCCACTGTAAACTTGAAATTAATACATATTGTTATATGAGTAATAAAAGAAATGAGGAGACAGAAGGCAAAGAGACATGGCTGTCCATTTCGAATTCCCAGTAGAATACAAACAACCATGAAGCTATTTTGTATAAAACAGGGTAATATCCAAGGGGAGAAGGTTACGAAAAAAAGGAGAGAGTGAGAAGAGAGAATGCAGAGTTTGGAAAATTGAGGCAGAGAAGATAAGGAAGAGAGGAGCAGAAATAGATGCTACAGAATAGAGTTGATATCTGAGGTAAATCAACAAACATTTCTTTTGATAAATTGAGGAAGTTGGAGCTTCTTTATCAAGTTGAAGCTTGATAGCTGTCATTTGTAGCTGACTAAGGTTGGAGCCTCCTGTAGGTTGGTGCCTGCAGAAAATTGAAGGGAGTTGGAGCTTCCTTGCAAGTTGTAGCTTGCAGAATTGAGGTCGGAGCCTCCTGTAGGTTGGTGCCTGCAGAAAAAAAGTGGTGAGAGGGAGTTGGAGCTTGCCTTTGCATCACAAAAATAATAAGATGTGGTTTTCTCCCCTTATGGGTTTCCACTTATATCTGTTGTCTCTATCTGTGTTGCTTGTGTGCTGAGATGATTTACCAAATCTGCTTAACGTTTGCTGCTCTCATAACAAGTTTGATGTCACATTAATTTAATACTTTCTGCAACTTATTAAGACTGTTCATATATTAAGTTTTGTTATAAAAGTAAGTTGTAAATAAGCTGATGAAATTTTAAAAATATCATGTATGTGTTAAACTGATTAACCCCCGCCCCCCTCTCAGTTTAACTAAGAATTCAGCAATTTGTTATATTGAAAATAGTTTTTATATGATTTTGTAAATATCTTATATAGATATTAAGAGGAAATGAACTTAGAGAATTGAAAATGAAT
Source organism: Pinus albicaulis (assembly GCA_034641835.2). Taxonomy (NCBI): domain Eukaryota; kingdom Viridiplantae; phylum Streptophyta; class Pinopsida; order Pinales; family Pinaceae; genus Pinus; species Pinus albicaulis. The sequence continues at coordinate 307,571,973 of CM076582.1, read as the reverse complement.
TACTGAATGTATAAATTCATTTATTTTATTGCTAATTTGTTTGAATGTCTTAGCAGAGGCTAGGATATGCCTATGGTGCACTGATTGACCATTGGTACGATTAGAGAGCTAGGTGCTCTCTGGGTACTTTTTTGAAGTAATTTGTGGATGTATTTAGTAGGACCTAAGACAATGTGCAAGTGATGCATTGATTAGAGGGTTGGTGCTCTCTAAGTACTTGTGGAAGTACTCTGATTAAAACATCTCTTGATATTGCATGAAAGTTTGATAGTTGCAAGTATTTCATTTGATTGAAACTATGTAACTAATGTGATTGAATTTGTTAGTCATATATTACAGGCTCTTTCCATGGAGTGTTTAAGGGTTGTTCAAGGATTTTCAAAGATCTTGTGTAAAAGCCATCATTACTTCCAATAGTAATTGGTAAGTAACGGTAAGTTGGTATATATATTTTTCTATATTTTTATGAATTGAATAATGGATAAGTATTTAAAAAAGGAAATGAAATATTCTTTGAGCTATACATGATTATGACTATGGATAAAACCATTATTGTTTCAAAAAATGGAATTTAAGGAAAATAAAGTGTTTCATTGCGAAGGGGAAGGACCCCCTTTGGGTTGTTTATATTATTATATCATGAGTATAAGTTTAAGTTTCAGTAAGAGAAGCACACCAAGGACGACGTTCTCTTCAAGGGGGAGTATGTAACATACCTACTTAACCTTACGTACTTACACATGGTAAATCAATCTTACTCTAATTGTTTAATCAATGATCACTTGGAATCAAGAACTAGTTATGGGTAACTAATATTCTTGTTATTTTCCACTGACTCTCGACATAGGGAAAAAGGGTAATTTATGATGATCGCCAAGAGACGGAAGGCATGGCAGAGGTGGTCCATTAGGCCGTCTTCCCCTAATTTTCTCTGCCATCACCACCAGGTAGTCCTGCAACACTGCACTAGTCTCCTCCTCTTCTGCTATTCTTCCAATCATTGCCATCGTTGTTTCTCTCGACGAACCTTAACTAGATGCAATCACCTCTGAAAGAATAGAAAAGTGGAGGATAGGATAATAGAATGAATTTTCAAACATGTGAAGGTTCTTTTTAGAATAGCGGAAAAGTATGCTACGGATGATTCTGAAATGCTTAGTCTAACCGGATTCAGATTCAATTTTGGGTATAATTGATGGAATGGAATTTCGGGCAATGGATATTTCATGCACATTGCCACTGAATTTCATGTGCATGGCCACTTAGGAGTCGTTGTAGAGAGCCTGCACAAACAATTTCCAAAAATTAAAGATAAGTACTTTGTTAATTTTTACTGAAAGGATTAAAATAATTATGCCCAAGATCAAATAAGTCATCTTGAGAATTATTTCATATGCATTTTTACTTGTGGAAAATGATAAGAATCAAGGCTATAAATATTTTTTTTGGTAAAACAAATATATATATATATATATAACATATAGCTTTTTCAGGAAAAGATTATGAGAAAATAGTAAAGAATAATTATTATCTTTCTCATATTTCTTGGGATAGGTTACATATACCAAGAAAAGGGTATTTCATTAGTTTATTGGGATCTAACTGAAACAAATTCATTGTTGATTGTTTACCTTACTTGTTTCCAATTTATTCTCATATCAAGATGAAATAAATGTATGAGAAAATATTTGGCAAGATATAATAAGTTGGGATTTCCCTTGTTAAGGTGAAAATGTGTAATTGTGGTTAAATATAATATCTTATGGAATTACCTTCTAAAAATTATACACATAATTAACATAAGTCATAGGATTGTCTTTGGAAAGAATATATTTATCTTGTGAGTGAAATATAAGTCCATTGTGTTAATTCCTTTGCAAGAGTTTGCAAAAGTTACATGTTCTAGTGGGTAAAAGAGCAAATTATTATTGTGTTGTATATTGGGTATTTTGATTTAATTGCATGGTTTACTGTATGAAAGGTTAACTTTGTTAGTATTTTAAAAAGGTCTTCTTAGTTCTTATGCACAAAATAAGGGTTAATTATGGTACCTTCTTGAAAAGGGTAGCCTCTTGAAAAAGATTGCATGGCTAGTTCTTGACTTAGGTGTCTAAAAGGTTAAGTTAACCTTGTTATGGTTTCCTAGTTTTGTGTATAAAAGATGGTTATCTATCATAATTTCGTGAAAGGGAAGCATAAGGAACTGCTTAAAGAAACTAAGTTATATTAACTTCATTTTCAGAAATAATTATATGTATATCTTTACATGAAAAGAATAGTTAATGATGTGTAATTCCAAGAAGGGAATTTGTGTTACGTACATTAAGAAGAGCTATTGTGATAAGCTCTTGGTTGCGCAAATAATAGCCATTTTGTTATAGAGATATGTTCTTTGCATGGATAGAAGAAATAGCGAGTTATAATGTTTCTTAGGAAAAAATATATGTGAGTACTTTATGTTATCATAACTATTATGTTAGTTTCTGCATATGCATGCAATATTTGTATTACCTTTAGTTGGATAGAATATACATATACGTATGTGGGAAAATATAGCATGTTGTGTTAGAATACAATGGAAAATTTTGTTAGTGTAATATTTGAAAAAGAAGACATGTATTTGTATACTTAATTGCATTAGTTTTACAGAAAAGAAAACATGTGTTTACATGTTTTCTTGTGTTAAGAATCTCTTTGGGAAGAATCTTTTAGAAACCATATGCATTGCATGCGTAGGAACAACATTCAACATGTTAGCTTTATTATATTTGCATGCTCCAAAAGAAATAGTTGAAGGGCTAGTTATTTTGTTAAAGTTAAAGTAATTCAAATGCACATTGTGTCATTTTCCATTAAAGGACAATTGTAGTGAATTGTCTTGTACGAATGTGAGAGTGTGCGAGAAGTGTCATAATAATGTGGGGATTATTTTGACATGAATTGATAATTACTTTCTTACATTAAGGTAGTGATGTTAGAAGAAAGAATGTTGTGATATTGTATTCACATCTCATGTATGCTCATGAATAAGTGTTAAAGGATCACTTAAATATTTATTATTGATTGATTGAATAAAAGCTTGTTGATGACAGGAAATGATGGTGACTTATGAGAAGGAAATATTATGCTTAACATGGTGGTAGGTAAATGATTAATGGTTCATGCAGATGAGTGCGAGCTGCAGGATGGTCCAATGTACGATGGTACATTGTAGGTACATCCATGCCACCAAGCTATGAAGATATGAAGATTAGTGGGTAAATGCTATCATAATTATTGCAATGGCTTTAAGCTAGATATTTGTATATTTCCTTGTGAGATTTATAACGATGGTTAAGGGATGGTCTCCCTTATAAGCCATTGAGTGAAGGTTGAACACCCTCAAGAGCGTTTAATAATAAAATTAAACGTTTGCTGGTTTTCACCCTACGGGGTTTCTAAGGTATATTGGTGTTCAATGATGTGATCGATTATTATGTTAAATTGATGATGTTGATTCCTTTCTTGTTTTTATGTTCATAATGTCAAGTATGTGATGACTACATGAATAATGAAATGAATGCAAGGCCTACGGGGTTTCCAAGGTATATTGGTGTTCAATGATGTGATCGATTATTATGTCAAATTGATGATGTTGATCCCTTTCTTTTTGTGATGTTCATAATGTAAGTGTGTGATGACTACATGAATAATGAAATGAATGCAAGGCTACATTATATAGTTTTATGTTAATGTACTGCAATAGAGGTTGTTAATGGTTAAGCAACTTACTATTCTTATACTAAAGTTACACTATAAACCAGTGGACAATTTACCTAATGATAAGTAAGAAATATTTAATAGTGATTTGGATAGTTACCGTGGGTAATTGGTATAAAAAAAATTTAACTCGCATTTCCATGTGAAGTTATTGATTATTTTTCAAAATGTTATGTTTATTATATTATGATTTGTTTTATATTAATATAATTAAAGATAAATTGAATTATAATTTTATTTTAAATTAATATTATTATTAATTATAAAAATAATTAATATATGTGATAAATTAATAAAAAATAAAAAATATATATGATAAATTAATAAAAACAATAAAATTTAATTATTTATATTTATAATTAAATTAAAAAATTAAAATGATGTAATTGTAAATTTTAATTTTCTATTTCAATTAATACTAAAAAAATTATTAAAACAAGCTCACCCTTATTAACATAATAACTGTAATACGTTTCAGGATTCGATATTATGGAGAAGATAGGAAAATAGTGAAACCTTTTTTAATATATATTGATTTCAGTGTTCTCGAGAAAATACTGAAACCTTTTTCATGCGATGAATTTTGATTTACTATGAAATTTTCGCGGTAATTCAATTGTTGATTTGCGTGACCAATGGAGACCATTTTTGAATGATATTAAATTACTCATTCATTTTGGATTACAATTAGCTTTTTTTTTCTTTCTTTTTTTTCTTCTTAAAGTGGCTTAAAATATAGTTTTTTTTCATTAAAGTTGTTTAAAATACAGTTACCAGTGAATGAATTGGGATTTAACCAGCCTAGATCCATCTTAACTTCGGATCTATCAAGCGCCGAGAGGGATCAAATCTCTCAAGGTGAAAACCTGTTTTTTGAGTGCAAAAATTGAGGAAAGGTTTTCACCTCGAGAGATTTGATCCCTCTCGGCGCTTGATAGATCCGAAGTTAAGATGGATCTAGGCTGGTTTTAGTCGTGTGCGACCAAGGAAAATCTATCAATAATATGATGAACATATGTTTAATTTTATCAATAATATGTAAATACATCTAATATTAACATAACCATTTTAAATATGTTAAATATGTCTGAGACTTATTGAGTAATTTTAATTTTAAATTTGATTAGTTACCTCAGTTTGTTGAGATGATAAATACTGTAAAATAACTTTAATGATGGAATAAAATTTTGAATGCAAAGTGACAATGTATAATATTTAATGATAGAAACTATGAATAATAAGAATGTAGTCAATTACTAATAGTCTTCATTGTGATCGATTTCAAACTATTTTCTTCTACTATTATTATTTTCACCCATGTTAGTTTTGTCATATTTTCATATTTGTTATTTGAAAAGGACAGTTGGAATCATAAAACATTTAAATATTTAGCTCGAGCTGTTGTAGTAAACATGATACCTTGTCTCTCTTGCTCTCCAATATTAATAGGTTGAATTACTATAACACAAAAATCAATGTACATTGTCAATAATTTTTTGTGCTTACACTGAAATCATTGCACACACACTATTAATCCAATGACTTTAAAATTAATATACCATCATACATCCAATTACATCAAATTAGAAATGAACATATACACTGAAATCCATGCAACTAATGCAAGAAATCAAATAATAATAGAAAACAACATCTACACTAAAATCAAAGCATCTAATGCAAGTAATCAAATATGATTAAAAATCAACATCTACACTCAAATAAATGAGTCTAGTGCAAGTAGGAAAATAGGATTTAAAACCAACATCTACACTGACATCAATGCATCTAGTGCAAGAAATCAAATAGGACTAGAAATCACCATCTACACTGAAATAAATGCATTTAGTGCAATAAATCAAATTGGATTACAAATCATCTACATTTAAATCAATGCATTTAGTGCAAGCAATCAAATAATATTAGAAATCACCATCTACACTGAAATCAAAGCATTTAGTGAAAGAAATCAAATAGGATTAGAAATCACCATCTACATTGAAATCAATGCATTTAGTGCAACCAATCAAATAGGATTAAAAATAATCTACATTGAAATCAATTCATCTAGTGCAAGAAATCAAATATAACTAAAAATCAAAATCTACATTAAAATTAATGCATCTAGTGAAATCAATAAAATAGGATTAGAAATCATCTTCTACTATGAAATTAATGCATTTAGTGCAAGCAATCAAATAGGATTAGAAATAATTTACCTTAAAATCAATCCATCTAGTGTAAGTAATCAAATATCATTAGAAATCAACATCTACACCAAAATCAATTCATCTAGTGCAAGAAATCAAATAGGATTAGAAATCACCATCTACACTGAAATCAATGCATCTACGACAAGAAATCTTCTTCCCTCTCTCCCCCATATATATCTATATATCCCTCCATCTCTCCTTTTTCTCTTTATCTCTTTATATCCCTCCTTCTCTCCATCTATCTTTTTTTCTCTTCACCTTACATCTAAATCTATATCTCACTCTGTCTCTATATATCAACTCCCAAACATAAAATCTCTTTCTCCAATCTATCTATCTATCTATCTATCACGCCCTACCCCCCCTCCCCCCTCTCTCACTCTCTCTTTTCCTCTTCCCTCCCCTCTCTCTCGCTTTTATCTCTCTTCCTTCTTGCTACCCTTCCTCCCTCTCTCTCCATCTTATTTATCACTCCCCCCCTCTCTCTCTCTCCATCTTTCACCCTCTATGTCTTTATTCTTACCTCCCCCTCTCTCCCTCTCCATCTTCATATCTCTTTCTCTACCTCTCTTCACTCCCTCTCTTCATTTCTCTCCCCCCCCTCTCTCTCTCTATCTTCACCTTCCAACTTTGTTACCATATGCCTTTCTCTCTCCTTCTCTCTCCCATTCTCTCCATATCTCCTTATTTTTCTCTTTATCTCACCCCAAAAGATACACACTCCCTCTTAATCTCTCCCTTGTCATTCCCCCTCTCTCTCCACTACTCACTCTCTATGTATTTCTTCTTCCCTCCCTCTCTCCTCATCCAGCTCCATCTATCAATCCCTCCCTCTCTTCCCCTCCAAATCCATATTTCTATCCATCCCTCTCTCCTCCCCTCTCTCATCCTCTCTTTCAAGTCCCCTCTCTTTTCCTTCCTCTCTCTCCCTTTCTCTCCTACCTCCATTTCTCTTCCCCCATCTCTCTCTCTCTATCTCTCCATATCTCAATCCACCCTTCTCTCACCCTCCAAATTCATATTTCTATCCCTCCCTCTCTCCTCTCCTCTCTCCTCCTCTCTTTCAAGTCCCCCCTGTTTCTCCTTCTCTCCTCCCTTGTCTCCATCACTCCTATGTATCTTTATCTCACCCATAAGCATACACACTCTCTCTCCATCTCTCCCTTGTCACTCCCTCTCTATGTATTTCTTCTCCCTTTACTTACTTCACCTCCAACTCCATCTCTCTATCCCTCCTTCTCCCCTCCTCCTTATCTCCTCCTCCTCTCATCCTTTCTCTCTCTCCCTTTCTCTCCTACTTCCCTCTCCCTTCCCCCTTCTTTCTCTCTCTCTCACTCTCTACCCTCCAATCCTATCTCCTTCTCCCTCCCTCTCTCCTTATCTCTCTCCCACCTCCATCTTTATGTCTCCCTCTCCATCTCTTACCCTTCTCTAACTCTCTCACTCTTCTCCCTCTATGTCTCTTCATTCCTCTTCTCCCCTCTCCTTCAATTTATCTCCATATCTCCCTTCTCACTCCTCCCCTCTCTCCTCCTCTCTTTCAAGTCCCCTCTCTTTTCCTTCCTCTCTCTCCCTTTCTCTCCTACCTCCCTTTCTCTTCCCCCATCTCTCTCTCTCCCTCCATATCTCAATCCATCCTTCTCTCCCCCTCCAAATTCATATTTCTATCCCTCCCTCTCTCCTCCCCTCTATCCTCTTCTCTTTCAGGTCTCCCCCCTCCCCCCCTTTCTCCTTCTGTCCTCCCTTGTCTTCATCACTCCTATGTATCTTTATCTCACCCATAAGCATACACACTCTCTCTCCATCTCTCCCTTGTCACTACCTCTCTATGTATTTCTTCTTCCTTTCCTCGCTTCACCTCCAACTCCATCTCTCTATCCCTCCTTCTCTCCTCCTCCTCTCATCCTTTCTCTCCTACCTCCCTCTCCCTTCCCCCTTCTTTCTCTCTCACTCTCACTCTCTACCCTCCAATCCTCTCTCCTTCTCCCTCCCTCTCTCCTTATCTCTCTCCCACCTCCATCTTTATGTCTCCCTCTCCCTCTCTTACCCTTCTCTAACTCTCTCACTCTTCTCCCTCTCTGTCTCTTCATTCCTCTTCTCCCCTCTCCTTCAATTTATCTCCATATCTCCCTTGTCACTCCCCCTATTTCTCCACCTCTATCATATATCATGATGTATTAATATATATTACAATATAATAAATTTAATATTGCATTAATCTAAACATATTAAATATAATAATATTAATATTTTAATATTAATTTTAGGGTTAATAATGTTTTTTTTGGCCTGGTATTAATAATAATTTGGTCCATCGTATTTGACCCTTATACTTCATATATAATTAGATGTTGATTTCTAATCGTATTTGATATATTTTTATTTATTTACCTTACCTCTTTATACCTCTTTTATATTTATTTATTTACCATACTTCTTTTATAAATATGTTATTTGGCCCATGGTATTTTCCCATAGTATTATTAATAATTTGTCCCATGGTATTATTAATAATTTTTCCCATAGGGTTGACCTAAATAAAACCTTTTTTTGAGTTTTTGTAAATATAAAGTGGTTTACTGAGTAAATATAAAAATCAGTTTTATTTATTTGCCATACCTCTAGTTTATTTATATTTTTATTTATTTACCATACCTCCTCAGTAATATAAAAAGAGGTTTTATTTATTTACCATACTTATGGTTTATTTATATTTTTACTTATTTACCATATTTTATTTATTTACCATATCTCTTTTTTGAATGTTATAAACCTCTTCATATTTTAAGTTTATATCATTTAAATTTATTTTTATTGAATTTTTAATTGTTCATTTATATGTTTATGTAAGTTATTGTTCAAGCCGACATTTTTTTTTGGCTTCCGACATACTTACACATCGGGGTCATACTGGGCTGTAAAATAGACTATAAATTAACTATATTAATAAAAAAATACTAGATCATATAAATAAATTAACTATATTAATAAATATATATATATATATATATATATATATATATATATATATATATATATAATTAAACTAATTGAAATGGAAACGGATTTGAAACGGAATTCAAGAGGGTGATGTAATGTGATTTAACCCATAAGAACAATTAGATTCCATAACACAATATGTATAAATGGCAGTGACAATCGTTCACAGGACATCCCAGCTCCAACCATACTGTAACAGTCCATTGTGCAAAAGTAACTGGTTTATTTTATAACTGTTCATTGTGCAAAAGTAAATGGTTCATTTTATTGATGTGGACTCTAAAGTAAATGGTTTATTTTATAACTTTTCATTGTGCAAAAGTAAATGGTTCATTTTATTGATGTGGACTTTACTTGGTAGTTTTTTCAAATATTATGAGGTTTTCGATTTTTTTTTTAATTAGTTATTATTATTATTATTATTATTATGTTCCATTTCATAGATATTATGATAAAATGTTTAACATATTTTTATTAATATATTATTAATTAAAAAATTAAAATATTTTATAAAAAATAATTTCTTCCTTATAGGTTTTGGGTGTAATACATAACTTTCATTTGTGATTGAAATTATTCATTTATTAGAAAATATATAGTTTGGTATGTATTTACTTTTGTTTTAGTAAATGTATCCAACATTAAATATATAAATAACTATTAATATTATTAAACGCCTTAATCTACGAAATAAAGAAAGAAAATAGTTTATTCATAAATAACAATTTAGCCTCAACTTGCAAAATAAAGAAAGAAAATAATTTATTCATAGAAAAAATTATGTAATATTTTGGAAAACAAACATATTTTAATTTTTATAAAATATAAATTCTCATGTTTTTTTTAAGTAATTAATGTATTGAATCCGAATTCAAATTAACTTGATAATTTAATTAACTAGTGAGTGCAATCCAATAAGCTTGAAGCAATAGAGCAGCAAGAGATCATCTGGTTGGAATTCAAAAGAATCTGTTGAAGCACATCGAATATGGAGAGAAGCAGTGTATCTCGTCAAATTTATGAGAGTGCCACCTCTGAACTGTGGGTGGCTGAGGATAATGCACGCAAATTTGGCAAGTCCGAGGAGCATGAGGTAGCGTTATGCCATGAATTTAACGTACGTGTGGCAAGAAGAGAAGCTACTTTTGAAGAGTGGGCTTCTTTTCTGCGTGATTTATACCGTAAATTCAACAGATTTATTGACATCCAGTTCAATCCGGCCATGTTATCTCAAGTTCTGAATTTCATTTTTTTGGGGTGTTCTATATATGGCGAGGAGAGCCTTTGGCCTCTCCTGAGACAGCTGGGAATCTCCGTGAACTTCTACTTGGACGAGAATGGTGCACATAGTATTGTGCAGCTGATCAGCACCCAATCGTTTGAAGGAGCATTGCCTGAGAATGACCCTGTTTTCCATTTTCTGCCGTATTGTCATGGTAGCCTCCAAGATATTACAGAAAGGGTCGGAACAATGGCATCCATTGATGGGTTGTGCCCTATTACGGAAGTGGAGGATGGAGTGTGCCCTATATGCCACAATCAGTTTGCAGTTGAAGGTGCAGATTCGTCTGATGCTTCGACACCATTGTTGAAATTGGCATGCAACCATATTTTCCATTCTGCATGCATAACTTCGTGGCTGGTTCTTAACCCTACTTGTCCTCTTTGTCGTCGAAAAACATTTTCGGACCTTTAAACTTTCTACTTCTCAGGAAAATAATGTTGCCTTTTGGCCTTGCTGGTATTCTGATAACTCCTAACTCCACCCTTCCGTTGCCAAGATTTATGCTGTGTGTTTGGATGCTTGATCTTCCCAAACTCAAGAATCTGGTGGATAATAAGATGTTTAATATATAGGAATGCAAATTTTCATGGGAAATTGGTAAGAAATATTTTTAAGTCTCATTTACTTAGTTGAAAATGGTTAATATTTGGGAAAAAAATATTAAAATAAATTAAACAATATTTATCATTGTGTTAGTGTAAGATTTGAAAAACCAAATTATTATTATTATTATTATTATTTTAAATTTATGGTTAATGATTTTAACCTCGAATTTTAAATATGTAAATATTTACTTTATTTTATATGACTTGTTTTATAAAGTGCAGATCCCATGTCTATAGAGTTGGATAAGAATTTTGATGTGTATATAGAGGATTCGGATAAGAATTTAAATGTGTATAAATAAAGAGGATTTCACATTTAAAGTAATTATGGGTAGTTGGGTAAAGGAAGTTGCTTCTTTGGAATTGTTTTTATTTATTTATAGTTATTCAGAAAGGGAAAGGGAAAGGAAAAGGAAAAAGAGGTTAGCAAAAGATGAGAGGGGGAAAACTTCAACTTAAATTTGGGAATGCCAGCTTGTTGGAGGAGGTTCTATTAAGAACTAGCTATGGAAGCATTTCCTCTCATGAGGGATAGTTATCCTAGAAAGGAAAAGGAGGTTAATAGAAGGTGAGGGGGAAAAGCCTCAAGCTAACTTTGAGGATGGGAACTTGTTGGAAGAGGCCCCAATAACAACTAGATATGGAATTTCAATTCGTTTTCGTCTCCAAAGGATAGTTGTCCAAGAAAGGAAAAGGAGGTTAGTAGAAGGTGAGAGGGTAAAAGTCTCTCAGTTCAATTTCCTCTTTGGATGGATAGTTATTCCAAAAAGGAAAAGGGTAAAGCCTAAAATTAAGTTTGGAATGGGAGCTTATTGGAGGATGCCCCATTAAGAACTATCTATGAAAACTCAATTCTTCTCTATAGGACCAAGGGGAAAAGCCTCAAATTAACTTTGGGAATGGGAGCTTGTTGGAAGATTCCCCATTAAAAACTAGTTATGAAAGCTCAATTCTTCTCTACAAGACCATGACTGCTTTAGATGTGAAGATGTGAAAATGGCACTGGGGAAATTGGATTGCAAAAGAATCAATCTCATTAGTTGGGATAAGTGTCGTTACACCATTGTAATTGTTTATGGTAGACTAGGCTTGCATTATTAAGATAAGTGTCTACAATACATGAAATTGGTTATTTTTGCATTTTGTGTAAATTAAAAGAAATATTTTCCAAAACTTTTTCTTAGAAATTAGCCAAGCTAGAATACAAGGGGAAATATATAAAATTAAAAAGGTTATATATGCAAGATGAGAGATTTCTATTAATTCCCTTTTCTCCTTTCAAAAAAAGAAACATGAATTTTCCGAATTATCTGGAAAAAATATAAGTTACACATATATATACGAATAGAAATCTTCACTGTAAGAAGGGCTTTCTTGAATTATTAAAGAAAAAAACAACACCATGTCGACTATAAACTAAATAGAAAACTCCGAAAAGGGAAACAATATTTATAATTGCATCATAAATGAAAACATATGTTCACATATATAGAAACCCTTCGAGGATTTTGATAATTTATAGGACTAAGCCCGCTATTCTTTCTGTTTGTGCTTTACAATTAAATCAACTAAAATACAAACTATCACAGTTCAGTCTCTGATGGCGGAAAAAAGAGGAAAAATTTCTATGTTGAGATTACAACATGGATCGTGGGGCTTAAACCACGACGACCAAAGAGTATAAAGCCGAACTAGTAATTGAAAAAATGCACGGGAAAACTTACATGTGCACAAAGTTTAAAGTATAAATCATACAAGAATAGACCATATTAACTATTGAGAAATCCATAAGCAAAACCACAATGCGAAAGACCAAACCCTAGGTTAGGGTTTTCCTCCTATCGAGGGTTGTTCTAACCTACAGGTGAATATGCCAACCAAGAAGAAAATAATGTGACTGTAAGTAAAAACCCAATCATGAGACTAGGATTGGGTGCAAAACTAAAGACTACGACATTAGAAGCAATTTGGTAGTACTTCTTGACCACAGTGAGAAGATACAAGAATTAAAATTAGTGACAAACCTCTCTGTGAACAAAAAACGTTAAAATAAAAGAGATTATTAGATTGAACCCTGTTGGTGGATAGGAATTTCTTACCTGAACATAGCATGGCCAGGACTACTTTTCACAATTGAGGAACAAGCGAGACATACACAAAATTAAAGGAGAACCAAATTAGATGACACAAATAGAAGAAAGAGAGGAGGATAGTCATAAATAACAAGTGAAATTTCTATAATAATTGAGTTGAAGAAAGGTTGTTTTAGCTATGAATTAACGAAGCGGGGGTTATCTCTAGAAGACAACCCCACACTCCTAAGTTGAAAATTGAGACCCCTGTTAAAGTCGTGGCACCTTCTGTTTTTATTCCTCGTTACCTAGACAAGAAACCATACGAGAAAAAACAACAAAACCCTAATGTTGTTTGTACCAACCTCTAGAGTAAAAAATCCATGAAAGTGAGGGCACACTCATGAGGTGGGGGTACGTGGTTACCCTAACCACCCAGCCACCCACCGCTCGCTTCCAAATCCAACCTCTACTTTTGATCCTCATACTTTGATTAACCAAGGGACATCTCGTGGGGATCCTTGTCGAGGCACAACGATACCATAGCATATGATGTAGTGGTGTAAATCATCAAATATTACCAACACAACTTTACCGTGAGCACATATAGGTTATGCAAGAATAATACATTGAGTTATATGAGACTGAAAGGTTTTAGTGCTAAAAATAATTACTTTTTCTCCCCACTCGAATCTTTTGGAACACTAAACATTTGTTTTTACTCAATAGGTAAGTGACAGTACAACTTCCTCACTTTCCCAATCTTTATTCGTTTTTCTTTTCTTGGATTGGTACTTTTGAGCCCCACACGAAGATACTCCACATTGTCTCTGCATGAAGTTCTTATCCTCTAGTCAATAATATAATCTTTCTGCAAGTCATTTACATATTCAAGAGAAAAATATTCTATATATGGAATATGAACATTCTCTTCTTAATGATCTGAATGTGATCGAATAAAATGCTTAGTTAGTTTGATTAGTTTGTCCTTAAGATTGACTGTTAACTGAAGAAATATTTTAAATGAAAGACGACATAAACTAGCAGCAAATAAATGATTAAATCATAGCATAAAATAGAAAGAAGAAGAAGCAAACAGTTGATTACGGAGTTCGTCCCTGGTGGACTACATCTCTGGGTCCGCTTTCAAGTGGGCATCTGCTTTATTAGGATTGATCGTGAGGAATTTATTTACACAGAAATCAATCAGAATGATTGTGCTCAAAGGCACTTCTGGACTCTGTAAACATAAAGTACTCCCTCTCACCTTTTCGACGCCTATCTCTGCGCTCAATTCCGACACCCGACAGTTGAGCAATGCTGCAAACAAAACAACCTCTATATCACTGAAAACTGAAGTTCAAAACATGCATGTCCTCAATACAAAGATGTCCTAGTTTATAAAGACTTGGCTTCGTACTCCTGGATGCCAATTTAGCAATTGGTTGAGAGAAATTTGTGATTTGGCTCTCGAATCCTATCTTCTTATTTAATAACTAGGATAAAGTGGTAGACCTTAGCGCTGATTTAATTCAAAAAACCCATATTAAAACCTTATGTTATATTTTTTGCCTCGACGGCTAGCTAACTGGGTGCATCTGAGGGGCGGCTGGATGTGATTAAGTGGGCCGACGGGTTGGTTCTGGAAGTTACGATCTATCCTGGCAGCTTTGGCAACAACTGTCACATAACAACAATCCTCACATAGTTTTGTAATTGCGGTCAATACAACTGTTTATCCGTTGCGGTTTCTGATAAACCTGTCACATGGCAACCATTCCCGATGCGGCATAACTGGAAACTATAATAGCTGTTACCTTGACTCTGCTACAGTTTATCAGACCTATCACATGACTAACATCTCTGACACGGTCTACAACTTATCATATAACAAACTCCGACGCAGTTTGATAGTGATGTGGATTTTGTTAATAAAGTTTTTATAATAATGTATTAAACCATACCACCTGAACCTTTTAAAAGGTTTATGTAATGGTTTTTGAAACTTAGCGCTTAGGTTTTATTATAATTTTTTATATCCATGTTTAATGTTTTAGGTTTTTAATACCAAATCGTTTAGGTCCTTTAGGTTTATACTTAGGTTTTTATATGTTATTTAACCTTAGGTATTAGAACTAGGTTTTGGACACCATAGTGCTAGGATTAGACCATAGTTTTAGGTTTACATTTGTAAGGTATTTCACCATAGGTAATCTAGGACCCCTTTTTTTTACACCATAATACATGCCATGAACCTAACCATGATCAATTTGAGGACATTTTCTTCAGACGATACTGATGGAACTAGCAGATTGGAGACTGAACTGGACATCGAACGAATTGGAACTCTGTCGATCTTTATTGAACAAGATCCTCCTGGATCAATCCTCTCCACTTGAAAGCCTTTGGACCATAAAATCTTGATTTTAAGCAAATAATAAGTGAGGATACAGCTCCCTCAATTTTCCGATCTCTATCCTCTTTGCCTTACTTGGATTTATGCCCTTGAGTCCCAATCAAAGATATTCCACATCTCTTCGCCTAGACGTATGAACTCTTCTGTCCAAGATGGTATCTTCCTAAAACTCTGTCATGTACTCAAGTGATAAGTCGTCAATAAAAGGGATATGTATATCATCCTCAGAATCAACAATCATCGGAGGTTCATACAACTTCAGACTTTCAACATTCACAATTGAGTAAATATGCATATAAGGTGTTAAATCTAATTGGAATGAATTATTTCCAATCTTCTCAACAATTATATATTGAATTATTTCCAATCTTCTCAACAATCAGTTTGCAGTTGAAGGTGCAGATTCCTCTGATTCTTCGACACCATCGTTGAAATTGCCATGCAACCATATTTTCCATTCTGCATGCGTAACCTCGTGGCTGGTTCTTAACCCTACATGTCCTCTTTGTCGTCGAAAAACATTTTCAGACCTTTAAACTTTTTACTTCTCAGGAAAATAATGTTGCCTTTTGGCCTTGCTGGTATTCTCATAACTCCTAACTCCACCCTTCCGTTGCCAAGATTTATGCTGTGTGTTTGGATGCTTGATCTTCCCAAACTCAAGAATCTGGTGGATAATAAGATGTTTAATAGGAATGCAATTTTTCATGGGAAATTGGTCAGAAATATTTTTAAGTCTCATTTACTTAGTTGAAAATGGTTAATATTTGGGAAAAAAATATTAAAATAAATTAAACAATATTTATTATTGTGTTAGTGTAATATTTGAAAAACCAAATTATTATTATTATTATTATTATTATTTAATTTATTGTTAATGATTTTAACCTCGAATTTTAAATTTAGTTGATTTTTAATTTCAAATTTCAAATTTTACTTAAATTATATTTGATAATTTTTATATTTCAGAATGTATGTGTAACACTCCGTAGTAAATATGTAAATATTTATTTTATTTCATATGACTTGTTTTATAAAGTGTAGATCTCATGTCTATAGAGTTGGATAAGAATTTTGATGTGTATATAGAGGATTTTGGATAAGAATTTAAATGTGTATAAATAAAGAGGATTTTACATTTAAAGTAATTATGGGTAGTTGGGTAAAGGAAATTGCTTCTTTGGATTTTTTTTTTTTAGGGATAGTTATTCCGAAAGGGAAAGGGAAAGGCAAAGGAAAAAGAGGTTAGAAAAAGATGAGAGGGGGAAAACGTCAACTTAAATTTGGGAATGCGAGCTTGTTGGAGGAGGTTCTATTAAGAACTAGCTATGGAAGCATTTCCTCTCATGAGGGATAGTTATCCTAGAAAGGAAAAGGAGGTTAATAGAAGGTTAGGGGGAAAAGCCTCAAGCTAACTTTGAGGATGGGAGCTTGTTGGAGGAGGCCTCAATAAGAACTAGCTATGGAAGTTCAATTTTTTTTCTTCTCCAGAGGATAGTTGTCCAAGAAAGGAAAAGGAGGTTAGTATAAGGTGAGAGGGGAAAAGTCTCTCAGTTCAATTTCCTCTCTTGAGGGATAGTTATTCCAAAAAGGAAAAGGGTAAAGCCTAAAATTAAGTTTGGAATGGGAGCTTATTGGAGGATGCCCCATTAAGAACTATCTATGAAAACTCAATTCTTCTCTATAGGACCAAGGGGAAAAGCCTCAAATTAACGTTGGGAATGGGAGCTTGTTGGAAGATTCCCCATTAAGAACTAGTTATGAAAGCTCAATTCTTCTCTACAAGTCCATGACTGCTTTAGATGTGAAGATGTGAAAATGGCACTGGGGAAATTGGATTGCAAAAGAATCAATCTCATTAGTTGGGATAAGTGTCCTTACACCATTGTAATTGTTTATGGTAGACTAGGCTTGCATTATTAAGATAAGTGTCTACAATACATGAAATTGGTTATTTTTGCATTTTGTGTAAATTAAAAGAAATATTTTCCAAAACTTTTTCTTAGAAATTAGCCAAGCTAGAATACAAGGGGAAATATATAAAATTAAAAAGGTTATATATGCAAGACGAGAGATTTCTATTAATTCCCTTTTCTCCTTTCAAAAAAAGAGACGTGACTTTTCTGAATTATCTGGAACAAATATAAGTTACACATATATATACGAATAGAAATCTTCACTGTAAGAAGGGCTTTCTTGAATTATTAAAGAAGAAAACAACATCACCATGTCGACTATAAACTAAATAGAAAACTCCGAAAAGGGAAACAATATTTATAATTGCATCATAACTGAAAACATATGTTCATATATATATATATATATATATATATATATATATATATATATATATATATATATATAAACCCTTTGAGGATTTTGATAATTTATAGAACTAAGCCCGCTATTCTATCTGTTTATGCTTTACAATTAAATCAACTAAAATATAAACTATCACAGTTCAGTCTTTGATGCCGGAAAAAAAGAGGAAAAATTTCTATGCTGAGATTACAACATGGATCGTGGGGCTTAGACCACGACGACCAAAGAGTATAAAGCCGGACTAGTAATTGAAAAAATGCACGGGAAAACTTACATGTGCACAAAGTTTAAAGTATAAATCATACAAGAATAGACCATATTAACTATTGAGAAATCCATAACCGAAACCACAATGCAAAAGACCAAACCCTAGGTTAGGGTTTTCCTCCTATCAAGGGTTGTTCTAACCTACAGGTGAATATGCCAACCAAGAAGAAAATAATGTGACTGTAAGTAAAAACCCAATCATGAGACTAGGATTGGGTGCAAAACTAAATACTACGACATTAGAAGCAGTTTGGTAGTACTTTTTGACCACAGTGAGAAGATACCAGAATTAAAATTAGTGACAAACCTCTCTATGAACAAAAAAATGTTAAAATAAAAAAGATTATTAGATTGAACCCTGTTGGTGGATAGGAATTTCTTACATGAACATAGCATGGCCAGGACTACTTTTCACAATTGAGGAACAAGCGAGACATACACAAAATTAAAGGAGAACAAAATTAGATGACACAAATAGAAGAAAGAGAGGAGGATAGTCATAAATAGCAAGTGAAATTTCTATAATAATTGAGTTGAAGAAAGGTTGTTTTAGCTATGAATTAACGAAGCGGGGGTTATCTCCAGAAGACAACCCCACACTCCTAAGTTGAAAATTGAGACCCCTGTTAAAGTCATGGCACCTTCTGTTTTTATTCCTCGTTACCTAGACAAGAAACCATACGAGAAAAAACAACAAAACCCTAATGTTGTTCGTACCAGCCTCTAGAGTAAACCATCCATGAAAGTGAGGGCACACTCACGAGGTGGGGGTAGGTGGTTACCCTAACCACCCACCCACCGCTCACTTCCAAATCCAACCTCTACTTTTGATCCTCGTACTTTGATTAACCAAGGGACATCTCATGGGGATCCTTGTCGAGGCACAACGATACCATAGCATATGATGTAGTGGCGTAAATCATCAAATATTACCAACACAACTTTACCATGAGCACATATAGGTTATGCAAGAATAATACATTGAGTTATATGAGACTGAAAGGTTTTAGTGCTAAAAATAATTACTTTTTCTCCCCACTCGAATCTTTTGGAACACTAAACATTTGTTTTTACTCAATAGGTAAGTGACAGTACAACTCCCTCACTTTCCCAATCTTTATTCGCCTTTATTTTCTTGGATTGGTACCTTTGAGCCCCAAACGAAGATACTCCACATTGTCTCTGCATGAAGTTCTTAACCTCCAGTCAATAATATAATCTTTCTGCAAGTCATTTACATATTCAGGAGAAAAATATTCTATATATGGAATATGAACATTCTCTTCTTGATGATCTGAATGTGATCGAATAAAATTCTTAGTTAGTTTGATTAGTTTTTCCTTAATATTGACTGTTAACTGAAGAAATATTTTAAATGAAAGACGACATAAACCAGTAGAAAATAAATGATTAAATCATAGCATAAAACAGAGAGAAGAAGAAGCAAAAATTTGATTACGGAGTTCATCCCTGGTGGACTACATCTCCGGGTTCGCTTTCAAGTGGGTAGCTGCTTTATTAGGATTGATCGTGAGGAATTTATTTACACAGAAATCAATCAGAATGACTGTGCTCACAGGCACTTATGGAGTTTGTAAACAGAAATTACTCCCTCTCGCCTTTTCGATGCCTATCTCTGCGCTCAATTCCGACACCTGACGATTGAGCAATGTTGCAAACAAAATAGCCTCTATATCGCTGAAAACTAAAGTTAAAAACATGCATGTCCTCAATACAAAGATGTCCTAGTTTATAAAGACTTGGCTTCGTACTCCTGGATGCCAATTTAGCAATTGGTTGAGAGAAATTTGTGATTTGGCTCTCGAATCCTATCTTCTTATTTAATAACTAGGATAAAGTGGTAGACCTTAGCATTGATTTAATTCAAAAAACCCATATTAAAACCTTATGTTATATTTTTTGCCTCGACAGCTAGCTAACTGGGCACATCTGAGGGGAAGCTACATGTGATTAAGTGGGCGGACAGGTTGGTTCTGGTGATTACGATCTATCCCGGCGGCTTTGGAAACAACTGTCACACAACAACAATCCTCACATAGTTTTGTAATTGCGGTCAATACAACTGTTTTATCCGTTGCGGTTTCTGATAAACCTGTCACATGGCAACCATTCCCGACGCGGCATAACTGGCGGCTATAACAACTATTACCTTGACTCTGCTACAGTTTATCAAACCTATCACATGGCTAACATCTTTGACACGGTCTACAACTTATCATATAACAAACTCCGACGCGGTTTGATAGTGATGTGGGTTTTGTTAATAAATTTTTTATAATAATGTATTAAACCATACCACCTGAACCTTTTAAAAGGTTTATGTAATGGTTTTTGAAACTTAGCGCTTAGGTTTTATTATAATGTTTTATATCCATGTTTAATGTTTTAGGTTTTTAATACCAAATAGTTTAGGTCCTTTGGGTTTATACTTAGGTTTTTATATGTTATTTAACCTTAGGTATTAGAACTAGGTTTTGGACACCATAGTGCTAGGATTAGACCATAGGTTTAGGATTACATTTTGTAAGGTATTTCACCATAGGTAATCTAGGACCCCTTTTTTTTACACCATAATACATGCCATGAACCTAACCATGATCAATTTGAGGACATTTTCTTCAAACGATACTGATGGAACTAGCGGATTGGAGATTGAATTGGACGTCGAATGAATTGGAACTCTATCGATCTTTATTGAAAAATATCCTCTTGGATCAATCCTCTTCACTTGAAAGCCTTTGGACCATAAAAGCTTGATTTTGAGTAGATAATAAGTGAGGATACAACTCCCTCACTTTTCCGATCTCTATCCTCTTTGCCTTACTTGGATTTATGCCCTTGAGTCCCACTCAAAGATATTCCACATCTCTTTGCCTAGACGTACGAACTCTTCTGTCCAAGATGGTATCTTCCTACAACTCTGTCATGTACTCAAGTGATAAGTCGTCAATAGAAGGGATTTGTATATCATCCTCAGAATCAACAATCATCGGAGGTTCATACAACTTCAGACTTTCAACATTCACAACTGAGTAAATATGCATATAAGGTGGTAAATCTAATCAGAATGCATTATTTCCAATATTCTCAACAATTATATATTGAAAGGACCATATCTGATAGATTTCAGCTTCTTACCTTCCCCTTTCAACCTGACTTTGCTGATATACAACCATACATGTTTGTCGCCCTGAAAATGATGATCGACTTGATGCTTGTCGTGGGGAAATTTGAACTTGGCCTGACTCTCTTTCAACTGATTCCATACTGCCCTATGTATCTGTTGAGAAGAGTGACCTTTCTGAATAACTTGTGCTTTTCCTGTCTGTGGTATACACAACTTACCCAAATAATATAACAACCTGTCATCAATATGATAATCGTTTTCTTCTATCTGAGTACCATGAGTTAGAGATTCATAAATTTATTTGAAATTATCATCAATACTATATTGTTCTACATAGCTTTCATGATTCAATGAACTATTCTGCAGTACTAGTGAAATATTCAAAGACAGTCTATTCATCATATCAACTACTTTATTTATCACACCCTTTTTGTTCACAATTTCCAAGTGAATTTGCTGAATAAATCTCATCCAACTGTAGTAGCGAGATTGTTGCAACTTAGACTGTAACTAAATGTATTGAAGTGGCTGATGCTCTACATGAATCACTTTACCCTTTGTATTACCACTAGAATCTATTTCAAATGGTTCTCGATGATCTAAAAAAACTGAGATTGATGTTGTGAATATTTTCTGCTTAACTGAATCAAAAACTTTAAAATCGACATACATTCCCCATGTCCCGTTTTGCTTATGAGCCAAAATTATGGGTGAACCACATGGAAATGAATTTAGTCGCATGGATTCCATCCCTGGAATTTGTTGCTTTATTTATTTACACTCTATAACTAACTTGTGACACATTCCATTATTAGGGGCATCGGACATCAACTGCATCTCATGTGATATTTCTTTTTTCTCAAGTAGATGTTTTGGTTCTTTAACTAGATCTTGAAATGAATCTACCTTTTTAACCAAATTACCTTCATACTGAAATTCACAACTTGAAAAAGTATCATTAAGATAGTTATGTTTCTCTTTTATCGACATGAGTATGTATCTCTTACTTGAAATAATTAAGCGCTTCATCTGATTATCATTGATTAAATTCAAGTGATTTTGAGTTTTATGTGCCCGAACGATGTAATTAATCCCATATTTCTTGAGATGATACATATGTTCCTTCCTATAAAATATTGCATCACAGTCATAGAGATAAGAGCTTCCTAAGACAATTCCACATATGTCTAACGGTATCACACCTAGATCCACTTCGTCGATATAGTTAGACATTGTGATTGCAAATTTTAACTGACACAGTTTGGTAACATGAATTTGCGATTGTTCCTTTAACCATCCTAAAGGATATGGTGTTGGATTATTATGTGTTTTCAAACCCAATTTTTTAACCAATGACTTAGAAATCAAATTTGCTTGTGATCTCGTATCAAACAATGTATCTATCTTAGTATGCTCTGAAGTTACCCTTATATGAAATAACTTGATTCTTTTTCCTTCATTCAATTGTGTGACATTAGAAGAAGCAGAAGTACTAGCTTTAGAAATTTTACCTGTTGTAACCATAAAAATGATTTTTCCTTCATCACCTGAATTGGATCCCAAGTCCAAGCCTTGTTGGATTGTTGTTTTAGCCTTTTTTTCACCCTTCTTCGTTTTGAACTTCTTTGGCTTAAGTTCCGGATGAAGTTTCCAACACCTAGATTCATCATGGCCGATCCTTTGGAAATGTGTACAAGTAGGTCTATCATCTTCCTTCTGAGTTGTGGCAGCCTTCTTTCCCTTTGACTTGTCCTTATTTTTTTTGTCTTCAGTTTCCATCTGCTTGGATGTCTTTGGTGTAAACTTGAATGGTCTACCACCTGATTCGACATGAATAGCTTGAACACAAACTTCATCAAAATCATTAGGATTGAACATTAATAATGTATACTGCAAATATGAATGTAAACTTCCAATATACTTCAACAAAGTTTCTTTCGTGTCCAAAGAAATACCAAGTGCTAACGCTTTCTTTCTGAATTCCTGTGTGAACTCTTGAACGTTCTGTCCCTTACCTTGTCGCAAGCGCTGCCAATAAATTATAGCTTGCTGTGTGTGACCCAACAGATAGAATTGTTTCTTTAGAGCTTTTATAAACTTAGTCCATGAGGTGATAACTTTTCCTTTACAATTTAAATCTATCTGTATCTTACTGTCCCACCAGATCAAAGCAGTAACCCCCATTCTAAGAGTAGCTAATTGGATATTTGTCTTATCATTAGTAATATCTTGAATACGAAAATAGACTTCTAACTATTTTACCCAATTATCTAGTTTCTTAGGGTTTATTTCACCATCATACACATGTAATTCGAACTTAACATCAAGTTTCAAAAGTTGACTCTTAGGTTTATTTTATTTTTCTGATTCAAAACTAGAAGTAGAAGAGGAAGAAGAAGATGATGGAGATGATGGAGGAGAAGGAGATTTATCTTCCTTGCCTTTACCCTTGTCCTTCTTTGATGCCTTCGAAGATGAGGCTACATCTCTCGTCTTATTGTCTTCATATAATTTTTCCAACATTTGTTGCATGTTAAGAAACATCTGCTAAATTTGATTCTCATCTGTAGGTTTTTCTTCAGTAGCTTCACAAGTCTCAATGGTCTCAGTCCTTGTCATCGTTGATTGATGAATGGTTTTCCACTTTCCGATATCTAGATCGAATACCTCAAGCTCGCCTTTTCCACGTTACAGTCCCAACCTAGTTAACATCCACTAACAAGTAAACTACAAAGCACAACCTGCTCTGATACCAAATATGATCTGAATGTGATCGAATAAAATGCTTAGGTAGTTTGATTAGTTTGTCCTTAAGATTGACTGTTAACTAAACTAGCAGCAAATAAATGATTAAATCACAACATAAAACAGAGAGAAGAAGAAGCAAATAGTTGATTATGGAGTTCGTCCCCGGTGGACTACATCTCTAGGTCCGCTTTATTAGGATTGATCGTGATGAATTTATTTACACAGAAATGAATCAGAATGACTATGCTCGCAGGGACTTCTGGACTCTGTAAACAAAAATTACTCTATCTCTGTGCTCAATTCTGACACTAGACGACTGAGCAATGCTGCAAAAAAAACTACTTCTATCTTGTTGAAAACTAAAGTTCAAAACATCCATGTCCTCAATACAAAGATGTCCTGGTTTATAAAGACTTGGCTTCGTACTCCTAGATTCCAATTTAGCAATTGGTTGAGAGAAATTCGTGATTTGGCTCTCGAATCCTATCTTCTCATTAATACCTAGGATAAAGTGGTATACCTTGGTGCTGTTTTAATTCAAAAAACCCATATTTAAACCTTATGTTATATTTTTATCCCCGACGGCTAGCTAGCCGGGTGCATCTGAGGGGCCGTTGCATGTGATCAGGCGGGCAGACAGGTTGGTTCTGGCGGTTGCGGTCTATCCCGATGACTTTGGCAACAACTGTCATATAATAACAATCCTGACACGGTTTTGTAACTCTGGTCAATACAATTGTTTTATCCATTTCAGTTTTTGATAAACCTGTCACATGGCAACCATTCTCGATGCGGCATAACTGGTGGCTATAACAGTTGTTACCTTGACTCGACTATAGTTTATCAGACCTGTCACATGGCTAACATCTCCGACACGGTCTACAACTTATCATATAAAAAACTTCGATGCGGTTTGATAGCGCTGTGGGTTTTGTTAATAAAGTTTTTATAATAAGGTATTAAACCATACCACCCGAACCTTTTAAAAGGTTTATGTAAAGGTTTTTGCAACTTAGCACTTAGGTTGTATTATAATGTTTTATATCCATGTTTAATGTTTTAGGTTTTTAATACCAAAGCACTTAGGTCCTTTAGGTTTAGACTTAGGTTTTTATATGTTATTTTTAGCTTAGGTCTTAGAACTAGGTTTTGGACACCATAGTGCTAGGATTAGAGGATTAAATTTTGTAAGGTATTTCACCATAGGTAATCTAGGACCCATTTTTTTACACCATAATACATGCCATGAACCTAACCATGATCAATTTGAGGACATTTTCTTCGGACAATACTGATGGAACTGGCAGATTGGAGATTGAACTGGATGTCGAACAAACTGGAACTCTGTCGATCTGTACTGAACAAGATCCTCTAGGATCATTTGATCAACAACCATAGGAGGATCATTCAATCTCAAATTTTTCACATTCATAACAGAATAAATTTTCATGTAAGGTGACAAATCTAATCAGAAAATGTTGTTACCAATATCCAAGAGTTTGAAAGGATGATATCGAATTGTCTTGAGTTTTTCACCTTCACCTTGTAATATTTGTTTACTAAACTTGATCTCCCGCTTGGAAATAATGATAAAATCTATGTTTATCATGTCTTTCTTTGTACTTGGTTGGGATTTTATCGAGTTGTTCTTATACCCTTTGATGCACTAATTGGATTTATTTAATGAGATTATTGCTTTGTCCACATAATTATGTACATCAACTATAATATCTTTACCAAAGATGAAATCCCAAGGAGACTTTGGAAAATAACCTAAACATGCTTCAAATGGAGATACTTGTGTAGATGAATGCTTGGCACAATTGTAGGCATGCTGGATGTAATGAAAATATTCATCCCAATGTTTAGGATGCTTCCCATAATATCCTCGAAGGAGATGCACTACTATTTCGTTCACTACTTCTGTCTGGTCATCCATTTGTGGATGAAATATTGTGCTCTGCTTCAACTTTGTGTCCATGAGTTCCAATAAACTTGAACCAAACTTCCTTAACAGATGAGAACAATTAGATTCCACACACAATATGTATAAATGGTAGTGACAATCGTTCACAGCACATCGTAATTCTCAGCTCCAGCCACACTGTAACGGTCCAGTGTGCAAAAGTAAAAATGGTTTATTTTATTGATGTGGATTATTTGGCAGGTTTTTCTTATGAGGTTTTCAGATTTTGTTATTTTTTTTTAAATTTTATTGATTTTTTATATAAATGTTCAATTATATAAATACTTCAGCGCATTTTATTAATTCATTATTAATTAAAAAATTAAAATATTTTCTAAAAAACAATTCCCTTTTCCATTAATAATGTGGGTTTTTGGAGTAATATGATTTGAGATTGAGGTTATTTATTTATCAGAAATATGTGTTTATTTTTGTTTTAGTAAACATAGTTCACATTAAATAGTACAGATGTTTTACTTTTTATATTTCTATAAGCTTTATAGTTTTTTTTGATGGATATGGAGGATCCCTTTTTGGTACAGAGCTCTGGCAGCATTTTTGGTCGCATCATATTCATTATCAGTGCATATGTTTCATTTTCTACGACATTACAACAGGGTCGATGCAATATTTCAAGCGAGCCAGTCAACGGACAAGCGAGCGGGAAGGGATGGCTACAGTATATGAACTTTGGGATGCTCATTGGGGCATAAGATGCTTTGAATTATGTTTTCGGCTGTCAGATATATCACAAATCATTTTGTGCAGTTCGGGATGCTGAAGACGACACAGTTTTCACTTGGTAACATGGTGACCGGTCTATAGCATCAGCTGTATCATCATATTCTATGCGGTGCCCCCAGATCCCGGTGGGCGTTTTTCATTCCTCTTTGCTCATTATACATAGTCTGTATGGTAGATTATATATTGTTATATTCTGTCAATAGATATGATGGATGGCCGAGTTACGAGACTCATTTTCTCTGTAAATGAGTGTTTTGTATGGGGCCATTAATCTGTGGAATTCTCGCTGTTATCCTTACACGGCTGAGATCATACATGCACATGTACTGTTTATAAACTAATATAATCAGCGTATTTTTTTCTTCTGAAAAAAATAAATATATAAATAGCAATTAATACTATTAAACGTCTCAACTTAAAGAAAGAAAGAAAATAGTTTATTCATAAATAACAATTTAATCTACAAAATAAAGAAAGAAAATAGTTTATTCATTAATAACAATTTAATTAATACTATTAAACGTCTCAACTTGCAAAATAAAGAAAGAAATAATTCATCATTTTGTTTTTTTTGAGTAATTAATGTATTGAATCGGAATTCAAATTGAAACTTGGTAATTATATTTTAAACAACTTTAAAGAAAAACAAAAGGGCGAAATGTAATCCGGAATGAGTGATCTGGAAGCTATCACAATAATACAGTTAACTTTTGTTCACGCTTCAGTCGAGGCGAGTCTATTAATTTAATATCATTCGGAAAGGGTCTCCATCTCACCCAAATAAACGGTTGAATTTAATTTTTAGAAATATTTATATTTTTTTAATAATAATTGAAATATCATTCGAAAAGTATCTCCAACAGTTGAATTTAATGTTTAGAAATTTAGAAAATTGAAATTTATATTAAAAATAGTTATATTATTTTTATTTTTTAATTTTATAAAAAATATAAATAATTAATTTTTTATTTATCAATATATATTAATTATTTTTATAATTAATAAATTAATAAATTTAATTTATTTTTAATCTTTTAATTATAATAATATAAAAGATATCATAAATTAAGTATCTTAGAGATAATATAAACTCATATACTGATTCTCATTGTA
Organism: Pinus albicaulis; assembly: GCA_034641835.2. Lineage (NCBI taxonomy): Eukaryota > Viridiplantae > Streptophyta > Pinopsida > Pinales > Pinaceae > Pinus > Pinus albicaulis. The sequence continues at coordinate 307,544,315 of CM076582.1, read as the reverse complement.
AAACTAAAATGGAAAATAGTTACCATTTCATTTTATTTTATTTTATTATTTTAACTTAATACGTTGATGTAAATTAATTTTATTTAAATAATTTGATAATATTAGAGAATAATTTCTCTAGTTAATAGCTCATAATTTGAGTTAGACTTTGAGTTAGACATTAAGTTGAGTCTATTATTAAATTTAACTGTAGTTTGTGAATGAAAATTAGCCGGTCTAGTTTAGCTATTTTGAGTTTTTATAATCATATACCTTGAAGGGATTGAGTAAAGCAATTAGCTATACAAACACTTTGGATTATTTTGTGGTTACCATCGTTGTCCATAGGTGGATATATAGAAGTAGTGAGTGCAGCAATCCAATAAGGTTGGAGCAATAGTGCAGCAAGAGATCATCTGGTTGGAATTCAAAAGAATCTGTTGAAGCACATCGAATATGGACCGAAGCAGTGTATCTCGTCAAATTTATGAGAGTGCCACCTCTGAACTGTGGGTTGCTGAGGATAATGCACGCAAATTTGGCAAGTCCGAGGAGCATGACGTAGCGTTATGCCATGAATTTAACGTACGTGTGGCAAGAAGAGAAGCTACTTTTGAAGAGTGGGCTTCTTTTCTGCGTGATTTATACCGTAAATTCAACACATTTATTGACATTCACTTCAATCCGGCCATGTTATCTCAAGTTCTGAATTTCATTTTTTTGGGGTGTTCTATATATGGCGAGGAGAACGTTTGGCCTCTCCTGAGACAGCTGGGAATCTCCGTGAACTTCTACTTGGACGAGAATGGTGCACATAGTATTGTGCAGCTGATCAGCACCCAATCGTTTGAAGGAGCATTGGCTGAGAATGACCCTGTTTTCCATTTTCTGCCGTATTGTCATGGTAGCCTCCAAGATATTACAGAAAGGGTCGGAACAATGGCATCCATTGATGGGTCGGAGAAAGCTTCGGAAGTGGAGGGTGGAGTGTGCCCTATATGCCACAATCAGTTTGCAGTTGAAGGTGCTGATTCTTCTGATTCTTCGACACTACCGTTGAAATTGGCATGCAACCATATTTTCCATTCTGCATGCATAACCTCGTGGCTGGTTCTGAACCCTACATGTCCTCTCTGTCGTCGAAAAACATTTTCGGACCTTTAAACTTTCTACTTCTCCGGAAAATAATGTTTCCTTTTGGGCTGGCTGGTATTGTCATAACTCCACCCTTCCGTTACCAGGATATATTTATTCTGTAAGTTTGGTTTTATGCTTGATCTTCCCAAACTCAAGAATCTGGTAGATAATAAGATGTTTAATTGGAATCCGATTTTTCATGGGAAATTGGTAAGAAATATTTTTAAGTGGCATTTTCTTAGTTGTTAATATTTGGAAAAAAATATTAAAATAAATTAAATAATATTTATTGTATTATTATTATTTTGTTTTATTTTTATTCATTGTTAATGATTTAAACCTTGAATTTTAATTTTAGTTGAATTGTAATTGAAATTTTCAATTTTTTATTTTTAAATTTCAGAATGTATGTGTAAAACTCTATAGTAAATATGTAAATGTTTATTTTATTTCTTATGACTTATTTTACAAAGTGCAAACCCCATGTCTAGGGTAAGATAAAAATTTTGATGTTTATAGATAAAAATTTTGATGTTTATAAATAAAAAGGATTTCAGATAAGAATTTTGATGTGTATAAATAAAGAGGTTTCCGATAAGAATTTTGATGCGTATAAATAAGAGAATTTTACATTTCACGTAATTATGGGTAGTTGGGTAAAGGAAGTTGCTTTTTTGGATTTTTTTTTTCTTTAGGATAGTTATTCCAAAAAGGAAAAGGGAGTTGGCAAAATGTGAAAAACCTCAAGCTAACTTTGGGAATGAGAGTTTGTTGGAGGAGGCCCTTTTAAGAATTAGCTATGGAAGCTCAATTTGATTTCCTCTTATGAGGGATAGTTATCCTAGAAAGGAAAAAGAGGTTAGCAGAAGGTGAGAGGGGAAAAGCCTCAGGCTAACTTTGGGGGATGGGAGCTTGTTGGAGGAGGCCCCATAAAGAACTAGTTATGGAAGCTCAGTTTGATTTCCTCCCTTGAGGATAGTTGTTCAAGAAATGAAAAGGAGGTTAGTAAAAGGTGAGAGGGAAGAAGCCTCTGAGTTCAATTTACTTTTTTGATGGATAGTTATCTCAAAAAGGAAAAAGAAGTTAGCAGAAGGTGAAAGGGGAAAAGCCTCAAACTAACTTTGGAAATGGGAGCTTGTTGGAGGAGGCCCCATTAAGAACTGGCTATGGAAGCTCAATTCTTTTCTACAGGACCATGACTGCCTTAGATGTGAAACTAGCACTCCGTAAATTAGATTGCAGAAGAATCAATCTCATTAGTTGGGATAAGTGTCCTTACACCATTGAATTGTTTATAGTGGACTCAGCTTGCATTATTAAGATAGGTGTCTACAATACATGGAATTGGTTATTTCTACATTTCGTGTAAATTAAGAAGAATATTTTCCAAACCTTTTTCTTGGAGATTAGACAAGATAAAATACAACTAGAAATATATAAAATTGAAAGAGTTCAAGACTTTTTTATATTTTCTCTCAAAATTTATGTTTTCTTGTGGATTTACTACAAGGTTGGTTTCTTGATTGGGTTGAGGGTCTCTAGCCATGAGGATTGTGTTTAAATTAATTCGCATTTTAAAAAAACTTTAAAATTAATTTAATTAACTTTTATGTTTAAACAATAAGAATAAAAAACCAAAAAAAAAAAGGAGTTAGAATAACTTACCTTTAATAGGGAGGAGGCTTTGGCCGATGAGCACACACATGTTTTGGTTGCAAATTTTTTTTTTCAGGTTTGTGGAGTCCGTAAGAAATAATATGAACCTGTGATTTTGTTTTTTTTTTTTTTATAGATACACAGGGAATACCCAAGTGGAATTTTGAAAAGCATGTACATGTTCTCTAAACATGTGCAGATTTTTAAAAAACAATGTGTGCATATTTATTTTGAGGTCATTTAGTCGATGTGGAGGTTTGATAAGAAGTGAACTTAATGTAACAAGAATTTGTATATTTTTTTTGGAATGTCTGTGTATTTCAAAAATGTTAGGCTCACGTGTTCTTTTTGCATTAAAATTGAGTAGTATTTTTGTGTATCCACTCAGAACTATGATTAGATACTTAATGTACAAGAACACGATAAGAAACTTATATCTAAAATTGAGTAGCATCTTTGTGTACCCACTCTACAACTATGATTAGGTACTTAATGTACAAGAACAAGATTAAAAACATATACACACTACAACATAAAGGGAGGTTTTAAGACAATACATATACACACTACAACATAAAGGGGGGTTTTAAGACAATATTTAAGACAATTTTTGGGTAAATTGTCTTAATTTGAGACAAAAGAAAACTTGTGTATTTTCTTAAATATTGTCTTTAAGCGGGTGTCTCTTAAAATTAAATCGTCTTAAAATATTGTCTCTATAAAGACAATAAATAACACAAGAATTTTTGTCTCTCCAAAGACAATTTTATTTTTGTCTCTCCAAAGACAGTTTCATTTTTGTCTGTCCAAAGACAATAGTTGGAATTAAAGACATATTGTCTTTATGGCCATAGATTTACTGTAATTCATTTATTAGACCTACTTAATCTGATGATTTATATTCTTCAATATATTTTAAATCTATTTAGTTGTAGTTTTGTATTATTTTATTTCAAATGGGTTTTTGGGTAATACAACTGCGCATTTCACTAATATAAAACTTTCTTTGCTTTACCATGAACTTTTGAAGGGCACTGTAAGACTTATTTTTCAACCTGCCAAAGAAGGAGGTGGAGGTACTACTCACATGAATTGTGAAGGTGCACTTGGAGATGCAGAAGCCATATTTGAAATGCATTTACACCTATTCAGTCAACTAGGACTATAGCGTCAAAGCCTAGGGCCAATTTTGGCAGGGTCGGGCATTTTTGAAGTTGTTATAGAAGGAAAAGGTGGAAATCCAACTATCCCACACATTACTACAGATCCAATTGTAGCTACATCCTCTGCAATTTTGTGCCTACCAAATATTTTTTCTCGAGAGAGTGATCCTCTTGAGTCTTGACAGTGTATGTATAACTCTTCTGCTACCTTGTTCTTGGTTGACTAGTTTATTTCATTTTTAATAGTAGGTTGCAGTAACAATGTTTACAATTCAATCAAGGATAAATATTAAAGTTTCCCTATATAACTTTTCATCCTCAATTTTGAGAAAAGTATAATTATACTTGTGTGAGATTATTGATCAATCTATATAAATTTTATAGCTTTAGGTTTCAATGATCCCATATAATAACTTGTAGAACATCTTACGAGGTAGGAAATGGTACACTCTATAACAAACAATATAACTGTAAAGGAAGAGCAACCCCTACAAAAATTTGTAGACCATATTACAAGGAAGGAAATGGTACAACCTATAACAAAGAATGTAACTGTAAAGGAATAGCATCCCCTCGAAATATGTTGTGAGTTTGAAATCTGTGAAATTGTTGGTCTGCTTTCAGAAGCTGCTACAATCAAGGATAAAAAGTTAACCATACTAACAATGCCTAATTTTGTGTGTTACAATTAATGGAATATGTACAACGCTATGAATAAAAGCGTCCATCAATGGACCTATTTCTGGAGTTGCTTCCAATCCTTTCTAACTTGGTACAAGGCCATTTCCTCTGCCTCTAGACTTATTCAAGAAATAGAGTATTGTCTTCTACACCAATTGATTTCCCCCCACAAAGATTAAAGACAAAATCTGTCATCAAATTTCTTCCATCAATGTCTGTAACCCAATCAACATCATTATATTTTCTTCTCTCATTTCCTTGCCCTCCAATTACTCTAGCTAAAACCCAATCCCTTAGTGCTTTGCGGGCATGAGAATATATTTCAAATTTCTGGCCAACGATTCAGAGAGCGATTGAGCAGGGGACAGTATATAAGAAGATTAATTTGGGTATACCATACAAGTAAAATTCAAAATCAAATAAACAGAGCTCTCCTAGACCAGGCATGAACTAGCTTTAAATCCTACACGATTTTTCAGATTGTCAAACACTACATGGTACCCTTGCTGATGGATATTACCAACAATGGAGAGCCCACCAGTGTTTCCAGCAAAGGCAAAGAAGAAAATGGCAGAACTATGCATAGGAATGATATAATTAGTAGCAGGTTGAGAAGCATCGGCTTGACACTGGAAATGAAAGACCACAGTTGGAACTTTCACAGTTTTCAGCCCTGATAAATCATAGTAGGTATCAAAAAGAGAAAACCCACCTGCAGATTTTAGGTTACCAGTCCCTGCCCTGAAACCATCCCTCATTGCAGTATAAGCAGACTTAGCCAAACGAGCCACAGAGGTTCCAGATGCAAGTGATAAATAGTTCAAACTTTAAATTAAAGGATGATACACTTTCAGATGGATTCAATTTTTTTTTCTTAATTGAGTTTAAATTTTACCTAGACTATACACTTTTCATTATGGCCATAGATTTACTGTAATTCATTTATTAGACCTACTTAATCTGATGCTTTATATTCTTCAATATATTTTAAATATGTTTGGTTGTATTTTTGTATTATTTTATTTCATATGGGTTTTTGGGTAATACAATTGCCCATTTCACTAATGTAAATATTTCTTTGCTTTACCATGAACTTTTGAAGGGCACTGTAAGACTTATTTTTCAACCTGCCAAAGGAGGTGGAGGTATTGCTGACATGATTCGTGAAGGTGAACTTAGAGATGCAGAAGCCATATTTGAAATTCATTTTACACCTATTCAGTCAACTGGGACTATAGCATCAAAGCCCAGGGCCAATTTTGGCAGGGTCAAGCATTTTTGAAGTTGATATAGAAGGAAATGGTGGACATCCAACTATCCCACACATTACTTCAGATCCAATTGTAGCTACATCCTTTGCAATTTTGTGCCTGCCAAAGATTTTTTCTCGAGAGAGTGATCCTCTTGAGTCTTGCCAGTGTATGTATAACTCTTATGTTGTCTTGTTCTTAGTTGACTAGTTTCTTTGATTTTTAATGGTAGGTTGCAGTAACAATGTTTACAATTCAATCAAGGATAAATATTAAAGTTTCCCTATATAACTTTTCATCCTCAATTTTGAGAAAAGTATAATTATATTTGTGTGAGATTATTGATTAATATATATCAGTTTTCTAGCTTTAGGTTTTAATGATCCCATATAATAACTTGTAGACCATCTTACGAGGCAGGAAATGGTACACTCTATAAAAAACGATATAAATGTAAAGCAAGAGCAACCACTAGAAAAAATTGTAGACCAACTTACAAGGAAGGAAATGGTACAACCTATAACAAAGAATGTAACTGTAAAGGAATAACATTCCCTCAAAATATGTTGTGAGTTTGGAATTTGTGAAATTGTTGGTCTGTTTTCATAATTTGTTACAAGCAAGGATAAAAAAGTAACCATACTAACAATGCCTAGTTTTGTGTGTTAAAATTAATGGAATATGTACAACATTATGAATAAAAGAAGCCATCAATGGGCCTATTTCTGGAGTTTCTTCCAGTCCTTTCTAACCTGATAAAAGGCCATTTACTCTGCTTCTAGACTTGGTCAAGCAACAGAGTATTGTCTTCTACACCAATTGATTTCCTCCCACAAAGATTAAAGACAAAATCTGTCATCAAATTTCTTCCATCAATGTATGTAACCCAATCAACATCATTATGGATTCTTCCCTCATTTCCTCACCCTGCAATTACTCTAGCTAAAGCCCAATCCCTTAGTGCCTTGCAAGAATAAGAATATATTTCAAATTGCTGACCAACGATTCAAGCTAGGTTTTGAAAAAAACCTACTAAACCCTTCCTTCCCTTGCACGACAATATATGGCTTAGTAATCATTCTCATCAGGAAGGAATAAGGCATCATACCAGGAGATAGGTGCCCCGACACAGACCTGGTTTTTAGGCCATCAACATTAACAAGGAAGGAACTTGGCACAATAAACTTGCAACCTTGTGCTAATCAAGTAGCTGACAACAACAAGATAAAAAATCATGGTGACTGGCACTTGAGAGACAGAAAAATCCATTCAGCTGGTTATTGCCACCTCCAAAATAATCTCATTTGCAAGGGTGACCTTTCCCTACACAACCCAGAGAGAAGACTAAGTCTCTAGACAATTTCTAGGGATAAAATTGTAAGTTTTCTTAAGATAAAATGATACAACAAACTTGGTAATGAAATGTGGCTCAGGGTGAGTGCCATGCTCCCTAAAGAAACTTTGGCATTCATACCAAAGGGATTTTATGGAGATAGGAGTATTTTCTACTAAGAATTGTTTCAATAACACTTTGGGGCCTATAAAAAACATTTATGAATATGCCAAAGGTCATCCTAATATGCATCTAATCCTAACCATTCTCTATAAAGGAGACTAGGTACATGACTCATGAGGCTTGATGCAACCTTGTGTGATAATTATAAAGGAACATAAATGCCTCCATCCCACAACCAAATGAGTGCAATGTTTGAATTATGTTTGGTTTCACTATTCTTCATTTATCAAAGTCATGTTTATGTTTTCACTACTGTTTGTTCCTTCTTAGGTCATTGGCCTTGACTAATTCAGAAAAATTGATGTATGATGTGAAGGAGCTTGTGGGTAGGGAGCACAAGTGTGTGAATATTTCAAAAATACATGCTTGTGGGCATGATACACATGTTCTTCTTGGAGCTGCCAAATTGCTTCATAAACACAAAGATAAATGTCAGGTGCTTAGCATGCCTCTATATGTTAATGCAATACACCATAGTCCATAGAGCAAGTGACCTATCCTCTTGTGCCAAAGCTCATACAAGTTGTCATTGTCATGCACAAGGGCTGCAATAGGATCTCTTTGGAACTGGTACAAACCACTCTTTCAAATACCTCTGGCCAAAACCTGACCAAGATTCAGTGGTCCTTTCCAAGTTAGAACTTGTAGATCATCAAACCCAACAAAAATATATCCCAAGTCTGTTATCACTAAAATTGAAAGGATATTCTTGGTTAAGATAGGTACATATAATGCACTAGCAAGCTTAAGGATATCACTTTATGGCATTTTGAATGAGATGGATCCCATTTTTCCTTCTAGATACATGGTATTATCACCAAGCTCCACTTTCGTGCTTACCTCTTGTTCCTGAAGTTTGTTGAAAGTCCTCTTATTAGAGGTCACATGTTTGGAGGATCCATTATTCACATACCATCCGATGCCAGAGATGTTGTTAGACTAAAGGCATGAGACCATGGACAAGCGTGTCTCAATCTTGGGTGAAAGTTCATCCACTCCAGCTGATGCATCTGTACTCCTTGCAAATTGATTTGGTGTTTTTTGTCCTCCTTCTCATGACCAACATTCAATGGTCCTTTCCAAGTTAGAACTTGTAGATCATCAAACCCAACAAAAATATATCCCAAGTCTGTTATCACTAAAATTGAAAGGAGATTCTTGGTTAAGCTAGGTACATATAATCGACTAGCAAGCTTAAGGATATCACTTTATGGAATTTTGAATGAGATGGATCCCACTTTTCCTTCTAGATACATGGTATTATCACCAAGTTCCACTTTTGTGCTTACCTCTTGTTCCTGAAGTTTTTTGAAAGTCCTCTTATTAGAGATCACATGTTTGGAGGCTCCATTATCCACATACCATCCGATGCCAGAGATGCTGTTAGACTAAAGGCATGAGATCATGGACAAGCGTGTCTCAATCTTGGGTGAAAGTTCATCCACTCTAGTTGATGCATCTGTACTCCTTGCAAATTGATTTGGTGTTTTTTGTCCTCCTTCTCATGACCAATATTCAATGGTCCTTTCCAAGTTAGAACTTGTAGATCATCAAACCCAACAAAAATATATCCCAAGTCTGTTATCACTAAAATTGAAAGGAGATTCTTGGTTAAGCTAGGTACATATAATGCACTAGCAAGCTTAAGGATATCACTTTATGGCATTTTGAATGAGATGGATCCCACTTTTCCTTCTAGATACATGGTATTATCACCAAGTTCCACTTTTGTGCTTACCTCTTGTTCCTGAAGTTTGTTGAAAGTCCTCTTATTAGAGGTCACATGTTTGGAGGTTCCATTATCCACATATGATCCGATGCCAGAGATTCTATTAGACTAAAGCCATGAGACCATGGACAAGCATGTCTCAATCTTGGGTGAAAGCTCATCCACTCCAGCTGATGCATCTATACTCCTTGTAAACTGATTTGGTGTTTTTTGTCCTCCTTCTCATGACTAAGATTCATTGGTCCTTTCCAAGTTATAACTTGTAGATCATCAAACCCAACAAAAATATATCCCAAGTTTGTTATCACTAAAATTGAAAGGAGATTCTTGGTTAAGCTAGGTACATATAATGCACTAGCAAGCTTAACGATATCACTTTATGGCATTTTGAATGAGATGTATCCCACTTTTCCTTCTAGATAGATGGTATTATCACCAAGTTCCACTTTTGTGCTTACCTCTTGTTCCTGAAGTTTGTTGAAAGTCCTCTTATTAGAGGTCACATGTTTGGAGGCTCCATTATCCACATACCATCCGATGCCAGAGATGCTGTTAGACTAAAGGCATGAGACCATGGACAAGCGTGTCTCAATCTTAGGTGAAATTTCATCCACTCCATTTGATGCATCTGTACTCCTTGCAAACTGCTTTGGTGTTTTTTGTCCTCCTTCTCATGACATTGAGAAGCATAGTGGCCAAAATTCTGAAACTTGAAACACTTATGTGGCTCAAGTCCTTCTTTCACTGATTAGAGAAACTTGAATCCTCTTTCTTCCCTTTTGGAATCTTCTTTCTTTACTGCTTCTTCATCTTGCCGATGAGGGACATATTCTTCTCCTCTTATACTTGTGACACTGTCCAATATTGTCTTCTTTTGGGTGAATTTTTCCCATAGCTTCTCAAAGGTGGAAAGCTTTTTTGAGGCATAGAACCATTGGAAAAAAGGATTCCAAGAAGAAGAGAACCCATTTAAGACCATGGATACTAGCTCTTCACTCTTGACCTCTTTTAATGGAGTTCAATAACCTTCATTAAGAAGGTGTCTATGGTATTTGTCTTTCTTATCTTGGAGGATCTAAGATTTTTCCACAATAGCATATTTTGATGGATGTTTTCACTTTGATATAGAGTGACTAGAGCATCAAACATATCCTTACATGTGGTCTTCTCGGAGATATGAGGGATCAAGTAGTCCTTCACAGAAGGATGACTTTCTTGGTCATGACTATTTACTTTTTATCCTATGCCAACAACATGTAATCAGTTGGCTCAACAATATTGTTGTCAACATAGTCCTCATGCACCTCTAACAATTTTTGTACCTATGTGGTCTTCTAGGAGATATGAAGGATCAAGTGGTGAATCTTCAGAGTGAAGGATGATTTTCTTGATCACGTCTATTTTCTTTTTATGCTCTGCCAACAACATGGAATCAGCGGGCTCTACAACCTTGTTGTCAACAAAGTCCCACAGATCATGCACCTCTAACAATGTTTATACCTGACGCATCCACTGGACAAAAAGATATAGGGACCTTCCAAGGTCTCCGTATCTGAGACTAAATGTACTTATACTGTTAGTCCTAAAACACCCTGCTAAACAAAACAAGTTGGCAACCTAAAAACAACTATGTGCTATTTCTCAAGCAAGGATCTTGGGCATGTCATCCCTAAAACTTCCTGACAAATTTCTATCACACAGGTTACATCCCTACTGTATCCATACATGGATTCCTGGAAGGTTTCCGCAAATATACCTAGATACCATGTCAAAATCATACTGTGGTGAGTAGATTATGTACTTTGGAAACTAACATAAAAGCTGTAGATCGTTAAAGCAGAAAAAAACAATCAAAATTTCTACTAATGTTACTTACCCACAAACACATACTGCTGATAAAAAAACCAATAAGCATACAAATCAAAATAATCAAAATGGCACTATTGATTTTGTATTAATTCTGAAAATAGAAACCTAAATCTATAGCTCAAAACACAAACTTTCGAACCACAGAATGGTGTGCCCTATTTCTCCTTTATAGACTAGGAAAAAGATTGAGACAATGATTCTAGATGCATGCACAACAACATGTTGATTGGTAGTGTGAAATTTAAACATAGCCATGCAAAAAATAAGGTGTGCTCTCCTAGAGATCTCCATCCTTCAGTGTGCTCAGAATCCTCATGCAGGAGTGTCCCTACTAACTTTGGGAACTGCACCCTTTAACTTTTTGTAGGCAGAATTATATAAAGAAAAACAGAGATCTAGCACTGAATTGTTGAAGACAAAAAAACCATCTAAAACTGGAAGTGGACTGAATATGGTGCATGCATCATGCATGTGCTCCCTACCTATCACTCCTTTAAACACTAGTATGTCCTCAACACTATTATATGGACTTCTGAATGAAGGTGTTGTACTGGTGTATGCTATTCTGCTGAAGTAAGATCACTGTAGCTGGAAAACTCTCCGAGCCTCATTGGTAAACTAGCACCTTCTGCTAGTTGGTTGCTCTACCCTGAGTGATACACAGCTTTTGTGGTGGGAACAATTACTTATTTGATATCAATATGTGGATTGCTATCTTCTACACCTTCCCCTAAAGCCATACTTTGGCTCAAGTCTCCTTGCCACTGCCTTTCAACCCAAATTCTTGCTTTTGTTATTGAAGTATGGATTTCTATTTCCAACAGACATAGAGTTTTCTTTTGTCCAACTAGTATAATCTTTAAAAACAAATTTTAGACTGTGGACATAGAATGTGAAGAATTTCTCCATCTACTCTAAATTATATCTAATATTAATTTTTGTAGGCTTGGTTGTGTCTTATTAAGTTTTGGATATTTAGTCTTTTATGATACACACCTTTTTCCTACATGGTCATACCAAAATTGATCAGGGATGTTCTTCCAACAGATATGATGGTGGCTAAAAGGTGTTGTCCTGTAGTATAGCCAATTTTAGTACAGTTGATTTGGCATTCCCTTTCAATGGAGGTTTAGGTGACTCTTAATATTTTTTCATTTGAAATTTAATTGGGATTAGGAAGGCTGATTTAGTATCTTATTTCCAATAGGGCTTTAGGAAAGTTGATCCAGATCAATGGGAATTAGAAAATGAATATTTTCTTTAGGGACAAAGGATTTTTTTGAAAAATATTCACAGACGCAAGCCTATGCATAGTCATTCTCAAAATCCCCAACAAGGTGCATGTAAGGATGCTATAAAATATGAACTGGAGGAGGAAATTCAGAGGCTCAAGAGGGATAAGGGTTTGTTCATGATGGAGCTTGTTAGAATTAGGCAGCAATATCAAGGTACCGAGATGCATATGCAGGCCTTGGAGGAGTGTTTGCAAACCATGGAACACCGATAACAAAAAATGATGGCATTTTTGCCAAAAGCTGTACAGAAGCCTAGATTTGTGGCACAAATTGTGCAACAGAGTGAAAGAAATAAGCTCCTTGAAGCAGCTAATAAGAAGAAAATATTACCCAAGAAAGAGAACTGTTTAGAGGTTGGGGAAATTGAGTTGACAGACAGTCATATTGTGAAGTATCAACCTACTTAAGGTGTTGAATGTAGTGCAGTTCCGTTGAGTGTTTTAAACACGGACCCATTTAATAGAATGGAATCATATTTAAATAATTTGGAAACCTTTTTCCAGGATGTGGGTCAGGCATGTGGTGTGGATAGTGGAAATTCATCTCAAGCGGGTCTTATAGAGATGCATGGAACATGCTTTCCAAGTATGTGTAGTTCACTAGAAATTTCAGATATTCAAGGATCATGTTCATTATCTGAGATGCATTCTTCATCCCAGCCTTCTCCACAGTTGGCAGAATCAATAACTCATGAAATTCCTTGTCAGATGAGTTTGGGACTTTCTCTTTCTCAATGTGAAACTTCTAAGGGTGTGGAGACTCTTAACTAGAGTGGCAAAGATGAGAGAGAGGATTACATGGGATCGAAGACCAGTGGCATAGATGTCAACTTAGAACCAGTAGTGATGGAGATGGAGGGGAATGAGAGGGCTGCAGGGAAAGTCATCGCCAGTGGGAAGGTAACTTCTGGAGTTAATGATTTATTTTGGGAACAGTTTCTCACAGATACTCCGGGCTCAACAACAGATACACAAGAAGCCGAGTCAAAAATTCAGGAGAGAAGAACTAAGGATCAAGATGAAAGGTTGCCTGAGAATGGGAAGTGTTGGAGCAACAAGCAAACATTGGATCGAGTTACAGAACAGATGGGGCAGCTGGCATCAGGACGCAAACTTGAGATAATATTATAGAGGCTGCTAGCAGGTGGATATCACTATCAGTTCTGCTGAAATTTCTAGTTAGTAATGGTCACTGTTTATGTGTACTAATGAATTTCTCCAAATAGATTCTCTATAAGTTGTTGTCAGTATCTCTGATAAATTGAAAATGTAAAAGGGTTTAACCAGTATTTTTGTAATTCATTGTAACATTTGCACATTCACTGAGATTGAGAGAGCATAAACTGAAGGATGATACACGTTCATTCCATGCCAAGATTTAGCATTCAAATGTAAGGTATGATGTGATAATCAAAACAATTCTAAGTTGAGGGACCAAAAGAAGGTACTTTTAAAATTTTTTTATGGGTTTGATGACCCTTGAAATCTAGATTACCATTTTGAATCACTTCATTTCCAATTCATACATAAAATTTATGCTTGAAATGGTGATTGATATTCGTGATCTCTACACTGCTATAAATTACATTTTAGATAGCTATGCATAAATTCTTTGTGCCAATTGAAAATAGATTCAAAACTAATTTCAATCAGTAATATCTATATCATTTCATTTAGCTTTGTAATCATGCCAATCCATCATTGAATTAAAGTGTTATTTCCAAAACAATGGTGTTAGAATATTGAATAATATGCATAAACATATAATGTTATAAGGAAACCATAACTTTACTAATTTAACACCCTATCCATCATAACAAAATTTAATCAACATAAGAAAGGAGACCACAAAGGAGAGAAAATTTCCAATAGTAATGGTTTGAGTTACCATCACCAACCTAACAAATCTAGGACTGGAGACGCTAGAAAAAAAAAAGAATAAATTGTTGGAACATTGAGAGCTTTGACTAGAGAAGTAAATACATGACCTGATGGTTTAAGAAGGGTGTTATGGTGTTTAACACATCATGTGAGTAAGGAAGGGTTATATCTCTCTCTTGCTTGAGAGTTGTAGAAACTACTATAGCATGGCACACTACAGTCAGGAAATAAATGGTAAGGATCGACCCACATATATGGAAAAATACACAGGTTTATAGCTAAATGGCCACATAATTGATACAAATCCTTATTTAATTCTTTGGGTGTCGAGGAAATTGTTGGCTTATTATGTTGCCATGCAGAGCAAGGAAATAGTGAAGACAAATTGGATAGTGGAGGGAGTGGTGGTGCTTGAATACATTATAAAAGGGGATGATATGCAAGGAACTCATGCCTGCAGAATAAAGAGCCTGTGATTGACATTTTTCTAAGAGAATTGTTTGGGATTGCCTCCTTTAGATTGTAGATGTTGGAGATTTAGATTTGTTGTGATTCACATTGATAAGGAAACTTTCTTAAGCATTGTAAGTCCTGAATGAGAATGGATATGCTCCAAATGAGAATGTGTGTGTCCTGAATAAAAATTGCTATGCTCCAAATGAGAATGTCTACACTCCAAATGAGAATATTCGTGTCCAGAATGAGAATGGGTATGTAAATGGTTGTAATGTAATTTATAAAATTATCTCCACCATTATGGTGAAAAGGATAAAACCTCTTTTTCCCAGTCTCATATCTCCAAAACAAACTAGTTTTGTTGAAGGCTACTAGATGGAATCATCATTTCCTGGGAAGTTTCCCTCTCTCTTAAAAAACTTAAAATTCTTGGCATGTTGATCAAGCTAGACTTAACCAAATCCTATGATCCCCTTAGTTGGTCCTACCTCCACAGTATCTTGAAGGCTTATGGTTTTGATTCCAGATGGATCAGTTGTGTCTCCTCCCTCATTTCTTTGACGGTCTTTTCGATCATGATAAATGGATCCCCTTAAAAAACCTTCAATCCATCTAGAAGTATTAGGCAAGGAGATCCCATGTATCCCTTTCTTTTCATCCTGGCTGCAGAAGGCTTGGGAAGATATATCAAATCAGCCTCCCAATCATCTCATATCAAAGGACTTCATCTATGGGGTAATTATCTGTCTATCACTCACCAACAAATTTTGGATTGGGATTGCATTTCTTCATAAGTTTATTCAAACTCCAATACACCAAGGAAAATATGTGGAGGATATTTTGGGGAAATGTGATTTTCCATAAAATGTAGATCGAATTTGGGGACCTTGTAGCTCTTTTCTTTGGACCCTACTAGTTCTTAGAGGTTTTATTTGGAGTGTTTAGCGGGAAAAATCATAATATGCCCTAGAAAATTAGTGTTGGAGCACCTATGGTTTGGGAGAAAGCATAACGAGTTCTGGGAGTTAAGGGGTTTAAGGGTTTAGGAGTAAGGGGCTAAGGGTAAAGGGTAAGGGTTAGAGATTAGGGGGTTTAGGGGTTAGGGGGTTGAGGTCTAGGGGGATTGAGTGTTAGAGGTTAATGGCTTAGTGGTTAAGTGCATTAGGGGTCAATGGTTAGCCATCAAGGGCTTACAGGTCAGGGGATTTCGGGGTTAAGTGCCTAAAGGTTGTGGTATTTAGGAGTCAGCGGGTTAAGGGGTTAGGGGTTAATGGTTAAGGGTCAAGGTTTAAGAGGATATGGGATTAGGTTTTATGGGGTTCAAGGATTCTAAGTTATGGGTTATGGGTTAAGGAGTTATTGGCTTGGGGTTTAAGGGATGAAGGGGTTAATTTTTTACGAGTTATGAGTGTAGGGGTTAAGGTATTATGGCTTTGGGGTTAAAGGGATAGGGACTTTAGTGGTTATGGGTTAAGTGCTTATGGGTTGTGATAATGTGGTTCCTAATCCCCTTATCACAACTATTGGGGGTTCCCCTATCAATTACTCTCATTGCCTTAATTATAGGTCCCCTATCCCCTATGCCATAAGGCCCTAAGGCTCCTTCTCATTCTCTAATGTTAGGATTATAGATCTCAGTAGACCATGCAAGAACCTCTCACTTCTACCCATCCATGCTACCCTTATGTCCCCTTTCCCCGTTCAATACACCAATAGACCCCCCTCCCCCAAAATTCATGAGAATTGAACATTTGGAGGTGATAATTTAACAACAGCTTCTAAATTTTTTATTCTAATGACTTTTTTTTGGGTCGGGGGTTGTCCAAAAATGCTTCCAAAAGTTACATTTTCATGACCTTTTAGGGAAATTCAGGGATTCTAAGTTGAGAAAAAAAAATACCATGAACAAACAAAGAATCCAATGAGTTGAAGGGCTAAAAAACATACCACCCATAATGAAGCTTTTCATCCAAATATTATTCCATGTCATGTTTAGCCTCAGATCTACACTTTGATTGCTCATAAAAATGCTTTAGCTTCCGAATGGCCTCCTCCGATGATTTAGGCTCATCAAACTAAATCATGTCTTAGAATGTTATCAACAACCCATTGATGAATTGTTGAATCTTGGCCTTCTCCTCCTTGAGGTAAGGCACATATATCAACAACTCCAAAAATCTTCTAGTTTACTCCTCGTCCATAATAGAGTCCATATTTAGCTCATAAAAATCTTTTCCTTGTCGCCATAGTACCTCTTAAAAATCCTCAGATTCAAGGAAGAAACTTGGAGACTGAAAGGCCGGGCCATATGGTTAAAAGTAGGGGATGAAAATACTAAATTCTTTAAGCAATATTCCAGTGGTAGACGAACCATCAATACCATTTGGGAACTTGAAAATGTGGATGGTACTTCAGCTACATCCTTTGAATAGCTGGCCAACTTGGGCACTTCACACTTCAAGAACCTCTTCAAAGCCCCTCACGAAGCCACACTGGCAGAAACCATCAAGGTCGCTGGATACTTCCCTAGGTTTGTGGACCAGGACTCTGTAGAGGAACTTTTCAATCCAGTCATGATGGAAGAACTTGAGGCAGTTCTCAAATGGTTCAAGAAGGACAACATCCCTGGCCCTTATGGATGGTCAGTGGAATTTTACCTAGCTTTCTTTGATATTTTGGGATAAGAGCTATTGGATGTGGTGGAAGAAACCAAGAGTACAGGTCGCCTATATGATGCATTTAACTCTACTTTCATTGCCCTCATCCCTAAGTCTGACCATCCCTCCTCCTTTAAGGACTTTCGCCCTATTTCCCTGCGTAATTGCATTTACAAGATCATGGCCAAAATTATTTCCAGCAGACTCAAGCCCATTCTATCTGAACATATCTCCCCTGAACAATTTTCATTTCTGAAAAACAAACAGATTCATGAGGCTGTCGGGGTTGCACAAGAGGGACTTCACTCTATGTACACTAAGAAGATCAAAGGCATGATTCTTAAGATTGACCTTGCAAAATCCTTTGACCAGACCAGCTGGCTCTATATTAGAATGCTCCTCACTCACCTTGGCTTCCCCGTATCGGTTATCAGCTGGATCATGTGTTGCATCACCTCTGTCTCCTATAGTGTTCTCATTAATGGAGTAGCAACCAAATTATTCCATGCAAATAGGGGCCTTAGACAGGGATACCCACTCTCCCCTCTACTATTTCTACTTGTTATGGAAGGCCTGAGCAGGTTCCTGATTGATGAAAGGGAAAGGGGCACGATGAAAGGTATCAAAATCACAGAAAACTGTATATTAACACATCTTCTCTTTGTGGATGATGTCCTCATGTTTATGAATGGCTCCCTAGGTGACATAATAGTTGTTAACTCAATACTACAATTTCTCTACAAACAAACAGGTATGTCTTGTAATAACCCCAAATCTACTATTGCCATTCATGGATGCTCCCCACACGAGAATCACTATGCTTTACAGTGGTTCCCCTTCAATTCTATTAGACTTGAGGATGGTCTAAAATATCTAGAGTTTTACCTAAAACCAACCAACTACATAATTGTTGATTGGACTTGGCTGATTGCAAAAATTGATAAGAGGCTTAATGCATGGCACCACAGATGGCTCTCTTGGGTTGGTCGACTTGTACTTATTAAATCTGTCTTGGAGGCCATTCCAGTTTACTGGATGTCATTGGATTGGATACCTAAGGGTATTCTCAATAGGATTTGGAGAATCTGCTGATGGTTTCTATGGAATGGCTCAAAGGAGGGACACAATTATGCTTTTTCTAGATGGTATCTCATTGCCCTCCCTAAAAAGTGGGGGGGTTGGGGCATCAAACACCTGAACTCTTTCTCCATGACGTTGGCTGTAAAATTGGGGTGGCAGATCCTAATTGTCCACAGTAGTTGGACCAAGGTTGTCACACATAAATATATCCATCCACTACAACTGATTGAATGGACCAAAGGGGGAATTTGGCTGAGAACTAATATCTCAACAATATGGAGAGTGATATTGAACTCCATAGAACACATTAGAATTAGACTTGCATGGAAAGTTGGATCTAGTATACTGGTCCGTATTGGTTGTGACCCATGGTATGGTTGTGGAAATTCCCATTTTCTCTCACCTAAATTCATCCTCGCATTGAACAATTCTATATTTTATACCCTTGATTAGGTGGCTGACCCAGAAAACACAACCTTTTCTCTCAAATTTGGTTGAACTACCGTGACCTAGCCAGATAACTAGAGGCCTTATGAAGCCATCTTGGGGAGCTCAAGGAAAAAAATAATCTATTGATAACTAAGCTTAAGGAAATAAACAATTACATCTAGACTCAAGGAAGAGCACGACCTTGATATTAACATGTCATTCATTGGGAAAGACACCAACTATCATTAAAATATTTTACAATCTAAATTTTTATTTTTACTAGTAGAAATAGTTTGAATTTGATATAACTTGTAATTTTATAACCATTTCATTGGCTCTCTTTAGCCTTATAAACCTATAAGAGGACAATATCCTATATACTTTCGCATCTGAATGCATCAACTTCCACTAATCCTCCTGCTACTGAATATTGTGGGCCCACATAGCTAGGTACTGATCCAAGAGGTGGAATCCTCAAGGATCCTACCCATATGTAGCTCTCTAGGACTACAACACCAAGTTACCCCACCTCACTCCTAGAGGTATATCGATGAACATAGCGAAGTCTTCCTCCAGCCTTGATGAAAGCTTTTTGATCTATGTAGAAGCTACCTATTGGCCCTGCTTCTACTCCTTGTCCTTCTTCCTGAGAGGACACTAGGTACTGTAGTGACCAAGATCACCGCATATGAAGCACTTGAACTTCGACAAGTCTTTCTTCTTCTTCCTCCCCCCTGTCCCTGGTTGGGACCCTTAGATGCAAGGGTCAGATTCCCCTCCTCCTTTACTGCCTTTGATCCACTACTACTGCTGCCACTGATGGAGCTCTTTAGCAAAGCTCGTATCAACTCATTAGGGGAATTTGAGGTCTAAAATGGGCCTCCTAAGAAAAATGTACAGTAAAAATAAATTTTATAAGAACCATTAGGATTCAAGATGATGATGTCAACAGTGGGGAATGATTCACCATTTTTTAAGTAAATGGGTAAAAATATTAAAAAATAATAAAATAATAAAACTATTTTTTCAACTCTTATTTCCAACTTATATCCCATAGCTTTTACTCAAATTTCGAGCGGGAGTACTCGTTGGATTCAAAATTTAATTGTTCATCCAAGGAGTACCCATGTTACATACTTTTGATGGACCCTACTAAATGAAAAATGAGAAATACATTAAAAAAAAAAAATATTACAATCACGTTTTTCATTTATTTCTCATTTTTCATGTAGCATGACCCACTGAAAGTATGCAACATCGGTACTCCTTGGATGAGGAATTAAATTTTGCATCCAACGAGTACTCCTGCTCGAAATGTGAGTAAAAACTTTAGGAGATAAGTTGAAAATACAAGTTGAAAAAGTAGTTTTTTCTTTTTCCCTCTAAAATTTGATGATGTAATCAAATATTATTGTATTATTTCCACTATTATTTTATAATTTCCTTAGGAGGCCCATTTTAGACCTCAAAATTCCCCTACCTGTTGCAAATTAGCCCACACCCTATCCCATCCTGGTAGCCTGTCTCTGCCTAATATACTTTGGACAAAGACCTGCCAATCCTCAGAGACATTGTTGAGAGCTAATCTTGTTATCTCTAAAGGTTGATGCGCTGCCCCAATAACCAACAGTTGGTCCTGGATCTCCTGAATTATGGTAAGGTAGGTATCTATGCTTTCCCCTTTTTGCTTCCAGATGAGTTTCATCTTCTCCTCGAGATACATCTTTCGCTGCTCAGAATTACTCGGATATAACATGGCAAGAGCATCCCATATTTTCTTGGCAGTATCTTTTCCAGCTATATGCGAGACAACATGATCGTTGAATCCATATATGATCAACCGCTTCACCCATGCCATCTCCTTTTTGTACTCTTTCGGCTGACCTACATCCTGAGGAGCTGTCACTACATTATCAATGTAGGCTTTCAGGTCAACTTCATATAGAAGGAAGGACATCCTTGCCTTCCAGATGACATAGTTGGAAGCTCCATCCAACCTGTCCTGATCACGAAGCCCTAAAGTGGCAATCTCTAGAATTGTTGAAAAAATCCTCTTTCCCTGTGCTTGGTTATTGCTCTGCTATTGTAACTCCCTCCTGGAATGTGTGGCTCTACTAGCTGCTTCTGCCAATCTGCAACTGGAAATTATAACTTCTGAGACTAGGAGTTCCCTGAGAGAAATTTTCCCTCAGTGTGTGCTCTTTTGTCTTCCACCCAAAATTGGCTTTGCTCTAGAAATTGCTGCAAAACCCTCTGTGTCTAGCTAGACATATTCCCAACGAAAACTCCGAGTTGCTTCCTCTACCTATGGAATCAATGAATTTAGAGAGATATATTTTTTCCGCCCCTCATGCAAAAAATCGAACCTCCACAAGTAACTCGGCCCCCTGACAAAATGACTATGCCGCCCTTGACAATTTCAGCCTACTGCCCACACTGAGTGGTGAAATTCCTTATTTTCACCTTTGAGCTCTCTAACTAATCAACTGCACTCTAATACCATGTGAAAATTCCAACAATAGAATCCTATTGCAACAACTGGAAATTATTCTCCTAATTGTTAATTTAATTTAATAAATTTTTTTTTTTTGCTACGGTAAATACTGAATAAATCGCACTACAATCTACACAAATAAAATTGTGGAAGAGCAAAATGTTGGAAGTTGAGAAATTTTAGCACACACACATGAAATATAACACAATTTTTTTTGGACAAAAGTCCTTAGAAAAACCTAATACGAGAAAATCGGTGCAACAGCTTAGGGTTTTATTATTACGCAACATTGAGAAATTCTGAGTATAACTCAATGTCGAAACATGGCAATCCTATAGAGTAAAATATTGGCAAAAATATAGTGAGGAATTTTCCTCACTCCACAGGAAAACCCCTGGCACAATTTACCTTCAGAAACTCGGCCCTCAGACCCTTTGCATCAGCGTCTGTGCTGCACTGCGCAACCTGCTTGAAGTCAAGCCTCTGACTAGTCTATGATGAAGTCATCCTTCTGGTGGCTAGGAAAAATCTTCTCCAACACTTTTGGAATCCTTTCCGACCTCTAGAATTGAAGACGTCTTTCCCTCTCAACAAATCGAACTTGCCTCTAGAATTTGCTGCACAGTTCCCGCGTCATCGTCACTGTGTCTCTTTCTCCTCTTTGCAAATGCACTCGCTGGATCTGGAATACATCCTCCAGCCTCACTATATTTGCCCCTCTCTCACTGCTTTGATCTCTATCTGTCTCTGACAACTCATTGGTGCTACTCTGGAAATCGATCTACCAAGAAATCAAATTGCTGAAGTGATCTCTCCATCACCACATCAAGCTCCTCTTACAATCCTCTGTTGGAGCACCAACGACCAAGATTAAAACATAAGTGACGGCTAGGATCATCTTTGGATCAATCTATGTGATTTTCTAGACTATTCTCACCTTGACTTAATTAATACTGATTAATTAACTTATTTTCCTAAGTTTAGACTTAGGAAATATTAAAAAATTAGCTAATAATAGAATTAAGTCACTTCTAGGCAAAACTTCTAGAAATGATTTATGGGTTCTAGAGATCTCATGTATTCTAATCTCTCCACAAAGTTTCGTGGCTAGAACACATCCAATGCTACAAAAACTAACATCTGTTCCATTATTTTGCACATAATTCCTCCCCTTGTCATGGTCTCTTACCCACGATACAAATGACATGTATTCTTAGCTACAATTTTCATTTTCCCATTTTTTTACTCATCATCATGATATTTACATACTCATGGATCCAACCCACCCCCAACCCAAGGAATCAGGAGTTCCTACTATATAATAATAATCTCTTTGAGATCCTCATGCATGATCCTCCTTGTAACACCCTCCTCCCACATCTACCCAAGTAATCGACCAAGCAGGGTAAACATGTGATGAAGAGTTACTATGATATGGTTCAACTCCATATGTATCAATTGAAGAAGTGGAACTGACATAACACAAACATTATGACCTTCTACACCTGCAACAGAACCCCTTGGAGCCAACCAACTCATCCAGGTGACCAACCCCTGAGACAAATTGAAAGTTTGTTGCATTAAATCCTTAGACGCTTCTTTGATATGGGCATGCATGATGTTGGCATGTGACCGCACACAAAGTGGAGAAGGAGAAAGGAAGGGAGATCCTGACTGTCAAAGAGCTTCAAAGGAATCAATATGCCTTTCAGTTTAGTAGAAAGGGGAAAGTGTGGCTGGTAAGGTGTAATGGTGAGAAAACTTCATTTCTGTCCTCTTTCATCTCATTTATCCTCTTTACCTTCATTTACCCTCTTTTACCCTTCATTTTTCTATTTCTAAGGCCCCACGCTACATTTCTTTATTCGCAACTACGCCCCCCCACTTTAGGCCACTTGATATATATATATATATATATATATATATATATATATATATATATATATATATATATATATATATATATATATATATATATATATATATATATATATATATATATATTTATATATGGTATAGCCCACAAACTCATTCGTAACACCATTCTCCACTGATAACTCCGCCGATGCGATATAAAGGGATCCACCTTCCTACACGAGCCTTTATCATAAAAAATCCACTCCTTTCTGTTCAAAATCTTTATTGACACTCAATTACCTTTGTGCACCGCCAAATTCCCTGCCCCACACTTCGCACTTTGGAGGTTTTAACATTTAACCTTCGCCTGCTCCCACATAAAACTTGCTCTGCAGGCGTGGTCCCACCTCCGTCCATGCCATGTCACCTTCCCCGCACTTCGCACATCGCACTCTTTACCGTTTACCTTTCGTTGCACACACATAAACTTTGCGATATGCAATCTGCGGATGCGGTCCCACCTCCATCTGGCACGTCACTCCCACCCATCACATATCGCTCCGCGCAAGATTTAACCTTTACCTCACGTTGTGCCCATATAAATTTTTTGGTTTACGATTTGCAGGCGTGAATCCCACCGCCTTGCCACGTCATCAATAGCCTTCCTTTGGCCTTTTTTTTTCCCATTTTAGTGTTAATGAGTCCCGCTAAACCCACTTTCGCTTCTGCCATCTTGCCTTCATATCTATTCCACGTCAATGCATTCGACGACCCAAAATCTATTTCGCACCCCCTCCACCTTCCAATGCCAGGGGGGAAGTTGGGGGGGGGGGGGGGGGGGGGGGTCCGAAATGGTCGGTTTCTAATACTGTCTGTGGTGCTACATGGTAGCTTGTAGTGATTTCACACCCCCCCCCTAGGAAATACCACAAGCCATCCATGCCCCCCTCTGAAATCCGGTTCCGATTTGCAATTCAAAACACATCATGTGCTTTTGGGTGGAATATGCAGTATGGTTTATTCAGTTTTCCTAGGATAACCTTTGCTAAATATTTCAGCATGCGCAACACAACTGGCTATTCCACAACGAGAAGTGGAAATCATGAGAATTAGAGAGTGGAGGTTTTCAAACAACAGGTGGAATCATATGATGAAGGCTGGACCGTGTGAAAATTATATAGTGGAGAACCCTACTGCAGCTACTTATTAAATTTCTTCTATTGCATTATCAAACACAATTATTTAACATTTCTCTTGAGTTAAATAAAAAAATAAAATATGCTGCAGACTTCACATATAAAAAATAGCACAAGTAATCACAGAGACATCGTTATTTTTAGACAATTGTCCCTGGAAAAACCCAACTTGGGAAAATCGGTATAGCAGATCTGAGGGTTTATTTTTTATGCAACAGAATCTTAAATACAACTAGGGTACCAACATCTGACAAACCCTTCAGAAAAATCTAGGCAATCTGGTGAAAATTGTGAGATATACCTCACTCGGCTAATCTTCGGCTGATCTGAAAATGTAAGTGATGCCCTTACTACCTTTGCATGATTTCCTATGCTAAACTGCGTAAGTCTGCGTGGGAAAACTGAAGGAACTGCATCACTTTTTTCTACAACTAGTCTAGCTAATCTAGAGATGAATTTTGTCCCCCCTAGTTTAGAAATTCCAGCCTCTAGCTATCTTCGGAATGAATCCAAGAGACACTGCGTTTTTTCTGTGTGATTTCCTGCAGGATCTACGTCACCTCTTCAAAAAAATGTGTTGTCTCTATCTGCGTCACCTCTGCCTCTCTCTGAAAATGCACTCTTGGTCCTCCTGACCAATCCCTGCTTCTTCCCCTCTCTAGATCTGATCACTGAATCAAATCACTTAACAAACCCAACCCTAGTGATTTTCTCGTGATCAAAAGCTGTGCTTCTCTCTCACAACTCGAAAATGCCCAATGGCTCAAGTGTCAAGTGTATTTTCCATAGGCCCCTCACCCTCCTTCTTATAATATTTCATTGACTCTTCAACGGTCCAGATTAAAACATAATCAAGGGCTAAGATTAACTTGGAGGTGATCCATGACTTTATCTAGAAGATTCACACTTGATTTAATTGATACACTTTAATTAATCAAATTCCCTAAGTTTAGACTTAGGAAAACATTAAAAAATGATTAATTAATTTAATTAAATCATCTCTAAGTGGAATTTCCAAAAAACATTTATGGGTTTTATGGAATACATGTGTCTTAGTCTATATACAAAGTTACAAGGCTAGATCACATCCGATGCTACCACAAATCAACACTCCCTCTTAGCGAGAAAAGTGCTCTAGAAAAACACCTCAATGTGCTACTGATCTGAATTCTGGAACATCTCTGTTCTGTTGTTGATGCTACTCACCAACACTGCACAAAAAAATGTTGAAACTATACTGTTGCTGACTCTGCATGTTGCTGCCAACTTCCACTTTACCGCAACTCCCTCTAAATTCTGCAACCATGTTGTTGCACTGTGTGAGTACCACTCTGCACTGCGCTGCCTCTCTGTGCACTACGTTGGTGTGACTCATATGCTATTTCTGCTGCACTACTGTTGCGGATCCATTTCTTACTGAAATGGATTTTCAATCATACCCAATTGTTCTCTGAACTGAGTGAACTTAATTCGTCCTAGAGCTTTAGTGATAATATCTGTTGTTTGTTCGCCTATGGGAATGTACTGGAGTTGTACCATGCCACACTGAACACAGTCTCTGATAAAATGACATCAGATGTCAATAATTTTGGACCGATCATGAAATACTGGATTTTCAGAGAGTTTTATACAACTCTGATTGTCACAGTAAACACTAGTTCGCTCCATCCTGCTGCTGAATAGACTCACAAGAAGTTTCCGAATCCAGATTACTTCACATGTAGATGTAATAGTTGCCATGTACTCTGCTTTTTCTATGCTCAATGTTATTGACTTTTGTTTCCTGCTGCACTAGGACACCATTCCTGAGCCAACGCTAAAACAATACCCAAAGGTATTTTTCCTATCCATTAAGCTCCCTGCTTAATCCGCATATGTGAATCCACTAAGTCTGACATCCTCTTCTTTTCCATATCCGATACTGAATCTGACTGTTCCCCATATATACCTTAGAACGTGCCTTGCTACGGCCCAATGCACTCTTTTGGGTTCCACCATGAACTGACTAAGAGTGTTGACAGCAAAGAAAATGTCTGGTTTGGTGTTCACCGGATACATCAGTGATCCGATGAGTTGTTTGTATAAGGTGGGGTCTACTTCTGTATCTTCTAAAGCATCTATATTTTTCCAATTGGTGATCATGGGTGTGGCCATGGGTCTACAGTCCTACATTTTGAACCTCTTCGGAATTTCCAAGGCATACCTCTCCTATCCCATGAAGATATCTCCATCCTTTTGACAAACTTTCAGTCCTAGGAAGTAGTGCATCAACCCCAAATCCTTCATGTCGAATTCAACTTCTAGATTCCTTTTGCAATCCTTGATGAGCCTCGACGATACTGTAAGAAACATATAATCTACATATATTACAAGTACCAATGGCTCATCCTCTACCAACAATTAGTAGATATTGGGATCTGCATCACTCTTGAAAAATCTCATCTTTTACAAATAGCTATCTATCTGACCATACCAAGCTCTCGGAGCCTACTTAAGCCCGTATAGATCATTCTTTAATCTGCACACATGAGACCTCCTTTCATGAGTCTCAAAACCCTCTGGTTGTTCTATGTATACCTCTTCCTCAATTTCTCCATTCAAGAACACTGCCTTGACATCCATTTGATGAATCTCCCATCCCATATGTGCTGCTAAAGATACTACATTCCAGATGGAGGTATATCTGGAAACTGGTGCGAAGGTCTCCTCATAATCAATTCCTTCCTTCTAAGAATACTCTTTTTCCATGAAACTTTCCTTGTATTTTTCTACACTACCATCTGCATCGTATTTGATCTTGTAGATCCAACATGATCCAAAAACTGATCTTCTCTGAGATTTGGGAACGAATTCCTAGACATCATTTGTCATGATAGAAGCATACTCTCTATCATGGCATCTACCCATACTTGGTGCTGAACAGCTTCCTGGAAGTTGGGAGGTTCCTCTACTTGAGCCACTAAGGCTTGGTACCTGTCAGGAGGTCTGCACTATATCTTACCATCCCTGGGAGTCCCAATAAATTTTTCTGCGTCCCTCAGTATATTTTGAGCTTCCCTGTTGATCCGTCCACTGGTGGAAGGTTGCTCTCAAAACTCTTCCTCCGATCTGTTGGGGTTCCCATGTTTTGGCAAGGTTGGAAATACCAAAATATGGGACAAAATAAAACCACTTTCAGACTGTAGGATCTAGCCCTCCTAGGTCTAGAGAGGGATCTCTCTATATTAGTCAAAGTATATATGTCTTCGAGGCTCAAATGTTATGATGTTAGGCTAGTTATAAGGCTCGAGGTTTGTTTTATTTGTTTGTTTTGGTTGCTGGTTATCAGGAAAGAAGGATTCAGTGTAAGACCAGGATGAGAGAAGAGGGATAAGGCAAAGGTGAAATGTTCCAGGAAATATTCAAAACCATTGGGCAATGGAGTCAGGAAAGGATTTTCTTGCTAATCAATAGGTAGGCTTTCAATTGGGCTAGTCATCTAAAACATAGGATCTTTAAAGATCATTGTGTTATATGGAAAAGTAGGAGGGGAGGAGATAAAAAATATTCAGAGCACAAGGTTAAAGACCAGCTGGTCGCACAAGGATCCTAGTGGACAAGGCTAACTCTAATCCCCAGTGTTCCCAAATATTCCAACTAAATCCTTAACAAGAAACATCTAAGAACTGAATTCATTTAATTCATACATCAGAGAGAAGGAAATAACATCCACTACACTGGTTAAACCAACTGAAATCAATTCTTAGATAACACATTCAGAAGAAAAACATTAATGGCAAGGAGAGCAGAAACATAGGGTACCTAACAAGGGTAAATTCTATGCCAATATTCTGATGCAAGCCAGTAGAAACGGAATGAAATGAATTAAAACATAGAGATAGGAAACATCACCGCTGCTTCAGATCAGGATCCAAAGAAATACGCTTGTCATATTAAATAGCAATACCAGTCAAGTACAACATTTCCAATAGTTGAGTACTCAGACTAAAAACATTTCCTTCAACCTATCTTACAACTTTACCCAGAGACTGTGTCTCAAAAGAAACTACTTGCAGTTCTCTGATAACTGATCAACAACCATTACAATGTTTCTTCATGAAATTTTATAGCAGAAAGATGGGCTGAGGAGGTAGGTGAAAACTAAATGCAGCATTAAAACTCCAGAAGAGGAAGAAGGCCGAAAACCACTTTGTATAAATCTTGTGCATTAATATCTGGTGTTCTTTGGGTGAACAAATGATCTTCTTCAGACTTCAGATTACTCTGATATGACTCTTATGTACTCTGACTGCAGTACTGTGTAGTACTCTGGTGTATAAAAAAATTGACTAAATGGACTGCCATGCTTGTGAAACAAATGCCCAGGTAGCTTTGGACTATGGTTAAGGCGGAAATCTTCAGGAACACGGTAAATAATGGAACTGATATGGGCGCTTCATCCTTTGGGACAATCTGCTGATGTGAGCCTTGATATACATGAATCTATGCGTGCTATACCTTCTGCATGATCCATGGGATCATTGATCTAGTGCTTTGCCTCTAAACCGCTGTATTAAGGCTCAAAACCTTCAATACTGAACGCTGAAAACCTTGATCATTAGCTAGTTTTTCTCCACTGCTCCATCAATGTCTCGATCTGCAAAATATGGGCTTTAATAGTGCCGGATAGGTTTTTTGCGGAGATTGAACTGTCCTGGGATAATATTTATGTCATCGCTACCTTTTCGAACATTTATTTGTGGTACCAGCTTCCAGATTTAATTCTGTCTGCGCAGCACGCCATTAAAGTAGTACATTTGAACCATGGCAGTTTTATGCCTTTCTGAAACCCTGCAAAAACATGAAACCTGCCAAGAAAATAATGCATGGGGTCGGATGATGTGGATGTCTACGTGGGTGATAGTGGAACTGCGGAGAAATGGCGGAAAAATGCTGTGGAATGGTAGAGAACAGAGATGGCGAAAGGTTGGCAGAATGCAGAGCAAATTATACGTGAAAACCTTGTAAACATCAACCTTTTGAATGAATTTATGCAATGGGATGGGCAGACGTACGGCGGACACACGTGGAGGTGACGTGGCAGGACTGGGCGACGATGGAAAATTCAACAACGAGGAAACAAATCTGGACCGTCTGATCTCGGAGGAGATCGACGGTTGAACATGCAGCGGAGGACGACGAATGGTGGGCCAGGAGTACGACGACCATGGATTAAACCCCACGCAGCTTTGTTGAGCGATGACTGTTGGATGGGCAAGGGCAAATCTGACGGCTGATATGCATATCGCTGCGCGTCCTGTACCGAAAGATAACGTGTGATGAGCAAGCGGTTTTGGAATCATACAGGATCCATGCATCGCAAGTTGAGTGGAATCACTAGGAAATGGGAAAATAATGCCCGACCCCCATTAGCGGTGCGATGAAAACCGGGCTGTTTTATGGATAGTCCGCGGCGGGGACCACAGGGGCAGGTAGAGTCCGAACCGTAAGATCTGCGGGCAAATGGATGGCGATGGCGTGATCGGAGAAATGAACCGCGAACCGGGGAGGCTGCGGGGGCCGCGATCACTGTCCGATATGTACAGATCAATGGTTGAGAATGCTCCTGATATACATTGGAGATTAGCACCTTTCAGGCCAGCGCTCGGTCATAGCGCAGGGTTTTGTGGGGGGAAGGTGCGGGGGCTCGACCGAAAAGGGGCTAGGCCCAAACTATGAAGAAAATATGGTTGTTGGCTCATTTTTAAAGCATTTTAAGGCCAGCCAAGGGAAATGATAGGGGAATGAGGGGGATTTAGGCATAAACAAAGGGAGTGGGTGGAATTTCATGGGGATTTTGGGAAGTTTTAGGAGAGAAAGGGAAATTTAGGGGGAACAAAGGGGACTTTGAGAAAGGGAAAAAAGGGGTGAAAATGAAGCATTTTGCAAGGGTATAAAGGGAAAAGTAAAGCCTTTTGGAGCATAATTCTTTATCAGCAAGGCCTACTGACTCAGAACAGCAGAGGGAAATAGTCACAAGGTAGGGAACCTGAAAGGCTGCAAGGATGATGTGTTTTCAAGGGAAATGCATTCCTTGCAGGCTTTAAAACAAATTAGCCCCTTGCTTGCTTTGTCAAGGAATTTATAAGGGGCTAACACGATCTATATACTCTTCTAACTGAGTATTTTCCTGATCTTCCTCCGTAAAAATGTTGGTACCTGTCCTTGGTACCACAATTTGTCTTCTTGTCCGTTATTCTTGGTGCCCTTGCTGTGCTTGGACCAGGGGAACTTCTACAGTTTGATCCTCTCCCGACATATCACGTGATTTCTGAAATGCTCTATCCTCCATGAACTTAACATCGTGTCTTATTACAACCTTCCTACTGTCAAGAATACAGATTCTATATGCCTTGGAGGTGTCACTGTACCCTACAAGATACCCCCTTTCTGTAGTTTGATCTAGCTTGCTTCTCTTATCGCTGGGTACATGAGTAAGCCATGCTACCAAATATCCAAAGATGCCCTACCTCCAGTTTCTTCCATGTGAAAGCTTCCTCAAGAGTCTTCTTACTCAAGGCTCTATGAGGTGTTATGTTCTGGATATACACTGATGTATTGCATGCTTCAACCCATAAATATAATGGTAAGTCAAGGTTAAATAACATGGCCTTGAATGCTCCTACAATTGTTCTAATCTTTCGTTCTGCCACACCATTTTGATCTAGATTATATGGCGCAGTCCACTCTCTCCTGATGCCCTCCTTTGCGCATAAATATATGTATTCCCCATCATTATCTGAATGAAATGTGTTGATATTCTTCCCCATCATGTTTTCAACAAGAGCTTTGAATTCTTTGAACTTTTCAAATACTTAATCTTTTTCCTTTAGGAAGTAGATCTAGGTCTTCTTGGAGTGATCATCAATGAATGTGAAAAAATATTTGCCACCTTTGAGAGCGTTAATGGAAATTGGTCCAAAGATATCTGAGTGTGTCAATCCCAAAATGATTGCTGCCCTGCTTTCACTTTTGGGAAAAGATGCCTTAGTGTACTTCCCAAGTACACATCCTTGGCACACATCGTCATGCTCCGTGCTGAGAACAAGTGCCCCATCAACTGTTTCTCTCAGCATTTTTAATGCACCATGGTGTAGATGCCCCATTCTTCTATGCCAAATTTCATTCAACCCTTTCTTGTCTTCAAGATTACTAGTGACTAGTGCCATCGGGGTTTCGATCTGCAACTAGTATAGTCTGTTGCTCCTGATCCCGATCTGTCTTGTTTGCTTCCAACTGGGATGCTTGACATATATTTTCTTCCTAGTAAAGTGAATTTCATACCGTTTGTCCTGCAACTGGGATACTGAGATTAAATTCATACCAAGCCCTGGCACATGTAGTACATCCGTGATCCTGACACTGGTTCTGATTTCTGTCTGAAACACTACGGATCCTCTCCCAACTGGAGTGCACTTCGTGCTATTGCCCATAGTGATATGGAAGTTCATCTGCTCTTCTCTATAGCTCAAGAAGTATTCTCATAGTCCAGTCATGTGGGCTGAAGCCCTACTATCAATATACCATATTCCTGTAGATACTAAACTTGCTAGGCATGTATCATCCTCTTTTAACCTAGAGGATCAGACATCTAAGTCTGTCATACTTATTTGTGCTTCTTCCTGCATTGTGTCCCTTTTGAAGCTTCTGGTTTATGCAGTCCCTTTTTTATGACCTTTCTTCCTTTGGATCTGATAGCTCCGATACCATATGAAAATTCTATAGTGGAGAACCTTATCGCAGCTACTTATTAAATTTCTTCTATTGCATTATCAAACACAATTATTTAACATTTATATTGAGTTAAATAACAAAATAAAATATGCTGCAGACTTCACATATAAAAAATAACACAAGTAATCACACATAGACACCGTTATTTTTGGACAATTGTCCTCAGAAAAACCCAACTTGGGAAAATTGGTACAACAGATCTGAGGGTTTTTTTACTATGCAGCAGAATATTGAATACAAATAGGGTGCCAACATTCAACAAACCCTTCAGAAAAATCTAGGCAATCTGGTGAAAATTGTGAGATATACCTCACTTAGCTAATCTCCGGCTGATCTGAAAATGTAAGTGATGCCCTGACTTCCTCTGCGTGATTTCCTATGCTGGACTGTGTAAGTCTGCGTGGGAAAATTGAAGGGACTGCATCACTTCATTCTGCAACTAATCTAGCTAATCTAGAGCTGAATTTTGTCCCTCCTAGCTCAGAAATTCCAGCCTCTACCTATCTCTGGAATGTCTCCAAGAGAGACTGTGCTGTTTCTATGTGATTTCTTCCAAGATCTGTGTCACCTCTTCAGAAAACGACGTTGTCTCTATCTGTGTCACCTCTGCCTCTCTCTGAAAATGCACTCTTGGTACTCCTGACCAATTCTCGCTTCTGCCCCTCTTTGGATCTGATCACTGAATCAAATCACTTAGAAAACCCAGCCCTAGTGATTTTTTCTTGATCAAAAGCCGTGCTTCTCTCTCACAACTCGAAAATGCCCAATGGCTCAAGTGTCAAGTGTATTTTCCATAGGCCCCTCACCCTCCTTCTTATAATCTTCCATTGACTCTTCAACGATCCAGATTAAAACATAATCAAGGGCTAAGATTAACTTGGAGGTGATCCATGTATTTATCTAGAAGATTCACACTTGATTTAATTAATACACTTTAATTAATCAAATTCCCTAAGTTTAGACATAGGAAAACATTAAAAAATGATTAATTAATTAAATTAAATCATCTCTAAGTGGAATTTCCCAAAACCATTTATGGGTTTTATGAAATACATGTGTCTTCGCCTATATACAAAGTTACAAGGCTAGAGCACATCCGATGCTACCATAAATCAACAGACCGCTCACCTATTCTCAGCCACTTCTCAACACTCCTTTGAAGATTCTGGAATTGGGCATCCCTGTCCAATTGTTTTATTTATTTTTACTGTTAGATAGCGTTGTTTTGCAGGTAAAATCTTGATTTTACCCAATTGTGTTTTGATTTTTCTATTGCAGGAGTGATTTATTGATGCACACTCTGATAGTTTGTTAGGATATTTTATTTTTCACCTGTGTGGGTCGATCATGACAGAATATTCGATTGTAAACCCTCAAGGAGAACTCTATATGTAGTGAGTTCTAATATGAAAGAGAGGTTCTGGAATTTGGAAGAATTTTGTTGTAAGTTTGTATGATTGTGCTCCCTGTGCTCTGAGACACATATTTGGGAGAGCTGTTTGAACTTAATATGATACTGAGTTGTTATTTGGATTCCAGATGGAGCAATGAGTAGTATGTATATGCTTCCTTCTATTATTAGTAATCTCATTTTTTATGTGTAATCATATTTCAGCTATGCTGCTTTGAAGGTTTCGTGTAATGTAGCTACCGGTGGTCTGAAATTTTATTCATGAATTCGTGTTTGTATAAATAACAAGTGTTAACACTCATGTATTAAGCTTGTTTCACTCCCTTAATTCGTGCTCCACAAACCTCTGTTGTTGCCATATCTCATTCATATCCATTTCCTTTGAGTTCACGGCGGAAAAATTCTTAATCCTCTTAAACCTGTATCTTTGTGACGTCCTTCTCAGTTCTCTCTCAACACCTCTACATATTTTAAAGCTTCCACTTATTGTTTTATACTTGGCTCATTTAAAATTCATCAAGCCTCAAAGCCTCTTGAGCCCTCTCACCGTATAGGGAATTCACATGAATCGACTCCAAGGTCTTCTCCATCCATGAACCACCAAAACCATTGTTCTCTTATTCCATATTTTGTCAGAGGCATTTATACAATTGTCCACATTTAACCTCTGATTTTAAGATGTCCTAGGCACTAGTCTTTTGCAACTCAAGGCTATCTCTAGGAGCTACAACATATTTTTGGTGCCGTTGCCGGGGACACGATTGAAGAAATATTTTCCCTGGGATACGACATTATATTCACCTTAAATTAGGTGAGCACGAAGGGTTGAGAGTTGCATAGCCCTCACCTTGGCGAATCCACTGTAAAATATTCCTAATTAGAAGTAGTCCTCGCTTTCACTAGGCCTCACACCAGATTAAGATCCATCATCTACACCCACCTCTAAATCAAATGGTTGTGCCTAGTTTCCTTTTGAGAAAGTATGCCCCCTTGGCCCTCTCTCAACCTCTAAATGATATGCCGCAAGACTATCTAGAGCGGTTGCCTCGGTTGACCGAGGAAGATAGTACTTATGCACAGAGACATATTGAAAACTTATGCGCCTTCACTGAGAATGAAAATGTGGAGCACTTAGATGTGGTTTTAAGGCTTTTCATCCAATAATTGGACGGAGAGGCCCGGAAATGGTTTAAGTCTCTAGCTGACCACGTAGTCCACACCTGGGAAGAAATGGAAAATTTCTTCACTTTGAAATGGGGAGAAAAGAGGGACCATAGCTATGTTCTCACTGAGTTCAATACTCTCAAGAATAGACACAATGAGGATGTAACAGGACTTATAAATAGGTTCAATAAGCTCTATAATAATCTCCCTGCCGAGGGAAATTTGGGAATTTGTCGATGGATCGCGCTAGGTTTTTTTTGGTTTCTGCTGCCGCCGCCAAGGTTTGTGTGGATCCGGCCAGGGTTTCTGCTGCCGCCGCCAAGGTTTGTGTGGATCTGGCCACAGGAGCCGTGGATCCCCGTTTGGATCTGGCCGTGCCCCTCATTGGCCTTCGCAGTCCCAGAGTTCGTAGCTATGCCAAGGAGCCCAGCGCAGAAGATCTTGCAAATACTGACTCGGTTGGAGACGCCGTTGCACCCTTTTCTCCATGGGGCCTGCAACATGGGAAATCAAAGAACCCAAGACCGGATCGGTGGTGCGGCTCTTTTGCTGGTGGATCGGGGCCTCTCAAACCTGATAGATCGCATGCGGATCCAGCCCCAGGCAATTTCTGCAGTGTCAAGACAGATCGGATCGCCCAGGATATGCCTTGTCTTCCATCAGTTATGGATCTGGCTTGGGGGGGTCCTCCACAGGAAGAAGAGGCTGCAAGGGCGCGATTGACGATCTTCAAGGAATCTGGCAGCCATGCAGCTATAGATTATAGCGATCTCTTTTCCTTCCCTCTGGGCGCAAAGGAGCCTAAGCCCAATCTTCACCAGATCTGGCATGAGGCACGGAAGAGGTCTTCTCAATGCATGCCACGGGGGCAGTCCCCTTACTCGTACTTTGAGGCAGCGCTAAGAAATGGGCAGCTAGAACAGCCAGAACCCCGACAACAGGTAACATTATCTTTCTTTCAGATTTTTATTAAACCCCCAGTGGGGAAAACCAGTCTAGTATGGGTACATGCAGAAAGCACCATTATGCAGTTGAAACAACAAATCTGGGCATTGATGGGATACCCTGTTCAGATCCAGCATCTGGTCAGTGGTAGATGGTCCCTTCAGGATAGCAGAACCTTGAAGAACTACGATATAAGCCCAGAAACAACCATAGCCTTAAACCTTAGGCTGAGAGGAGGTGCTGTGCCTCAGGGACATCCAAGCTCCACAGGAGGAGACAAGGGGAAAAAGACTACAGCTCAGCAACAACCCAAGGGAGGCTTCTCTTACAAAAATATCTTACAGGGTAACAGAGATCCAGGGCCCCCTCCAGTCCAAGGAGGACATATACCTAGGCCATACATTGTAGATCAGCTTGGGCAAACCCCAGCCCTCAACATTGATTCTACAGGACTAGAAGAAGATGTTAAGTCATATGAAACTCAGGCCCTAATCTATCGATTTAACAGTTTTTGGCCAAAGCCAATGGATCTATTTCACTGGATCTACACTAACTGGACCATGGAATGTGATATACATCTATGCTCCAAGGGTTTTTTCATTGTTAAGTTTGCAACTAC
This sequence comes from Pinus albicaulis, assembly GCA_034641835.2. Lineage (NCBI taxonomy): Eukaryota > Viridiplantae > Streptophyta > Pinopsida > Pinales > Pinaceae > Pinus > Pinus albicaulis. The sequence continues at coordinate 307,508,079 of CM076582.1, read as the reverse complement.
GGAAGCCAGAGACACAATCATCAGGGCAGGGCCTTGGTTTTGGGGAACAACGGGCCTTTTTATGACCCCATGGTTCCCAGATTTCGACCCAAACAAAATGACAGTCTCCAGAATGCCGGTTTGGGTCCGCCTATATAACCTTCCTCTTCACTTTTGGAGTGAACGAGTTTTGGAAGGTATTGGGAACAACTTAGGGAAATATATCAAAACAGATCTGGAGAGGATTGAGGAGAGGATCTTCACTTTTGCACGAATTTGTGTCGAAGTTGATCTAAGTAAAGGACTGCCAGAAAGTATAAGGCTGGTATACAAGCAACAAAACTGGTTGCAAGGACTAGACTATGAAAATACTGCTTTCAGATGCAGAATCTGTAGGCTGACAGGGCACTTACAAAGTACATGTCCAGAAGCCAAGAAAGCAAACAGCAAAAAGAAGCAGAAAGGGAAGCAGAGAAAAGGGTGGCAATATCCCCCTCCTGACTCAGAGGACGACGAATCAGAAGCAGAGGAGGAAGTCACTCCCACAGAGAATACTGAGACAACCCAAGGAAACGAGACCCAAAAGGAAATCATAACAGATAACAAGGACTCACAATCCTATTCAACTCAGGCAGAGAAGATAAGTGAGGATCTAAGTATGGGAGGGATCAAACGGCATCATCCCTCTGATACATCAGACTCAGACAAGGATACAGGTCCACAGAAAGCAGAAACACAGTTAGTCCTAGCTACGATCGAGCCCACCCAAGGAGAGTGGCGCAAGGTCGAAAAGAAGAAGGGAAGGAAAACATGAGGTGTGAGTTCCTACTCACTCTCTGGAACCAGTTTTTACTGTCTCCTCCTCCCTTCTTTTTCTCTTTTTCTCATTCTTTCTGAATGCACGGTAGCCTCGCTACGCTGCAGTGTGTGCCAAAGCACACGAGCCCAATGGGCAATATCTGAAAATGCTTCAATGCATATGCTATGTGTAACTTTTCATTTTCATAAATAAAAGGTTACCGATTTTTTCTGTGGAAAAAAAAAATAATCTCCCTGCCGAGATAAAGCCTCCCCAAGCAGTTGCTAAGGTTTTCTTCGTAGGAGCTTTCGAGCCAAATTTTGGGTTCACCTTAAGAGAAAGAAGATCCACATCTCTGGATCAGATCCAGACTAATGTGTTGGAGGTAGAAGCAAACTTTTCTTCTACTTGTAATTTCAAGGGGAAGACAAAACATGAAGCTAGAAGAAAGAAGGGGGAGGAGGCTTCTACCTTAAATTAGGAGAGAGAATTACAGGAGCATAGAATTGAAGAGATGAATAAGCTGATCAAGAACCTCTCAAATAAGCTGGTTAAGCTTGAATCGGAGGCTAAGAATTCTACTCCTCATTCCAACCAAATGATTCATAACCGGGGGGTTTAATCCTCAATATCAGAGCCCCCCTCTGCAGCTGTTGCAACAGACTAAGGAAGTCACAGATAGCCAAGAACATCAATTCCTCACCTACTTTGATGAGGAGGAGGGTGAATCCATCCTGAAAGGGGAACAAGAAGAAGAGGAAGTGCCTTCAGAGGATCAATATATTGAAAGTTACTATTGACAGTTCGTGGATTTCATGCAGGTTCAACTCCACAAGAAGTATGACCTCAGGTCCTCCAAAAAGAGAACCCGAGGGAAAGAACAAAATGAAGAGTCGATATCAAGAAAAAACCAGTTTTCCCAAGTTGGGTTTTTCCGAGGACAATTGTCCAAAAATAACGGTGTCTATGTGTGATTACTTGTCCTAAAAGAATATCTCTTTTTGAGTGTCAACACTTGAGAAAAGATTTGCACCTCACGAGATTTGATTCTTTGGCACCTTTAGTAAATCTCATATTTTTGATTTGAGAATGATAAAGCTATGTTAAAATAATAAATTCATTGAATTCTCAAAGGAGTTTGCAGAAGATATAACATTTCTGAAATTAAAAAAATTCAACATATCTTTTTTTTCTCATTTAGAAAATTTCCCCATGTTTCCGGATAAAGCAACACCAATTTTAAAGTTGTTTGATACAAAATTATGTCCTTCACCCCAGCCAATCATCACACTATATTTTCGTCATCCTTTCTCGAGTGAAAATATAACACATGGAAAGGGTTTTACATAAGGCATCTTCCTCATTACTCCTCATGCATCACCAACCCCTTTGCTTAGTACAAGGTTCGAGTCTCCATCACCAAGTGAGTCTTTGCCACCAACCCCTTCACCTGGTACAATGTTCGAATCTACCCCAATGAGTGAGTGGACCTCTATAACTCTTGATTTTGACTGCGTAATATAATCAATCCTAAACCTTGAATAATTTTTGTTTCCTTTGCTCACATCACATTTGTGGGCTTAATAATGAAGCTAGGAAAATATTTTGGATCAAAATAATGAGCAGAAATAGAAATAGACCCGTAGGAATATGCACCAGTGGTGGGGTCTCCACCTACTGGACTTTCTAGGAAAACAATGAACCTTTGATAAGGGGATTAGTGTAGTAGTGTTACTCAACTTCTTGCACCCAATCTAGCTTACCATACAACTAAAGTTGAACAAATTTTTCGTAGCATTTAGACAACATATCCCTACAGTTCAGGTCTCCCCCCAAGACCCATTGGTAAACTCTGTCATTCCCTATAAACAAAGGTACCAGTTTTCCCAAGTTGGGTTTTTCTGAGGACAATTGTCCAAAAATAACAGTGTCTATGTGTGATTACTTGTGTTATTTTTTATATGTGAAGTCTGCATCATATTTTATTTTGTTATTTAACTCAATAGAACTGGGATTGCAGTGATTGCAGTGATTGCTAATTCTATCACGCCCTCTGCTTTATATTGAAATCTTGAACTGTTGTCTCAAAGGGAGCGTTCTCTAAATAAAATTAATTTCTGTAACTTGGTAAGTTAAAATAAGAAGTGCTCCAGCTGTAGCATCATTGTAATGTGTAACATTTTTTACAATTACATTAGCTATACTGTTAGTAAATTGTACATGCACATCAATTTATATTAGGGATACGGTCAAAAATAATTATTTAATTAATTAAATTCCTTTTACTATGAGTTATAAAAAAGGAAGGAATGATATTTAGGTAAAGGAGAGTTCTTTAATTAAATTGAAAAATTAAAAGAGTATAACTATAAAATACCCATAAATTTTATAGTAAAAATACCCATAAATACCGATAGTAAATTTCAATTTTCTATATTTTTATTAAAAATATAATTATAAATACCCATAAATTATAATTTTCTTATTAATTATAAATATTTAATCTTTAAGAATTATTATTCAAAATTTTTTATTTTGATTTACTAAGAAATATTCATGATAGTTAAATTGTTCATTTGTGTTACCAATAGAGACTTTTTAAAACTAGTAATTATGCTAAGAGGTGGTGTAAAGAAATACTCAATAAAAGGAGTGGAGAATGTGGAAGGCAATAATCAAGCTAAATATATGGTCAATGAATTACAATAGGAAATATGCAAGATTTGGACAAATATCAAGATGAGATTGTGTGGGATTTGGAATTGATCAACCACATGTTAGGGTTCAACTGTTCAAGTGTCTAATTCTAATCCAATGGAGGATTTTTCGAGTTTGTCTCATATCCAGTTCTCCATACAACATCGCCCCCTAAAGAACACTCATGCTATGATAGCTTTACGCAAGCGATCAAAGGAATGTTTGTAGGGAGCATTCAAGAAGTTAATCTAATTAATACTAAAGAATATTGCAATCTCTCAAATACAATTCCAAGCTATTTGATTGCATATGAAGATAATGAAAGTGACTTGATTTCCTAGAAGTAGGTTTGCACTTGTTTTCATTTTCATTATTTTAGATAAAAGGATATTTTTATTTTCCATGCATGCTTAGATAAATACATATTTTCTAGTTTTGAATACCATGCTCTATCATTTCTCGTTATTAGATATGATGCACACAAATGAACCAAGGATTTTACCTGAGCCATGCCTCAAACAATCTATCTATTGTGAATAGATAGAAAGAACATCCTCCTTGCTAGTTTTAAAATAAATGATATTGGCATCTATAACCCAACTTGTACCTTTCTTTATAGGGAATGACAAAGTTTACCCATGGGTCTTGGGGGGAGACCTGAACTGTAGGGATATGTTGTCTAAATGCTACGAAAAATTTGTTCAAATTTAGTTGTATGGTAAGCTAGATTGGGTGCTAGAAGATGAGTAACACTACTACACTAATCCCCTTATCAAAGGTGCATTGTTTTCCTAGAAAGTCCAGTAGGTGGAGACCCCACCACTGGTGCATATTCCTACGGGTCTATTTCTATTTCTGCTCATTATTTTGATCCAAAATATTTTCCTAGCTTCATTATTAGGCCCATGAATGCAATGTGAGCAAAGGAAACAAAAATTATTCAAGGTTTAGGATTGATTCTATTACGCAGTCAAAATCAAGAGTTATAGAGGTCCACTCACTCATTGGGGTAGATTCAAACATTGCACCAGGTGAAGGGGCTGGTGGCAAAGACTCACTTGGTGATGGAGACTCGAACCTTGTACTAAGCGAAGGGGTTGGTGATGCATGAGGAGTAATGAGGAAGATGCCTTATGTAAAACCCTTTACATGTGTTATATTTTCACTCGAGAAAGGATGACGAAAATATAGTGTGATGATTGGCTGGGGTGAAGTACATAATTTTGTATCAAACGAGTTTAAAATTGGTGTTGCTTTATTCGGAAACATGGGGAAATTTTCTAAATGAGAAAAAAAAGATATGTTGGATTTTTTTAATTTCAGAAATGTTATATCTTCTGCAAACTCCTTTGAGAATTCAATGAATTTATTATTTTAACATAGCTTTTTCATTCTCAAATCAAGAATATGAGATTTACTAAAGGTGCCAAAGAATCAAATCTCGTGAGGTGCAAATCTTTTCTCAAGTGTTGATTTTTCTATTGCAGGAGTGATTTATTGATGCACACTCTGATAGTTTGTTAGGATATTTTGGTTTTCACCTGTGTGGGTCGATCATGACAGAATATTCGATTGTAAACCCTCAAGGAGAACTCTATATGTAGTGAGTTCTAATATGAAAGAGAGGTTCTAGAATTTGGAAGAATTTTGTTGTAAGTTTGTATGATTGTGCTCCCTGTGCTCTGAGACACATATTTTGGAGAGATGTTTGAACTTAATATGATACTGAGGTTTTATTTGGATTCCAGATGGAGCAATGACTAGTATGTATATGCTTCCTTCTATTATTAGTAATCTCATTTTTTATGTGTAATCATCTTTCATGCTATGCTGCTTTGAAGGTTTCGTGTAATGTAGCTACCGGTGGTCTGAAATTTTATTCGTGAATTTGTGTTTGTATAATGCTCATGTATTAAGCTTGTTTCACTCCCTTAATTCGTGCTCCACTTGCTATATCTCATTCATATCTATTTCCTTTGAGTTCACGGGGGACAAATTCTTAATCCTCTTAAGCCTGTATCTTTGTGAGTTCCTTCTCAGTTCTCTCTCAACACCTCTGCATATTTTAAAGCTTCCGCTCATTGTTTTATACTTGGCCCATTTAAAAGCCGTCAAGCCTCATAGCCTCTTGAGCCCTCTCACCGTATAGGGAATTCACATGAATCGACTCCAAGGCCTTCTCCATCCATGAACCACCAAAACCATTGTTCTCTTATTCCAAATTTTGTCAGAGGCATTTATACAATTTTCCACATTTAACCTTTGATTTTAAGATGTCCTAGGAACTAGTCTTTTGCAACTCAAGGCTATCTCTAGGAGCTACAACATATTTTTGGCGCCGTTTCTGGGGACACGATTGAAGAAATATTTTCCCTGGGATACGACATTATATTCACCTTAAATTAGGTGAGAACGAAGGGTTGAGAGTTGCATAGCCCTCACCTTGGCGAATCCACTCTAAGATATTCCTAATTAGAAGTAGTCCTGGCTTTCACTAGCCCTCACACCAGATTCAGATCCATCATCTACATCCACCTCTAAATCAAATGGTTGTTCCTAGTTTCCTTTTGAACAAGTATGCCCCCTTGGCCCTCTCTCAACCTCTAAATGATATGCCGCAAGACTATCTAGAGCGGTTGCCTCAGTTCACCGGGGAAGATAGTACTTATGCACAGAGACATATTGAAAACTTCTGCGCCTTCACTGAGAATGAAAATGTGGAGCACTTAGATGTGGTGTTAAGGCTTTTCATCCAATCTTTTGACGGAGAGGCCCGAAAATGGTTTAAGTCTCTAGCTGACCACGTAGTCCACACCTGGGAAGAAATGGAAAATTTCTTCATTTTGAAATGGGGAGAAAAGAGTGACCATGGCTATTTTCTCACTGAGTTCAATACTCTCAAGAAGAGACACAATGAGGATCTAACAGGATTTATAAAGAGGTTCAATAAGCTCTATAATAATCTCCCTTCTGAGATAAAGCCTCCCCAAGCAGTTGTTAAGGTTTTCTTCGCAGGAGCTTTGGAGCCAGATTTTGGGTTCACCTTAAGAGAAAGAAGATCCACATCTCTGGATCAGATCCAGACTAATGCGTTGGAGGTAGAAGAAAACTTTTCTTCTACTTGTAATTTCAAGGGGAAGACAAAACATGAAGCTAGAAGAAAGAAGGGGGAGGAGGCTTCTACCTCAAATCAGGAGAGATAATTACAGGAGCATAGAATTGAAGAGATGAATAATCTGATCAAGAACCTCTCAAATAAGTTGGTTAAGCTTGAATCAGAGGCTAAGAATTCCACTCCTCATTCCAACCAAATTATTCCTAACCGAGGGTTTAATCCTCAATATCAGAGCCCCCCTCTGTAGCTGTTGCAACAGACTAAGGAAGTCACAGACAGCCAATAACATCAATTCCTCACCTACTTTGATGAGGAGGAGGGTGAATCCATCCTGAAAGGGGAACAAGAAGAAGAGGAAGTGCCTTCAGAGGATCAAGATATTGAAATTTACTACTGATATTTCATGGATTTCATGCAGGTTCAAATCCACAAGAAGTATGACCTCAGGTCCTCCAAAAAGAGAACCCGAGGGAAAGAACAAAATGAAGAGTTGATATCAAGAAAAAACCTCCTAGTCCTGCTAGTAAAGGGAAGAATCTATTAGAAGATTAAAACCCTCATAAGGCCACTGCATCCACTTCCACAAAGCAAGGAGTTGATCCTCCCAAGGATAAGAAGACCACATCTATACCTTTGAAACTACTCGAGCCTCCTAAAGAGTAGTTCGAAGAAGCCATTACAAAAAAAGGGCTCACTCCTTTTAATCACCAAGAAGAATGACCCATGGTGGTTCTTGGATTGCATGTGGAAAACCAGTTCCTCACCTATTCTGAAGAAGAGGGAGGCAAGCTAACCCCCCATGAAGAAGGGGAAGAGTTGGAGTGTTTCCCAGGGGACAACACTAAAAATCAAAAACATTTTGGTGATCTGGGAGAAGGGGCAACAAATATTAATTTTCTAGTTCCACAAGAACATCCTCAGCAGGCAACGTTTCCTTCAGATATTAAAGACCAATTAGATTTTTATGATGAAGACCATCTCTCAAATTCTCTTTCATTACAAGGTAAATTTAAAAATTCGTTTGGGAATCTTCCAGCTGTTAGCATGACCAATTTTCATCAATTCATGCAAGTTTCCCTAGGTCGATGGGTAATCAAGGGAAATGTATTTCTTATAAGAGAAGAGTATGGACATTTAAAAAGACAACCTGGGGAGATAGTATAATATTTTTTTTCAGATAGGGTAAATAAGAAGTATCATTCAATACCTGATGATATAAGGCTACCCCCAGGAGTAGCTCTCTTGCAATACCCAGATGCCTTAAATCTAGAGGTGGCATTCCAAGTAAAATATAGAGACACTGCAATCCTTAAAGAAATACCAAATATTGAAGTTGATGTGGAGGTGAACTTGTTGAACGGAGAGGCGAAGTTTAAAACAGAGGAAGAATTGACTCAGTTTGATTCTCCTCCACCTTTATGCCTTAATTCCTCAGATAAAATGAAAACATATTCTGAGTTGTTTGAAGACATGGAGAACACATGTGTTGTACCAAGTTGTGAGGTTGGATCGATTGGGTCAGAATATTCAGAAACAAGCCAAGTGTACCTTGATCCAGTGGCCATCTATATTGAGAAATTATTCATCACAAAGACACTGTACCTTTCTAGTATTTCTGTTACTTTTAAAGTTTACTAGGCTCCTTGCAATAAATATCAGGCTGGGAATTCCTATCGAATACCATTAAAAGGTTCGTTCCTAAGTTTGCTGAAAAACAGTGAAAGAACAAAGTTATTGGAGCAGTCACTTGCTTGGTTACACTGGAATTATTGTATCATTTAGAATAGCTATAATTCCAGCATATTAGGGTATGTTGGTGTGCAAATAAGCTCAGTGCTATGAAAATATTTCCAGTTTATTTTCAGATTGCTTTGCAGTTTTCAGTTCAAATGTGTTTCAGTTTCCAGTTTCAGCATAGTTTAGATTTCAACACTCAAGATTTTCAACATGCGGCCGTGGTTTTTGTTTTATATAGTTGGTAGTGCACAGTTCAGTTGTAGTTTCAATTTAGGCTTAAAGTATGCATTTGTGACTCCATGAGCCCAATAAAGCACATAAATTCAAGGTCTGCAAGTTCTGAATGCACTTAGAACAACACATTGTCCCCAAATGGAGCCAATGTTGGCCTGTGACCGCACACAAATTGGAGAAGGAGAAAGGAAGCGAAATCCTAACTGTCAAAGAGCTTCAAAGGAATCAATATGCCTTTCCGTTTAGTAGAAAGGGGAAAGTGTGGCTAATAAGGTGTAATGGTGAGCAAACTTCATTTATGCGCTCATTCATCTCATTTATCCTCTAACCTTCATTTACCCTCTTTTACCCTTCATTTTTCCATTTCTAAGGCCCCATGCTACATTTCTCTATTCGCAGCTCCGCCCCCTCACTTTAGGCCACTTGATATATATATATACATGGCATAGACTGCAAACTCATTCGTAACACCATTCGCCACTAATAAATCTTTCAATGCGATATAAAGGGACCCACCTTCCTGCACGAGCCTTTATTGTAAACAATCCACTCCTTTTTGTTCAAAACATTTATCGGCACTCAGTTACCTTTGCACATTTCCAACTTCCCTGCCCTCGCACTTTTCACTTCGTAGGTTTTAATGTTTAACCTTGACCTGCTCCCACATAAAACTTGCGACATGCGATCTGTGGGCGCAGTCCCACTTCTGTTCATGTCACGTCACCTTCCCCGCACTTTGCACATTGCACTCTTTACCGTTTACCTTTTGTTGCACACACATAAACTTTACGATATGTGATCTGCAGGCGTGGTCCCACCTCCATTTTCCACGTCACTCCCACCCATCGCATATTGCTCCTCGCAAGATTTAACCTTTACCTCCCGTTGTGCCCATATAAAGCTTGCGATCTGCGATTTCCAGGCGCGGGTCCCACCGCCTTGCCACATCACCAATAGCCCTCCTGTGGCATTTTTTTTCTCCCATTTCAGTGTTAATTAGTCCCTCTAAACCCACTTCCGCTTCCGCCATCCTGCCTTCAACTCTAGTCCACGTCAATGCATTCGACGACCCATAATCTATTTCATACCCCCTCCACTTTCCGAAGGTTAATGCTAGGGGCGGGGGGTGGGGGGGAGGGGGCGGTCCGAAATGGCCGGTTTCTAATACTGCCTTTGGTGCTACGTGGCATCTTGTAATAATTTTGCACGCCCCCTAGCCAATACCACAAACCATCCATGCCCCCCTCCGAAATCCGGTTCCGGTTTGCAATTCAAAACACAACATGGGATTTTGGTTGGAACATGCAGTATGGTTTATTCAGTTTGCTCAGGATAACCTCCGCTAAAGAGTTCAGGACACACATCACAACTGGCTATTCCACAACGGGAAGTGGAAATCATGAGAATTAGAGAGTGGAGGTTTTCAAACAACAGGTGGAATCATATGATGAAGGTTGGACTGATCACCTGTTCTCATCCACTTCTCGCCAGTCCTTTGAAGATTATAGAATTTGGCCTCCTTGACCAACTGTTTTGTTTCTTTTTACTATTAGATAGCGATGTTTTGCTGGTAAAATCTCAATTTTACCCAATTCTTTTTTGATTTTTCTGTTGCAAAAGTGATTGCTTGGTGCACGCTCTGATAGTTTGTTAGGATATTTTGGTTTTCACCTGTGTTGGTCGATCATGACAGAATATTCGATTGTAAACCCTCAAGGAGAACTCTATATTTTGTGAGTTCTAAGATGAAATAAAGGTTATGGAATTTGGAATAATTTTGCTGTAAGTTTGTATGATTGTGCTCCCTCTGCTCCGAGACACATATTTGGGAGAGCTGTTTGAACTTATTATGATACTGAGTTTTTATTTGGATTCCATATGGAGCAATGAGTAGTATGTATCTGTTTCCTTCTGCTATTAGTAATCTCCTTTTTTATGTGTAATCATCTTTCATGCTATGTTGCTTTGAAGGTTTCGTGTAATGTAGCTACCGGTGGTTTGCAATTTTATTCATGAATTCATGTCTGTATAACGCTCAGGTGTTAACACTCATGTATTAAGCTTGTTGCACTCCCTTAATGCGTGATCCACGAACCTATGTTGTTGTCCATATCTCATTCATTTCTATTTCCTCTAAGTTCACGGGGACAGATCCTTAATATTCTTAAGCCTGTCTCTTTGTGAGGTCCTTCTTAGTTCTCTCTCAATGCCTTTGCATATTTTAAAGCTTCTACTCATTTTTTTATACTTGGCCCATTTAAAATCCATCAAGCCTCACAACCTCTTGAGCCCTCTCACCGTATAAGGAATTCACCTGAATTGACTCCAAGGTCTTCTCCATCCATGAACCACCAAAAGAATTGTTCTCTTATTCCATATTTTGTCAGAGGAATTTATACAATTGTCCACATTTAACCTCTGATTCTAAGATGTCCTAGGCACTATTCATTTGCAAATCAAGGTTGTCTCTAGGAGCTACAACACATGCGATTGGGGAATTTTCCAAGTAGTTCTGTTCGAACAACTCCGAATTTTGTGCCACTTTTTCAGGGCCAAGACTCAAGCCACTTCCAAAACTCCATGAAACTTATATACATAGAAAAATTACATCAAAACGATGATGAAAATTCAAATAATTGAATAAGGAATTCACTGGACCCCTACTAGCCATGAAAGACATTTCGTGAAAGGTTTAAAGGTTTAAACAACATATTTGAGAATAGGGGTTTCACACTTATTTGAGAATCACTAAGAATCATTTATACCTCATCACAATAACTACATTGCCATCCATTAAGACATACATTCATTGCACATTCAGTGATTAACCAAAACATGATGAGAGCCATACATCATCACTTCCATAAAACTTAGTCATAACCAACATATAACCAATAAAAATATTAAGGATATAAAAACCATATAAACCACATATAAACAAGTATATCTACCCATAGAATACCAAGTAGAAGAATCTCTTAATAATGAGTGCAAGGGACAACCAGGTTCGGGACTTCCACGTTCCACTTGACCATAGATTGGCTGAACCAAATATATCTTCAACCAATCACCCTGGTGCCATATTCCAAACATGAATGTGGGATCTCATATAAAAAACCATCAAAACCAAACAAGGGCTTCCAGAGGCCAAATCACCTCAACCGTCAACCAATGATTCCACCTCATGGTCGGACATCACGAACCATCACTATATTTGTCTTCACCCAAGCTGTCCATGGCTCTAGAGCATTTGTTCCAACCAAGGCTCCAGGACTAGTAACTCAACCCACAACTCTTGCCAGGATCCAAAGCATTTTTCCAACCAAGGATTCAAGACTAGTAACTCGACCCATCAAGGGCTCTAGAGAATTTGTCCAACCAAGCCTCCAGGACTAGTAACTTAACCCAAGTTGTTACAGGGCTTTAAATAATTTTTCCAACCAAGGCTCCAAGAACTAATAAATCAATCCACATCCAAATGAACATGAGAACCACTAGATAAAAAGAAGAAGAAACAAAGACACCCACAACACCATGGTTATACAAGAAATGTTGAAGGCTAGGCAAAACCACTATCAATCCAGAAAATCCTCCATGCCAATGATAGATCATAACCAAGAAACCACATACATGTGTCATGCATGCCAAAACTAGCAAGAAAATCATACATGCAACTCGATACATGCAAGAAAAACCCATTGTAGTTGTTGATCCTACTATCCTCTTACTCTTTCCTTCTTTTCCTTTCCCTTCTTGCTCCAAATCCCAAGTATGCCACACTCCTCCAAGAGTGCTCCAAGGAATTCTAAGTGTCCAAGAGTATGAGAGAGAGAATAGAATGAGAGCTCCACCCAAAACCTATCAAAGATATACCAAATGATCTTCATAAGCCTTTTTATTAATGAGGCCTCTATTTTCTTCAGTTTTCCATTATTTTCCAAATGTACACAATACTACATAAACATTTTCACATCACCATAGTTACAATCACTAAATAGACAACATGCACAACATGTACACAATAGTAGTACCGCACATCCAAAACCCATCGTCTTCTTACCCATCGTGTTCCTAAGAAAGACAACTACTTGAATTATGCATGAATTTACCTGTTCAAATTATGGTCATGTCCATTGTTTTGAAACTCGCCAATTAATTGACAATTTTTCATTTTTTCGCCAAGTTAGTGATGAAATGAGAGCACATGGTTAAAAATTGTGATTTTGTATTAAATAAAAAAAAAATCAGCAGGGTGCAAACAAAATGTCATTAACACCCTCAAAGTCACTCTTTTTGCTCATCTGACTTGTTATTTGCACATTTGGGGGAGAGAAGTGTTCCAGTGTGGTAAGAGAGAAACTTAGTTTTCAACTATCTGATGTTATTGTTAGTTTAGATTCAAAAATATTTTGCACTTTTTTTAATTCTTGCCAATTTTTAGCCTTACCTTTTTTCTTCTCTAGTCCCATTTTTTTATCCTCATTTAGTTCTTCCCAAGTCTGACTTTTGTAACATTGGTCATATCTATTCCATTCTCTCATGTTTATGTCGAATAATCAATGAATGCTACCTAGCACCATGGTCACAAGGTCAGTATTTCTACTTAAGTTTCGAGGTAACAATTTGGAAATATATCTAGTTATAATTTTAAGGTCGTTCTTCAATTTTTAGTTAATTTTGCAGTTAGAAAATATACCTTTCCAAAAACATAATATTAATCCCTTGATTTACCAACTCCCAACATTTAATATGTGGAATTTTTCATAGAACACGTCATAATGACTAAAACGAATATTACTCCAAAACCTAAACATTGTGTTACATTAGTGTGAAATTATTATTGATCAAGTGATTAAACAAATGGGTGGCTCCATGGAGTAGCAAAGTGGATTCTCCAGCTTACTAGAGAGAGTTGTTGGAATTGCTAGAATTTACAGTCTTAAACAAAATAAATTATCCCCTTTAGAGGTGTTTCTTCTTCATAGGTGAAGCCTATGTTGAAAATTATGATGATATTGAAGATCCAAAAATGACTGCACAAAAAAAACTGTGGAACCAAATCAACTAGATTAGACATCCAGAGAGATTTTTGGGTATGCAGGGAAAAATATTTAAACACATCTCCACATGTTTAGGGCATATGGCATGTTCAACAGGCACTTAAACTGGAACCTGACCCCCAATGTCTTACTAGAGGAGTTGTTTGGTATTTATCCATACCATATACTATTTGTAGACCTTTAATTACCATATATTGTTATGAATTGATTTTTTTGGAGGAAAACTAGCAAAACAGAATTTGTGGAGACATTTTCTAATGTGGTTTAAGTATCCTTGGGTTGATCTTCATGTTTTCAGGCTTGTAAAGGGTTAAGTTGTGCAAGCCCTATGCCCACAAATTTTCAATAATGAACAAATGTGTGGATGGATGACCCTAAATTACTATTTTAGATTTCCTGCTATATATCAATGTAACAAGGAATACAATAAAATTTAAATTTTCATGATTGAAATAGGTATCTTAAATACCAATTTTTTATGCTTTTCTTAATATATTTAGAGTTAAGAGGGATATATGTTGGTTTATTCTAGTAATAGAACTATCATAGGACTTTATGTTTTGTGGATGAAGAAAATAACTTTAAAAAATAAATTAGTGCAATTGATTTGGCTGAAAAAACTCCTAGGTGGCCTTTTAAAATTTCATAGGAATTCATTAGAGGCCTTGCCATTGACAATATCATGGAGGCCTATAGAAATCTCATCCAGAGATAAAGTTAGGTCATAAAGTCTCCTTTTCTCTTCGATAAGCTTACACGGTACCATATAAAGGCTCCTCATGCAAGACTATGGAAAACTCATTCACAGATAAATATAGGTCAGATAGTGTCCTTTTCTCTTCGGTAAGCTGACACGAAACCAAATCAAGGCTCTTTTGGGTAGCTTCTTTCAGGTCTACATAGAGGCCTTGGGTTTGGAACACCATTCTATAACATTAAACAAATTATCTTTTGATTTATTCTTGGTTGGAAGTTCAACCCAAAGAAGATTTTAGGGCCAAATTATTCTCTCAGATATCTAAACCCTTTACAATATATATTTAATCTCTTTGTAACACCACAATAAAACTCCCTAGAACTAGGCTATTCCATATTTCAATAATCCAAAAAAACATGGCTTAAAAGTCTCTCTCGTATAAAACCAAAATTGTGTGAAAAGGATGTGAAACCCAAACATGTCAACCGACCATTAGTGTTTAGGATTTTTTGAATCTGCGATTCTCGAGTGGCTCTAGCGGCCATATATATATCTATATGTATGAGGGGGTCAAGCTATGAATCTTGATGGGAATTTTCTTAGTTGGTTGAAGACTAAGCATCATTTCTTAGCCCGAAGACTAAGCATCATTTAATTATCGTGCTCCAATTTTAGTGATGGGAGATCATAATTCGCAATGGTGATGGTTGTAGACTGAGCACATTTAGACATTAGATGGTTAGATGGTAATAATGGTGAAATTCAGAGATCATTTTTATATTAAAAAAATGTATGATTTTTATTAAAAAAATTCTCATGGACCGAGTTAATGCCAATTGCCATATCACACATTTAGTTATACGACAATTCATGAATAAACATTTTTATTAAAAAATTCCTGATAGACTAGGTTAATGCCAATTGCTACATCATACATTTGGTTACATGACAATTCATGGAAAGTTTTGGAAATGAACAGTCACTTTGATTTAATTGGGTTATATAACAATTTATTTATTTATTTTTATATATTTATGAGTAAATAAAGTGTTGGAAGTGAAAAATCATGAACCAATACAAAGATTTTGAAGTGAAAAATTATGAACAAATAAAGTTTTGGAAGTGAAAAATCACTATGCTTTAATATTTTTCATTCATATCCATGGTTCCTTCAACACACAAGTAGATATTCCTTTTAAGACACTTTTCTTTACAAGGAGGTACTTTCACTTGTAAGAATTCAAGAAGGATATATTTTAATGTTTTAGTGATAAGCTTAATATATAATTTTGAATAAGTTAAATATTGAGTATTAAAATTTGAATATAAATTAAAAAAATTAAATTAATTTATATTTCGATTTTGAATTTTAAAAATTAATATAGATAAATTAGTATAATAATTTTGTAATTGGATATCTATCAAAAGCTAGGAGGGATTAAATTTCTCAAACTGGGAATCTTTTTTTGAGTGTCAACACTTGAGAAAAGGTTTGCACCTCACAAGATTTGATTCTTTGGCACCTTTAGTAAATCTCATATTCTTGATTTGAGAATGATAAAGCTATGTTAAAATAATAAATTCATTGAATTCTCAAAGGAGTTTGCAGAAGATATAACATTTCTGAAATTAAAAAAATTCAACATATCTTTTTTTTCTCATTTAGAAAATTTCCCCATGTTTCCGGATAAATCAACACCAATTTTAAATTCATTTGATACAAAATTATGTCCTTCACCCCAGCCAATCATCACAATATATTTTCGTCATCCTTTCTCGAGTGAAAATCTAACACATGGAAAGGGTTTTACATAAGGCATCTTCCTCATTACTCCTCACGCATCACCAACCCCTTCGCTTAGTACAAGGTTCGAGTCTCCATCACCAAGTGAGTCTTTGCCACCAGCCCCTTCACCTGGTACAATGTTCGAATCTACCCCAATGAGTGAGTGGACCTCTATAACTCTTGATTTTGACTGCGTAATAGAATCAATCCTAAACCTTGAATAATTTTTGTTTCCTTTGCTCACATCGCATTCGTGGGCTTAATAATGAAGCTAGGAAAATATGTTGGATCAAAATAATGAGCAGAAATAGAAATAGACCCATAGGAATATGCACTAGTGGTGGGGTCTCCACCTACTGGACTTTCTAGGAAAGCAATGCACCTTTGATAAGGGGATTAGTGTAGTAGTGTTACTCAACTTCTTGCACCCAATCGTTGTACAACTTTTTCGTAGCATTTAGACAACGTATCCCTACAGTTCAGGTCTCCCCCCAAGACCCATGGGTAAACTCTGTCATTCCCTATAAACGAAGGTACAAGTTGGGTTATAGCTGCCAATATCATTTATTTTAAAACTAGCAAGGTGGATGTTATTTCTATCTATTCACAATAGATAGATTGTTTGAGGCATGGCTCAGGTAAAATCCTTGGTTCATTTGTGTGCATCATATCTAATAACGAGAAATGATAGAGCATGGTATTCAAAACTAGAAAATATGCCTTTATCTAAGCATGCATGGAAAATAAAAATACCCTTTTATCTAAAATAATGAAAATGAAAACAAGTGCAAATCTACTTCTAGGAAAGCAAGTCACTTTCATTATCTTCATATGCAATCAAATAGCTTGGAATTGTATTTGAGAGATTGCAATATTCTTTAGTATTATTTAGATTAACTTCTTGAATGCTCCCTACAAACATTCCTTTGATCGCTTGCGTAAAGCTATCATAGCACGAGTGTTCTTTAGGGGTTGATGTTGTATGGAGAACTGGATATGAGACAAACTCGAAAACTCGAAAACTCCTCCATTGGATTAGAATTAGACATTTGAACAGTTGAACCCTAACACGTGGTTGATCAATTCCAAATCCCACACAATCTCCTCTTGATGTTTGTCCAAATCTTGCATATTTCTATTGTAATTCATTGACCATAAATTTAGCTTGATTATTGCCTTCCACATTCTCCACTCCTTTTATTAAGTATTCCTTTACACCACCTCTTAGCATAATTACTAGTTTTAAAAAGTCTCTATTGGTCACACAAATGAACAATTTAATTATCACGAATATTTCTTAGTAAATCAAAATAAAAAATTTTGAATAATAATTCTTAAAGATTAAATATTTATAATTAATAAGAAAATTATAATTTATGGGTATTTATAATTATATTTTTAATAAAAATATAGAAAATTGAAATTTACTATGGGTATTTGTGGGTATTTTTACTATAAAATACCCATAAATTTTATAGTTATACTCTTTTAATTTTTCAAAGAACTCAACTTTACCTAAATATCGTTCCTTCCTTTTTTATAACTCATAGTAAAAGGAATTTAATTAATTAAATAATTATTTTTAACCGTATCCCTAATATAAATTGATGTGCATGTACAATTTACTAACAGTATAGCTAATGTAATTGTAAAAAATGTTACACATTACAATGATGCTACAGCTGGAGCACTTCTTATTTTAACTTACCAAGTTACAGAAATTAATTTTATTTAGAGAACGCTCCCTTTGAGACAACAGTTCATAAAGGATTTCAATATAAAGCAGAGGGCGTGATAGAATTAGCAATCACTGCAATCCTAAGCTGTAGCAATATCACAGCTAACCCAAACACGAGCGTTTCGAATTCAAAGCGCAATCGAATATGGAGAGAAGCAACAGGAAAATAATGAATTTGGACAGGAATCCTGTAGGATCACCTGCACAGACAAGAAGGAGGAGGAGAATGAGTATTGCTGAAATTTATGAGAGCGCCACGTCAGAGAGACGTCGTGCATGGCAGCAAAGACAGCGAGTAGAACGGTGGGTGACTCTGCATATAGCGCGCAAAATTGGCAAGTCTGAGGAGCATGAAGCAGCGATAAGCCATGAATTTAACGTACGCGTGGCAAGAAGAGAAGCTACTTTTGAAGAGTGGGCTTCTTTTCTGCGTAATCTATACCGTAAATTTAACCGATTTTTGGCGCTTCGGTTCAATCCAGCCATGTTATCTGAAGTGCAGAATCTGGTAATTTTGGGAAGGTTTATTTATGGCGAGGAGCCCCTTAGGCCTGTTCTCAGACAGCTGGGAGTTTCTGTGAACTTCTACTTGGACGACAATGGTGCACATAGTATTGTGCAGTTGATCAGCACCCAATGGTTTGAAGGAGCATTGCCTGAGAATGACCCTGTTTTCCATTTTCTGCCGTATCGTCATGGTAGCTTCGAAGATATTATAGAAAGGGTAGGAATAATACCATCCATTCCACTGGAGATTGCGTCCACAATGGACGATCGGATCTGCTCTATCTGCCACAACGAGTTTGCAGCCGAAGGCGCCTCTTCCTCTCATTCTTCGACACCATCGTTGAAATTGACATGCAACCATATGTTCCATTCGACCTGCATAACCGCGTGGCTGCTTCTCAACCCTACTTGTCCTCTTTGTCGTCAACGAACATTTTCGGACCTTTAAACTTTCTACTTTTCCGCAGCAAAATAACATTTGTTGTAAAATGTTTACACCATTCGAAGCTGTGACACACAAGCTGTGAATAATAGAATTTTTAATAGGAATGCGATTTTCCACGTGTTAAATTGGAATAGTGTGTATTTTTTTTAGGATCTATTATTGAGCCCAAGGCTCATTCTACACTCCGGTATATTAGTGGATGTATCATGGAGTTGATTTATATATTTTTTAAAATAAAAATAAAAGTATTTATTAATTTTTTTAGGATCTATTATGGAGTTTGAGACTCATTCTATAGTCCGGTATAGTCTACACCTACATAGATAGTTGTAATATGTTTGGTTAACACAAAACCATCGAATTCAACTAAAATAATATAATGAAAGTCATATTAAAAGTAGATATAATTTAATATATGCTACCTTGGTGGGAGGTGATTTGCTAAGTTTAGGTGGAGATGGTTGTTCAATTTCTCTAAAGGAGCCTATGGAAACTCAAAAAAATTAAAATTAATTCCTTCCAAATAAGTTGGACATTTGCAAAACAACCAATTTTTAGTCCTAGTAAATTATTACTTAATACTAGTAAGTAAACAAGAACAATTCACATTTAAAGACCTATGCATGAGGTTACATAATGCTAAATGTTAGCTATGGATGCATCAATATTGGGAGAAATGCCATATTTCCTTCTTAATGACGACATATCCTCTAAGTGTCGTTACCTGCCAAATTTTTTTTTTTCAAAATAAGTACTTTAAAGTTACATTGGTTGAAAATTTGTCAATTGTAGAATTAAATTTATAACCATTGATTTAGCATCAATTAAAAATAATATTAAAATTATCCATAAGTCGCTCTTAGATAGGATCCTCCATTGAACCATAAAAAGTATGTCCATACTCAGAACATAAATGTGGCACCAATAGAATTAAACCATGAACCCCAACTTGCCTACGTGTAGTTCAAGGCCCTACATCTTGAGGTCTAAAATACTTCTATGATGGATCTTGCCTAAAGGCTACAACAAATGAACTATGTTACAATAGATGTGTGAGTCATGTTATTGCATTATTGGTGTCATGAAGGTGATCTAAAGTTGATGTGTTTATGGGGTATGGCTGTGAGTAAGTGAATTTAAATCGATTATGCTTATCATTTGGTCACTTCTCGGTAGAGGCAAGAGGAACCCCTTGGAATTCACTCAAACCAAAATAGTTAACATGGAGACTAATTATGAACTCAATCTAGAATTTATAAAGGAAATAGAATGACACCTCTTTATTCTTCCAAGGAGATTTTCAAAAATTATAAATCAAAGACTTATTTAATTATGTTTCCATAGATGTGCACCAATCCATGCAAATATGTATCTTCCTCAAATTAGAGGTTTGGTTGGGTCTTGGATTAAGAAATAACCCCTCAATCATTTGTTTGGTGATATTTAATTCTTTAACTTATTATTTCTTTAAATTTTTATTTACTAATAGTAGTAGAGTAGGATTCTCTCACCTTGACCCTATATATTTAGTGATATTGGTAACCATGGGCATGATTAATGGAGGCAATAATACTTTCAAGAGAGGTGAATAATGAAAATTGTGATGATTCTCTTATGTTTGAGTTTTTCTATCAATATTCTAAATTCATTTTAATCATTTATAATTTGGGTTTTTGGATTGGCATTTTCCTTAGAGTTTATGTTTTCTTGTGGATCTGTTGTGAGATTGGTTTGAAGATTTGAAATATGATGATTTTGTTTAAATTAAAATGAATAAAAATTAATTTCTTTAAAAATTAATTTATTCTCTTACATTTCAAAAATAACAAAAAAACTAAAAAAAAATAAAGGAAGTTAGAAGATCTGACCTCTAATTAGGCGGAGGCTTTGGCCCATGAAAATTCACAAGTTTTGATATCCAAATTGCTCATATTATATTAGATGTAATATAATTTTTAATATTCTAGAGAAGAACTTCTCCTTTGATTAACCAACTCTCATATTCGCTTAATTTCTCTCAAATTCTCTTGCATTAAATATATACACACTTGCTTTTTAATTATATTGGTCAAACTCCTTTTAAGAGCTACCGTGATATATGTAAAGTTCTCTCACTTTAAAAATGAAATATTTATTTATATTACAAGAAATAACTATAAGTTTATATTAATAATACTAGCAATTGCACTGGGGGTGCAAGGAAACGCCGGATGGAGGAGATGTGAATCATTCTGTGCTATATGAGGGGTAAAAATTGAATTGTGATTTAACAGAAGAAAATCCAAAGCTGAACAGATAATCATAAATGGTAAGTAGAAATATGATCACCTAAGGTGGAAAGCCTATAGCTATTAATGTCTCGATTCTTTTCACGTTCAAACTATCTATACTGTATACTAAAGAAGCAACCTGACGTCATGTTACAAACTGACCATTCAAATGGCCTGCACATCCTCGAGACTGATGGAATCCTCATATATGAAGAAGGCAATGAGACCTTGATGTGAAATTCCCGTATTTTCTCTGCCTGTCCTTGATGTTATGTCTGGGTGGTCGAATTGAGTGTGTTCATTTTGATTTGCAGAAAGCCGAATAGGATGAGCGAACCCATTATCATACGTTGTTTGCCCATAGAACCTTTAAGTTTGTCTAAGGCGGTAAACCCTACCCGTGTTGGTTCATCATCAAGACAAGATGGACAATCTGATCAAGTAACCTCTTTAAATAGAAAGTATAGCTCCTACTTGCCGTTTGTAAAATAACGGCTAGCTTGCCTCAAATAATAAAAATTAATTTATTTTATTTTAAAAAGAGTAAACCAAATGATCAAAGTTTATAATTTAAAT
Organism: Pinus albicaulis; assembly: GCA_034641835.2. NCBI lineage: Eukaryota > Viridiplantae > Streptophyta > Pinopsida > Pinales > Pinaceae > Pinus > Pinus albicaulis. The sequence goes on along the minus strand of CM076582.1, from coordinate 307,486,439 downwards.
TTTAAATATTTATATTTATTTTAATAAAAATAATAATTTTTAATTTAATATTATTAAATTGTAATTTATGTAATTTTATTTTTATTTCATTTTATTTATTTATTTATTAATTTTTATTTTATTTTATTTCTATTTATTTATTTTTATTTTTTTAATTAAGAATTTTTTTTATCTATTTTATTTTTATTTTTAATTTTATCTTTATGTTATTTTATTTCTATTTATTTATTCATATTTTATTTATTTATTTAATTTATTTATTTAGTTATTTATTATTATTTTTTTTAATCTTTTCTTATCATAGCATTTAATTATTAAAAATAAAATAAATATATAAATTCAAACTTTAAATATTATTTAATTATTTTTTAACATTTAATTTATTCGATAATAATAAAAACAAATGAATATCCTTTGAATAATGCGCCGAGGCTATCTCCCTCTTTTATAAAGCGCTTGAATATTAATAGAAATTATCCCCTTGTAAACTGTATTAGAAGGCAATATCCCGATGCTCATAGCTTAACACACACTTATATTTTAATGCTCATCCTCTCATTATATTTTGATGTTCGAACTTCTTAGACCATAACCCCCAGCAATAACAAGTATACGCCCTCCCGAAAGGTTCACGGCGGACTTTAGTTTAATAAGCATTGACCAAACCTTAGAGTTAAAACCCCAAGTCTTATCATGTCATTAGATCATTAATATGGGATCACTACATACCTTAATTTTAATACCGCAGACATCAATCGACGATACCATAGACAATTTCACATATTCATTAAAACGCCATTATGCATGAATGTCCGCCATATATATATCCCGGACCTAACTATAAGGCCAACACCAATATAACGTTCGGGCCCACCTATTAACAATCCTATCGCATCCGACGACTGGAGGAGTATCGCGTTGATTGGGGCGATCCAATGAGTAGGGTGGAGTTTCGCATTTTTTTTGATGCCGAACTTTAGCACGTCAAATTCACGCGATGAGGGCGGTATTGCCCCAAAGATGTGGCACGATCTAATAGGATCGAGTTTTTTTCTTGTGGTTTCACCTCCGGGCAAGGGCGGTGCAAAATAGGCGGGTTTGTTCCCAAAACCACCCGATTATAACCTTCGGTTCCACGTTCACCTCTTGGTTCCGTTCCTTCTACGCTCCAGGTTCCATATTATGTGTTCACTTACTCTTCGGTACGCTTCCCTTAGCGCAGTTGTCTTCACACGTTTTCTGCACAAAATGGGTAAGCCAGTGAACTTTGTGTTGAAGTCTCGCTCCAGTCCTCCCCTATGTTGGTGCTTAACATGAATTGCATTCCATTTTGTCTTTAAAACCCTCCAGCATACATTCAACGTACAGCTCAACGCTAGTTCCTATTTCCATCTCAATTCTTTGCTCCGGCTTCAGAAATTCGAGGATAACCAAGGTTCGACCTGAAGGGATTTGCACTATAACAAAATTACAATACAACTGCCCCTCCTTTAAAGTGGGGATTTCTTCTCCGTTCCGCCTTCAAGGCTGACCGTAAGGAAGGTCTACCATCAGTTATACATAATCATTCTATACTGGCTTAATCCAGAAATTCAAAAGGTTGAATTGGTTTGACAGTCCTATCACAGTTTATCCAGTGCTCCAACATGCCGTAATACGGTGAGACTCAAACATGATTTCTAACTCGAATCCTTTTCTCTCGAGCACCGCAGATTGAAGCCTTGTGCGGCGGTCCACAACGCCCATCTCCGTGACCTCAGACAGAGACAGAAGGTAGGAAAATGTTCGCGAAAATCATGCTAACAGGCTAACCAATAGATGACAGACACATGGCAAAATTTGATTAGTGCGAAGGGCGGTACGGTATTTCTTCTATTGGCTGGAGTGAGCAGTGTTTTCTCAGCCCACTCCACCGAAGAAAACGCCTCTGGCGTAATTAGTTCAGGGGGTAGGGGATTTTTTTGGAGAAAGGATTTGCCTGTATTTTTTTTTTCCAGGTTATTGGCACAACAAAACGGGGCATGCCAATGCAGTAAACATCAAGAAAAATAAAAGGGCGGAGAATGTGCAGCGTACAACAGGAGAAAGGTAGAGGGGAGCTGTGAGACACAACAACTTTTGTACAAAAGTCAACATCTCAGATATTGAGGGTTAAGCGAAAATATAGTTGATGCTTCCTGGACAATTTTAGAGGAAACTGTTCTTTTTAAAAAAAAAATGGGTAATAGTGAATCGTTTAGTGGAAACCATTTTTTCCTTGGAAAATTTATGGGCTACAATGAATGGTAATCTGCTCGTCTGGGAAAACGAATTTCCTTAACATTGATTGATTGGATGGGGGTGGAAGACTTCGAGCTCTCTACAACAGCCCGACTTACGTGGGAGGGGATTTGAAATTGAAAGTGGCGAACAGTAAGTAAAAACATAAGGGAGGTTGGATATTATTGAATTTTTGTGGCTTTGTATGAGAGACAAAGGGGCTGCTCTGTGCAGGCAAGTAGTCGACTGGTTATTTCGGGCGCAATTTATCCAGTGCGGTTTTATTTCTTCCGGAGTTCCTATGCTACCATAGCAAATAATAGACATAATTCTTATGGTGGACTATTATAAGTAAGTTCGAGGCACGAACTTGTAGCGCTGCTAGCCTAAGATATCTATGGATACTTGTAGCCTGCGGCATTATCGAGATTTCCATATGGTTGGCGTTGTATTAGGGGTTGGGGTTGATGCAATTATCGCTTTCTACAACATTCCATCTTTCGCTCGATGGTTCTCCTTCTTTGCGGAGGTTTTGGCGATTGACTCTTGGGGTTGGAAGTCAGAACATCGACATGGAATCTTGTTTTCACATTGTTTAAATCACTATTGAAAATTGGTTTCCGTTGAGAAATCGAGCGCCTTCTCACAGAAGGTTTTTCTCCACCTTTGGATCCTTGATTTCGGATTGCTGTTTGCAGACATCGGTGGTTTGGAGTTTTCCTTTCCACGTATTTATGCAGTTTTTTTTCATTGCTGGTTTTGGTCGAATGGTCGAATTCTTGGTGATCGTTGCCTGAACGTTCGCTGTGTTGATGGTGATGTAGACTGCTCAGAACAATTATCGGTTTCCCTTATGGTAACTTGATCTATATTAAAGCTGACCGTCTTGCCACTCTGGGTGAGGGGATCTCTTAGTTACGTGGAGGCATTGAGGATGTTGTATGTACACCCATGATCTGCGTTGGTATGCCCATGTTCATCCCCCTATTCAACAATACACGTGGAAAAATTTGATTAGTGTGAAGGGCGGTACGGTATTTCTCCTATTGGCTGGAGTGAGCAGTGTTTGCTCAACCCACTCCACCAAAGAAAACACCTCCAGCATAAAAATAAAAAAAAATTATCCGATAAAAATAAAAATCAACCCACTAGAAATGAAAAACCCAACTAATTCTTACAAAGATGAGGTACTAATTCGAGATCCAGATGAAAAAAATCGGACGCCGATGATAACATTAATACCCAATTTCTACTTTGTATATTATTCGCCTCCTGAGTCATACATTACAAAATCATTGATACAGAATAAGATCAGAAATGTTCATAACCAGACTATGTCATTTTTTAACTGAATACAATGAGGAATATCGATGATGGTAATAAAACACAGGTAACAGCTCCCTCCGTTCTCTTAACAAGCTCCAATGTACATATAATCCGTGCTTTAGAAATCAACAGAGAAAAAAGTGAAACACTATTTCTCTACAGTATCTGATCTGATAAAGTTGGCAGCCTCCTAAAGAAATTGAGAGGAGCCGAGGGCATGGGGTCTCTGAATCTCGGGTGACGCAAAAAATACAAACCGAACATAATCGCTATAGCTTTGAAAGGAGTCACATACAAGAGCACTGCTGCTAGGAAACAGAATACAATAAAACTGGTAGTAGCTCGAGGATCTCGCCAGCTCAGCAGCGAATCTATTCTTTTGCCCTGATATGCCATGTCACCCAACACAGTCTGTGCATCCGGGGCCGGAATTTGTAGTTCTAGGTTCCGATCAAGAACATGTAGAGAAAAACGGTGGGGAGAATGAGCTCCGGGTACATTACCAGAATCAAGAACAAGAAGTGAACCAGAACTGTGGTGATGGGATTGTTCCAATGGCATATTCCTTCGATCCAGGTAAATATCGCCATCATGCCAAAGAGCACATTGATGATTCTGAACCGGTTGGCCTTGCTACGCCGCATGCTCCACATGTTGGTGTCGCTGTCGAGCATGTATTGCACCAATTCTTATCTTAGAGGCAGTTCTGATCTTGAAAGTTTGAAGGCCACTATTTTCATGGCGGTGTGTCTTAGCAAATCCTGTTGCCCCAATCCCAGAGGGAACAGATAATGCATTTTGGGAAGCAGGAGCTGTGTGTAAAGCTGGAGCACATTCATAACCGAATAGGATGAGAATCGAACTGCTAACTCGATTTCCCCCATTTTTTTGACCCCGCTTGGGTGAAGTAACAGGAGCGGATAAGCATTTGTGTAGATTCGATCGCTCTGTAGCGTCGAAATTCGAATTCGAACCTTTCCGATGCGCAGGTCTCTGCGATTTGGGGATTTTTCGCCAGAGTATATATGGAAATTGTCTAAAACACGTGGCAAAGTTTGATTAGTGCGAAGGGTGGTACAGTATTTCTCTTATTGGATGGAGTGAGCAGTGTTTTCTCAGCCCACTCCACCAAAGAAAACGCCTCCAGCGTAAAAATTAAATATATTGAAATAAAAGATTTCATTTTAAAAAAATTATGCAAAATAGCCAACTTTAAACAACTTTAGAGGGAAACAAAAAGGCTAAATGTAATCACTAATGAGTAATCCCCAAACCATCACAATAATATTTTTAACTTTTCTTCACTCTCTACTCCAGTCAAGTCCACTAATTGGGCTAGGTAAACACTTTTCACTGCAACCAATTCTAGCTTCTCATTTTCGTCCTCCTCTTGCCAACTAAAATCTGACATGTACATGTTGAACCTGTAAGATGAACACAAAGAATTCACGAAGTTTTTTTGGTGCAACTTATCATGGAAAATTCTTTTGAAGCACCATTCATCAGATTTGCATTGGAAAAGGTTAAGGTAAGTCCCCTCACGTCTGGATTTTCTTTTTTTAAAAGAGCGCAAATTTAATATTAACTCAGAAAAAGATATGGTGTGTCACATGAAATACACTCCCATAATAGTGTTGATATAAATGAATTAATCTTGTCTCTTCATCCACTGTTGATGATCCGCGTCGACACTCATGCCGAGGAGCCATAACTATTAGTCATTAATCAATGTACCAAAGAAACTTATTTGAGTTATCGCAATGGAATCGCACAATATCCACACATTTTCACCATCTGAGATATCTAACAAAATTGTAGCAAAGAAAATATGATAAATTTTTTATCTTCTTATCAAAATTTCCAAAATCATTGTTTCTGAAGACTTTGTACTGTAATTTTATGTGAAAACTTACCGAAATATTTTATGGTTTCGTTGACATTTTCAATGTAGAAAAAGGCCCCAAAAGATTAAATAAACAATGTCTTGATTAACACCATGACATTAATATCAAGATACTTCATGCCTTAACTAGGAATCAACCTAGAGCTTCATTCATGAATGAATGTTTATGAACAAAAATTTACAATGTGAAGTTACCGAGGATAGTAGGGATATTTTACCCCAGGTAATATGGAGTTGGCACCATAAAGGCGTCTTCACCATCTGCAAGGAAAAAAATTAAGATCTCGTTGGCTACTGATGTTATCAGGATCAAAATGCACTATGTTTCCTCTTAGTGAATCCATGAAATTGGCAATGGCCTACAATCACAATGACCAAATTTTAAAACAAGAGGATTGAAGACAAAAAATGAAATTATCCATGGGTTTCATACTTTATATACTCTATTATGTTGGGATCACATCTTTCATTTCACATACAAGGCACTCATTGTTTTCGGTGGAGTGTGCAATCCTGCTACTCTATTTATCCAGAAGTAAATGAAGTAAGCATCCAACATCCCTTACATGTCAAGATACATAGTTCCTAACTCTGTTATCCCATGATTATGCGTGTCCCTTGCTCTTCTATGGTCTATTCCTACCTAAACCCCATGATGGCTTAGGCTGCTTTGACTACTCAATGGGTGACTACAGCTGAAAGGGAGCTCGTATTTGCTGATGTTTCTTAATGTTACTTTCATAAAAGCTAGAAAACCATGGTATTCTTGATACTATGCCAATTCTCTGGACACAATCATGCTTCTGTATCGTGATATCCCAGATTTATTATCACACTGAATATTCATCGAAAAATCATTTCATAATTTTTTTTTTTACATAATCATGTTATGTATTGCGATATCCCATATTTATTATTACATTGAACATTCATTAAAAAAATCTTTCCTTAAAAAAAGGTTTACATAATCATGCTTTAGTATAGTGATATCCCAAAGTTATTATCACACTGAACGTTATTTCTGATATGAATAGAGAACCATACAGAAGAAGATATAATCAGATTCAATACAAGGGAAATATAATGCCCATATACTTACCAAGATTTTACAATAAAGAAGGAGACATAGAAGAAAAAATACAACATAGTCTAGGGGAACAACATCCCATGAAACTTCGAAACTACCATGTGAAAATACCTCAAATAGTTCACAAACAGGATGAGAAATATAAATCAAATATCCCCACCAAAAAGAAACAAAAGGATAGTTATCAGGAAGCAGATCTGGAAAGGGAAAAAAATACAGCAAAATGAAAAAATCCATTCTAAGCTAGAAATCAAAGGTCCTGGATCCACAACCAATACCATTAACATGGTAATCATAGTGCATCATACCCAGTTGAAGGGAACTCTCACCTTTAGAGAGGGCATTTGCCAATGAATTTTTCTCCTGATATACATGTTAGAAGGAGATGTTAATGAAGGAGGTCATCAGGGCTTTGGTGTTGCAGGGCATATGGTTAGGATTAGGTGGCACTCTAAATGGATATGTGTAACATTTGGTAGATCCTAGACAGATCCAAGACCAACCCCATGGAATTCACTCGTGTCAATATATTTTACATGGAGACCAATTATGAACTTAGCTCGCAATTTTTTGAAGGAAATATAATGGAACCTCCCTATTATTATAGGGAGGTTTATAAAAAACCATAAACCAACTACTCATCCACTTCGCTTTCCATGCATATAATATGCACCATTCCATTCAAATGTGTCTCTTCCTCGAATCAAAGGTTTGGTTGGTTCTTGGGTTAACAAATAACCCCTCAAACATTTTTTTGGTGATATTCAATTCTTTAACTTGTTCTTACTAATACTAGTGGAGTAGAATTCTCTCATCCTATCCCTTTGATTAGTGATATTGGTCAATTTACCATGGGCATGAATAATATATATAATAATACCCGTAAGGGATGTGGCTAATGAGAGTTGTGATGGTTCCCTTGTGTGCTTGAGTTCTTCAATAAATATTCTCAATTCATTTAAATCAATTATAATTTAGGTTTCTTGATTGAGATTTCCCTCTAGATTTATGTTTTTTTATGGCTCTACTATAAGGTTTGTTTGTTGATTGGATTCAAAGTCTCTAGCCATGGGGATTGTGTTTAAATAAATTAGCTTTTAAAAAAAAATCTTTAAAATTAATTTAATTTAACTTTTATATTTAAACAATAAGAATAAAAAGCAAAGAAAAAAAGGAAGTTAGAAGAACTTACCTTTACTAGGGAGGAGGCTTTAGCCGATGAACACACACATGTTTTGGTTGCTAATTTTTTTGCAGGGTTTTTGGATTTCGTAAGGAATAATTTGAATATGTAATTTTGGTATTTTTATATATACACAGAGGAATGCCCAAGTGGATTTTCGAAAAGCACATATATTTTCTTGAAACATGTGGATATTTTAAAAAATAATGTGTGAAGTTTCCTTTTCCACGTCATTTAGTCGGTGTGGAGGTTTGACAAGCATTGAAACTAATGTAACAACAATGTGTACATGTTTTTTAGGAATGGGTGTGAATTCCTAAAATGTTAAGTTCAAATGTTCTCCATTAGGGGAATTTCGAGGTATAAAATGGGCCTCCTAAGGAAATTGTAAAATAATCGTGGAAATAAGAAGTTTTCTAAAGTTCTGCCAATTCATGATGACTTTTTTCATATATGCTAGAGGTTAAAATTGTATTTTAATTGCAGCAATGAAATTATACCAAGAGAGTGAGATCTTACCATGTCTTTTAATCTCATCTTGTGTCTTGGCTTCCCACCATACTAGTGTTGCACCCTCGAGTCTCAAGGAAGCTAGCTGTATCTTTGTATCATCATCTTGAAGTTTTTGAATTTTTCAATAGACCTCCAACTGACGAATCCATTTTTCCAGCTTCTCTGCATTCACTTCACCATTATACATAGGCAACTCAAATTTGATATCAAGCTTTAACAAGGGTTGTTTGCCAATTCCGTTTGAGGTACGTTAATGAGTATGTGTAAGGGTTGTAGTAGTGGAAGATGATGAAGATGAAGGTGAAGATGGTGGTGAGGATGATGGTGGAGCAGATGGTGGCTTATCACCATTTCCATTATCTCCTACTCCTGGATAACCCTCTCCTATTGGAGGCCTGGAGCTTTCAACCTAAAACCTTGTGTCCTCTCTTCATAGAGGACCTTCACCATCTCTGTCATCTCAAAGAAAGCCTTCCTAAAAGCCTTCTCATCCTCTGACATGTTATCAATTCTTCCTTCATGATACAAGCTTACTGAAGCTTCTACTGCAATTGGAGGTGAATATTGTGGTGAAAATTGTGGCAAATGTTCCCTCCTTCTCCTGGCTCCAACTAGAGAACCTGCAGCCACTAGCTTGCCTTCTCCTCTCTTAAGCTTCAACCTTGTAAGAATTTAAACACTTACAAGAAAAAAAAAAACCTCTTTGCACAAGTAAACCTAGTGCTTTGATACCAACTTGATCTAAATGGGAATATTAGTTTTGTTGTGCTAAGATCCAATTTAGAATATAAAAAAAGTGCTTGAGGATTGAGAGGTTAATTGAAAGTTTAACATGAATTTTACGCGTTTTTGTGTGAATTTAATGAACAAATTAACATAAATAAAACACTGAAAAACATATAATAGATATGAACATCGCCATAAACAGTCACACAACACAATATGATGAAGGAGTTCACCCCCTTGGGCTACATCTCCTTGATCCAACTTCCAATGGCTTGGCCCTCTTCTGTTATTCTCAAAAGTGTGATTACATGTGTTTACGATGCTCAAACAACTCTGAAAATTGTTCCATAAACTCCATAATTCCAAAAAATTCTCATGTAGCCTCTTTCTGCATCGAATTTGGCCAAAAATTGGAGAAGTTATGAATTCCCCTAGTTGCTCCACTAGTCGTTCCACAAATTCCTCAAAATCCGGCACCATCCTATAAATCCGCCCGGAATCCAGCTAATGGAGCGCCGATTTTGCCGAAAATCAAGCGAAATTGTCGTTGCGCTAATTTTCCCAATGAGGCCTAAAACCCAGATTTTTAACCATATAGAATATGGTTCAATCAAAATTTTAGAAATATGTACCGACAGTTAGGCTAACCGCCGGACTTAACTTCAGTTGTGGGCACATGCAATGGAGTCATGGTCAATGTTAGCAGTGTTGGCACTTAGTGGTTTGAGCTCTGTAGTTCTGGCTTTGTGGTGGTCACATTGCAAACCGTCAGGTTGAGTGTTATGGTTAATGGTTACGAGCGAGGGTGTGGGGCTAGCCTTGCGCCTATGGTCTCGCCTCTGGTGGTGACCAGGGATAGGGCTAGACCCCGCCCCCTTGCCCCCAACATGAAAACCATATTAATACAAAACCATACATTGATATCCCATATAGGTTAAGTCTCATATGCGTGGTACGATGGTTTGGCTTTGCGCTTGGTGTTATTTGGTCGTGGGTTTGGCACTCGCTTGCTCCATTTAGACTTGACCAAATATTTTGGGCCCTCTCATGCTGCCATGTGGCAACCTCTGTTTTGGCCACGTGGCGACATGTTGTTGGCCACAATCCCAACCAACCAAAAACTGCCACAAACAAACCAATACCATTGTGCCAATTTTCACCCAACCATAGGTTGAAGAAAAATCCATTGACCAGTGCATGCCCATTTAATAGCACGGACTACTAACTGGGTTGTCTCGGTAATTATTTTAAAAAATTCCTATGTTTGACAAAGTGAACAGTATGCATTTCTGGGAGCATACTATGTCTGTTTTCCGCAAAACGAGTTGTGTCAGATTCAAAATGACGAGATATACGCGATCGTTTAGGTTCCACACCAATCCAAAAACTCTTATTTTTTAGCATAATTTTGAGCACCTAATGAACAATGTATTGATTATTGGAACGTACCCTTTTGGTGCTTACTCTGCCATCGCACTGATCACCTGCCTGACCATTGTCCACATCATTTTCATGCTGATGGTTCATCCTAGCTGATCAACCTCTCTAGGGGAGACACTGCCCAACCAGATCCTGGATCTGATTAAGGTACATTTAGTTCTCAAGATGATTCTGAATATTGCATTAAAAAAGTTTCTCTTCCTTTTTCAAAATATGCATGCATATCTCAGGTAGTTTCAACTTATCCCTCCCCCTCTAGCCTCCTGATTACACACCTCCCGGAAATGACTATCTCCACTCTAGACCGATTTGAACCACTTGTTCCATTACTATACCGATATGAACTACTTGTTCCATTACTGGATCCCTCAACTTCTGGTCCATTGGCTATGCCCGACACATCCCAACTGGCTTCTCCCTAGATGTCCATTCCTCTTCTGATGAACCTTTCATTCCACCCTACCCTCACAACTCAATTGAAAGTGTCCTGCAATTTCTAAAACATAAGCCTTACATGGACTTGTTGGCCCTCACGATACAAAAAAGGTAGCCTTGAGGCTTCCTATCCCTCCATTAGTCGTATTTCTGCCAAAAAAATTACCACCCGACGCAGGGGGGGTCATGGTAGCCTACATTTTAAGGGTCTTTAACATGGTAAACAACTTCTTTTTTATGCCAGCAACCTTCGTGATATTCCTCGATTGGACACTTCTCTTCCTGAGGCCCTTAGAGCAGGAAAACCCCCTAAATATTCCTCGTGATGTTGATCCTCTCACATAACATTCACGGCTTGGGGGATGCTGCTAAGAGACACTCCTTGCGACATATTTTTTCCTCCCTCCATCCATATGTCATTATCATACAAAGAAACCATGAATGATTCTTCAAAATATCTCGACTATTTAGACTCATTTATCCTAACTAGTGTGTTTCTGCTTTGGATTCAAATGGACTATACGAAGGTTTGGTGGCTTTGTGGGACCCCCTATTGGGCGAATTTTCGTGCATATAAATTCTTTTTAGGCATGCTATTTTTTTGATATTTCATGGGTTCACATGAAAGGGTTCACATTTGGAATCTGTATGACCCATATGCTAATCGTAGGGAATTATGGGGCCATGTCAAATCCTCCAACATTATTAATATCGATTCTCTAGTTATTGCAGGTGACTATAATGCAACTTTATTTCTGGCTGAACATTGGGGCTCCTCAAAGCGTAGAGAGCCCATTTCTGAATACCTTCTTACCATGTTTGAGGACAATCACATGGTTGATGTGTGTCCTTCACCTCTTGTGTCCACCTAGAATAATGGGAGATGTGGGGATAATTTTTTTGGAAAGAGGCTGGATCCCTTTATGTTGCATCAAGGACTTTTTGAGACTTTGGGAAATATTCAGTCGATGGTTGTACAATCATATATATATGACCATTGCCCCATTTTTCTAAAATGGAGACATGAAAAGGGAAAAAAGGGCATCACATTTAAATTTAATAGGACTTGGATGGACGATGAAGGATTCAACCTAGTGATAGAGGTTTGGAGGCCCTTTGAACAAATAAATGGGATGAAAACTATGGAATATATCATTAAAATTCAGGTTGATCTTAGGAGTCAGGTTAGATATTGGGAACAAGATAAGAAGGCCTGACTCATTGTTCAACTCAACAATATTGTAGAATAAATTAAGGACATGAGTTGCTGCCTCCATAGCACTTGTCCCTCTCAAAAATCTCTGGACCGTCTGAAATCTCTCGAATTAAGGAGAAGACAGATTATGCTAATACAAGAAAACACCTAGAGACTGAAGAGTCAGGCAATATGGATACATGCGGGTGACTGTAATACCAATTTTTTCGATAAATTTTATAATCACTGAAGTAATACTAATGTTATATTGCACATTAATGGAGAATATGGATCCTATAAATACATTGTGTCGGATATACGACAGGAAGAAATTGATTTCTTTGGTAAACTATTCAAAGAAAATGACGACGCAAGATTGGAGGACCATCTACGGGTTGTGGAGGAATATCCGATTATGTTTTATCTGGAGGCTAATGACACCCTTTTCCATCCTGTTACATTGGAGTAGGTTCACTCTGTGTTAAAATATTTCCAAAGGGACAAATTCCCTGGTCCCAATGGCTCGATGGTAGAATTATTTATACACCTATTTCATCTTATGGGGGAGACTCTTCGCGACATTGTTGAAGAGTCTAGGACTCAAGGCACTATATTTGGGGTGTTAAATTCAACCTTCATTTATTTGATTATGAAGGTAGGTGCACCAGAATCATTTTCAGATTTCATACCTATCTCATTAAGTAACATTTTGTATAAACTTATTTCCAATATTATTGTTGAGCGGATTAAGGGCAAACTATCCAATCATATCACTCTTGTGAAATTTGGGTTTTTAAATAGGAGATTGATCCATGATGCTATCGCCATATCACATAAATGCATACATTATACCCATACAAATAGTATGGAAGTGGGGGTGATGAAAATTGATTTAAAAATAGCGTATGATTGTGTCGACTGGAGGCTTCTTCGCTTCATCCTTATTAAGATTGGTGTGGACCATAGGAGCATGGATTGGATTATGGCATGCATATCAAATGTATGGCTTGTTGTCCTCATTAATGGTTACCCCACTGAGTTTTTTCTGGCTCATAGAGGATTGCGCCAGGGATGTTCTTTATCTCCCTTGCTCTTCATACATATTATGGATGGTTTTAGTAGAAATATTATCATAGCCAGGAATTTGGATATTTTATGGGGGACGAGGATGACTCCCTTACTTTTCTTATCTCATTTATTTTTTGATGATTATATCCTTACTTCTGGGGAATTGGATCAGACACAATGGGATGTACTTCATTACATTTTCATGAGATTTGGAGGGGCATCAAGCCTACTCTTAAATGGTCATAAATCACGATTTTATCACTCCTATAGATATTTTCCTGATATAAATTATATTGGAAACTTGTTTGGAGTGAGGGTATGCAAGTTACATGATGGTTTCACATATTTGGGCTTCTGACTGAAGTTGATATCCTACAGAGGTACTGAATGGGATTGGTTTCTCTCTAAAGTAGATTTTTTTTTTTTAGAATTGGACCTTCAGATATCTCTCACTTGGTGGAAGATATGCTTTGACTACATAGGTTCTACAACAACTGGAAACTTATTGGATGCATATCTTCACTATCCCAGTTTACATACGCTTTAAAATCTGATAAAATATGGCATATTTCCTGTGGTCTAGCTCGGGATCTGACCATAAAATCCATTTGGTTGCATGGGATTCACTTTATAAACCTAAACAGTATGATGGATAGGGTATTTTGGATACCTGTATTTTTGGTTTCTTGTTGATCCTAAAGTCATTGTGGAGGGTGTTATTTGGACATGGCCTATGGGGTTGTATTATTGCTACAAAGTATCTCATAGATCTCCATATTTCTTACTAGTTCAGAAGATCCGAGATTGGGCATGGGAAAGGTTCTTATGTATGGGAAAGTTTCCAAAAAGTTAAGATGTGGCTCTTTATGAGAGCCAAATGATCTTTCGACAGAGGGAGTGACATATTAATTGGTTATGATGGTATTGTTGGATTATCAGATACTTATGATTTAACAAAGAGCACCATAGAAGCACTACATCACAAAGGAATTATTTTCTTAGATCATGCTATTGATCGGTGGCATTAGAACATACCATACTGGAAGGATGCATTTTAGATAGGGCTACATGCTCATGTGGAGGAGTAATGGAACCAATTTATTAATCTTCTCAAAGGGGCTGGTTTGTATGGAAATCATAGTGGGGACCGCATAACCTGGGAGGGCGCTACTTGCTGGGGTGTTGTGATCATTGTTGAGACATACCAATACATTTTTAAAGATTTACAGGGACCATCCATATCCTCGTTTTCACCATTCCGGAAGATGCAGGCTCCTTTGAAAATTATTTTATTTATATGGATAGTATGGAGGAACAAGATACTCACCTGGGATCATCTTTGCAAAACAGGCTTCATGGGCCCTAGAATTTTCCCTTTATGTGGTAAGGATGTTGAATATGTTCCTAATTTATTTCTTACATGTTCATATACTTTGCAGGTTTTGAGTTTAGTATTTCGGCACTTTCATTTTCGAGGCCGCGTCTTCTCCTCCATTAAGTTCTATCTAGAGTGGGGCTCAAAGGGAAAGCATACAGTTTTATATTCCCCTATTTGTATTTTGGGAAACCTAGAAGACGAGGAACTCGATTATTTTTAGAGAAGGTCAACCAAATATATATAAAACTTTTGTCAAGATCCTGGGATTGTTGAACTTTATGACACTTCATCCACAACATGACAGAGATATAATTGTCCGATACTACAGACCTTACATTAGCTTGCCGAAAAATATTTGATTGTCTGGTACTACAGACCTTACATTAGCTTGCCGACGGGTTTATTTGATGGTGCGACACAGGAAGGAAGATGTGTTTGTGGGGCTATCATCTGTTGTGATGGGGACACAAAAAAAGATTGTTTTGGTCTGCTGGTTTCGTTTCAAACACAAAGGCTAAATTGGTGGTTGTTTGGGGCCTCTTATTGTTTACTCTTTGGAAAGAGATGCTCCATATCCATGTATATGGGGACTCTAGAACATCATTCATGGGATTTCTGGAAACATTTTTTTTTACCCTCCTCTTTTAAGAAGTTGGCGCAGACGTACTGAGGAGATCATCCTGCATTTTCACATCTGCCAACTTTAGCCCATTTACAAGGAGCACAGCTCGGAGGCTGATTCTCTTTCGAAGAGAGGATTGCAGGAGATGGATGACTTCCTACACTATACACATATCCACCGTGGGATCATTTTGGAGGAGGATAGTATAGCCTTTGCCATAATATGGTTTCCAATTGCTTCTTTGTTTTATTTTGCTTCATCTTCCATGGTGTTTTCTGGGTTAATGCTTGAAACATGGCAATAGATTTCCCGAACTTTTTTTTTTCTCTGTTGATAATTTGTCATGTTTTTGTTATGATGGATTGTTAGTACTTTGCTTAGAAGCTACATTGTTTGGATATATGCTACTCTTTCAGGATGAGACAGTTCTATTTTCTGGACATCTTTTGCTACATATATTTTGGATACTTGCTGAACTCTATATGATGAAATATGTAAATTGATTTCTACTTAATGAATTTTAGTTGTTTTTTTTTTCCTTTGAAAAAAAGAAAAAATATAGATATATAGAAAAATTGAACCCAAATACTATGGGAAATTAAACTATCATAACTTAACATCTAAAAATACCTTAACAATGTACCCCATTACTCTTTATCTAAAACCAATAAACTATATTCCAAAACAATTATAATAAAAAATAATTTTAATTTCAATACTAATAAAAACCAACAAAAATGAACTCATTAATTATTTAGTTAACAATATTTAAAAAGATAATTTGATAGCACACAGAATTCGGAAGTCTAAGTAGCATGAGGCAGCGACATGCCATGAATTTAAAGTACGTGTGGCAAGAAGAGAAGCTACTTTTGAAGAGTGGGCCTTTTTCTGCGTGATTAATACCTTAAATTCAATAATTTATGTAGTTTATTTTTTTTCATATAATTCAAATTCAAACCTAATAACTATATTTTAAACAACAAGAAAAACATAAAAAAACTAATTGTAATCCCGAATGACTGATCCGCAACGATCACAATAATCATATTAACTTTTGTTCACTGTTCAGTTCGGTCGAGTGCACTAATTTAATATCATTCTAAAAGGCTCTCTAAATTGATAAAAGTTTTTCATTATTTAATTTATATACTGATTCTTATTATAAATCTAAAATGGAAAACAATTAATATGTAAAACTAAATTTGAAAAAAAATACTATTTTTACTTAATAAGTTAACATAAATTAATTTTATTTAACTAATTTGATAATGTTGGAGAATAATTTCAGTTAATTGAGTTAAGTCTAGTTAGCAATCATCATTATCATTTAATTTATATATAAAATCTGAGTGTAAAACTAAAATGGAAAACAGTTACTCTTTTAATTTAGTGTAAAACTAAATCCGAAAACAAGTATTATTTTAACTTAATAGATTGATATAAATTAGTTTTGTTTGAATAAGTTTTCTAATTAATTCAAGAGAAGGGTCTAGTTAACTCATAGTTATTTTTTTAAGAGAGTGAGCTGAGTCTATTATTAAATTTAACAACTGTAGTTTGTGAATAAAAATTAACAAGTCTAGTTTTTAGCTATTTTGAGTCTTTATAATCATATACCTTGAAGGAATTGAATAAAGCAATGAGCTAAGAAAACTCACGATTGAGTGTATTATTCTGTGGTTCCAGGCCATAGAAGTAGTGACTGCGATCCAAAGAGTTGAAGCAATAGAGCAGCGAGCGGGTGGTTCGAATTCAAAAGAATCTGTTCAAACACATGTAATATGGACAGAAGCACTGTAGCTGGTGAAATTTATGAGAGTGCCACGTCTGAATGGCTTGTGGCTGAGGATTTAGCATGCAAAATTGACAAGCTGTTCGAGGAGCATGAGGATATAGCGTTATGCCATGAATTTAACGTACGTGTGGCAAGAAGTGAAGCTACTTTTGAAGAGTGGGCTTCTTTTCTGCGTGATTTATACCGTAAATTCAACACATTTATTGACATTCACTTCAATCCGGCCATGTTATCTCAAGTTCTAAATTTCATATTTTTGGGGTGTTCTATATATGGTGAAGAGAGCACTTGGCCTCTCCTGAGACAGCTAGGAATCTCAGTGTACTTCTACTTGGACGAGAATGGTGCACATAGTATTGTGCAGCTGATCAGCACCCAATCGTTTGAAGGAGCATTGCCTGAGAGTGACCCTGTTTTCCATTTTCTGCCGTATCTTCATGGTAGCCTCCAAGATATTACAGAAAGAGTAGGAACAATGCTATCAATTCATCGGGTGGCAGTAGAAGATGGAGTGTGCCCTATATGCTATAATGAGTTTGCAGTTCAAGGAGGTTCTGATTCTTCGACACCATCGTTGAAATTGGGGTGCAACCATATTTTCCATTCGGCATGCATAATCCCGTGGCTGGTTTTGAACCCTACTTGTCCTACCTGTCGCCGAAGAACGTTTTCGGATCTTTAAATTCAGAAGAATGTTTTTGTCCTTCCTCTTCCTTTGTGTTGTATAAGAATGTTCTTGGATTTGTAATTCTATTGATTTTAACTTTCAATTTCTTGTTTTACATGTAATAAAAAAATAAGTGTAAGCTCGCCTCTGGGCGTAGCTGGTATTGTTATGACTCCACCTTTTAGCTGTGGGTTTGGGCCCTTGATCTTCCAACCATTGTAAGTTTGAGACAAAAGCTATAACTAAGACGTGGGTAGTCGGAAGCAGCAGGAGTGAAACTGGAAGACTATCCAAACTCAATGATGCGGTGAATAATAATATAATTGTTTGGAATTAGATTTTACCCATAATAATTGATTGGAATTATATTTTCTTTGGAATTAGATTTTACTCATAAGAAAGAAAATTATTGTTTAAATTTGGTGAATAATAATATAATGGTTTGGAATTAGATTTTACTCATAATAATTGATTGGAATTATATTTTACTCATAAAAAGAAAATAATTATTTAAATTTTACTAGTTATGGAATAAATTGTTTTTTTATATTTGGGTGTTTTTCTCTAAAATTTCACAATAAATAGTAAAAATAAATATTTTTGAATTATAAAAAAGTTCAAATATATTAAATTATGAAACTTTATACGATAAATAGGAAAAAGAAAAATATTTTTGAATTGTAAAAAAATCCAAATATATTAAATTGTGAAACTTGATGATGATGATGATGATGGTTAACGTCCACTGAGACCAATCTTTACCTAAAGAAAAGAGTTATTTTATTTGATTTAAGATTTTATTCCTAGGCTCAAAAAGCTTGGAGAGAAGCCTCCCGAGCTCACTATAATTTTGACATCTTAAAAGGCTAAGAAGGTCAGTATTGCAGCAAAGATTATGAAATTGAGCTCTAATGTGGTTGTACGCGGGGCACTCTAAGAGGAAGTGATTTTCATCTTCAATGTTCATATTCTCACAGAGATGGCAAATCCTTTCCATCCATGGTGTTTTAGGAACTGTCCAACGACCTGTTTCACTATGGAGCTCATGAGAGTTCGTTCTAATCTTGGCTATATTAATTTTCTTCTCTGAGCTAGTTAGAACAGAGAGATACTTTTGATCTTCTAAGGTGGGGTTGATGTTCTCCTTATAATACCTTAATTTTCTTTTAGCTGCTAGATCTTTCTCACACCACATTTTTCTTTGAACTTAGTGTAGAAATTAGTATACATTAAGCATGCATACATCCCGATTCTCCTGATCTCACAATATTTAACTTCTTGCCAAATACAGAATCATTCCACTATTAATATTTTGTGAAAAATTAATTGTACACACATGTGAAGCATAAATAAAAACAATCGCACATAACACAGTTGTTTAACGAGAAAGCCTGAAGCTGAAAACCCCAACTATCATATATTATGTATCATGGAGATTATGTAACAATCCTCATACAAATCTTAGTACATCAAGCTCTCAGTACATTACAATCGTCACACACTAATTAGGAAAAATCTGCAAATCCATGCACTGATTTTTTTCCCTCCTGCTAACCTGCCTCCACTGCATAATCCCTGCTAAAGGATAGCTCTGAATGAATTTGAATTACCCTTGCCTTTACTGCGCAATCCTCATTGGAAACTCCAATGTGTGTGTGATGCAATCAATGCATCACTATAGTCACAACAGATAGTCCATCTTTCCCTTTCACCTCTCTCTCCACTGGGTCTCCACTGGAACTGACATGCACTGTAGTTAACTGTTGTATTGTTTAGTTGATTAATGAGTTATTATTTGTGAATTAATTAACTAATTAATTCACTCCACTCTCACTAGTGTATCATTCAGTTAGACTAGATACAACTAGCTCAACTAAGTCTAACTGAGTTAAACTGAATACAACTCCATGAACTACTCTTCCAACTCTGTCATAACTCTGCCACTTGAGTTCTAACTTAGTCCTCCATGCATGAACTCCAGTAAACCGTTGGGAATTGCATAATTCTCTCAGTCCACTGAATTTCCACATCTGTGCACTGAAACAAAGTGCTCCAAGAGAATAAGTTCTTGTTGAGTGTCTGATTATTATTAAGAGCTAATAATAATCGACATGCATCTATTTTTAGATCGATGATCTATAAATTGACTTCGCCCAATATTATAAAAATAGAATTTCATCTATTTTTCCAACTTGATCAACCATCCACAAATAACATCCTGCAAATTCTGAAATATGATCACCATGTCTAAAAATAGACTTGCGCCAAAAATAGCCTTCGGGCCCACTTAGTGAAGGTGACTCTTTTCACTAAGCTCATCATCTTGTTGAATTTCAACACTCCCTCTCAACAAGATAGGGATTATCCTTCACCCCAATCTTGCCTCTATGGTATTCAAATTTTCTCCTAGTGAGCACCTTCGTCAGAATATCTGCATCCTGATCCTCCGTAGGAATGTACTGAAGCAACATGATCTTTCGCTGCACACAATCTCTGATATGATGATACCGGATATCAATATGTTTAGATCTATCATGAAACACAGGATTAGCCAAGAGTTTAATGCAACTATGATTATCACAATGTATCACTGTGGGATCTAAATGTGAACTGAACAAACCGACCATGATCTTCCTCATCCAGATAGCCTCACATGCAGCTTGACTTGTTGCCATGTATTCTGCTTCCGTTGAACTGAGTGCCACAGATCTTTATTTCTTTCTGTACCAAGAAATTACCGTAGATCCGATATTAAAAATCCCTCTTGATGTGCTCTTTCTGTCTGTTGGGCTTCTTGCCCAATTTGCATCCATGAAGCCATGCAACTTCACCTCATTCGTCTATCTGTACCATAAACCATACTTAGATGTGCCCCTGAGATATCTCAGGACATGCTTGCCTACCTTCCAAAAGAGCTTGGTAGGCTTAACCTGCTTTACAAAAAGCGGTTCTACATACGTTGTCTTATAAGTCTTAATGGTGACCAAGGCTCGTATTTTAATGGCATCCCTGTGATGTAACACTCACTGCTTTCTCCAAATTTCTTGGAAGAGGTATGACAGACCCCAGAATGCATGTGGAAACCCTCAGTGTCTCGGACATACATACATGCAGACCCCAAACAATTCACCCAACACTTGTATTTCAATCAAGGAAATAATGAAGAGCCAAATCATGTCCTCAGCTCCAACTGCAAGATGCCTGCATGGGTATATATTTAATTTTAAATGTTTTCAATTGTGTTAAATCATCCTTATAAGAACAGTGATTAAAAACACACCTGGGTGGTGGTGCATGTATCACACTCCAAAATAGTGGGTGAAAATAATTTATGATCAAGTGTCTGGAAACAAATAATGGATACACTTGTTTGTCTCTGGCATCCTTTGGGCTTTTTTTATACAGACTTCTTCTTCGAAGATCTCAAATCCTTCAGGCTGCTCAATGCACACCTCTTCCTCAATGATCCCATTAAGGAACACAGTCTTCACATCCATTTGATGAATGTGCTAACCCATCTGCACTGAGAGAGAAAGGATGGTCTGTATAGAAGAATACCATGCGAAAAGTGCAAAGGTTTTTTCATAGTCAATCCCCTCAATCTTTGAGAAGCCCCAGGCAACAAATCTTGCCTTATAATTCTCGACACTCCCATCAACAGCTTGCTTCTCCTTGTAGATCCATCTTGATCCTACAACTGATTTTCCCACCGGCCATGGAACAATCTCCCAAGCACTGTTTCTGACATTGGAGTCATACTCCTCCACCATGGCATCTACCCATGTGGGTTCCTGCACTGCTTCTTCAAAATAATATGGCTCTGTCACGATACACTTGCTCATAAGAGCCATGTATCTAGTATAATAGTCAGGTGACTATCTCTGTCTGCGCTGTGATGTAGGGGCTCCTACATTCTGTTCTGCATCAAGATTCAGTCTCTCAGCTTGTGTGGTACGCTTTCTGCCTTGTCTGATGTTTGGTTCTGCATGAGTGGACTCCTCCACTCCATGAATCTCCTCCTGTGGCTGATCCACATTTAGAGGCTCATATTTGGGAACAAGAAGTTCCTCCTCTGCATGCAAGTGTAGCTCCCTCTCAATCGACAACTTCATGGCTTCCACCTCATTGAATTTTATATCCCGTCGCACCACTGTCATCTGACTGTTTGACAAATACACACGATAATTATGGGGTGTTTCTGTGTACCCCACAAATATCCCAACTTTTGCAGTCGGCTCTAGCTTCTTCTTGGCATCATTTTCACATGAATGTAAACAGATGAGCCAAAATTCTTCAAATGAGAAATATCAGGCTTCTTACCAATAAAAGCTTCTTCAGGTGTACTCATGCCAAGTAGTCTATGAGGACAACGGTTTTGCACATAAACCGCAGTGTTGCATGCTTCCGCCCATGAGTGCATCGGTAGGCCCTAGTCATGCAACATTGCTCGTGCAACACCCATGATCGTTCCGTTCTTCCTCTCAGCGACCCCATTTTGCTGTGGGTTATGAGGCGCTATGAGTTCTCTTCGAATTCCTTCTATGCTACAGAAGTCTTTGAATTCGCCCGAGATGTATTCACCGCCGTTATCGCTCCGTAGAGCTTTGACTTGCTTCCCCGACTCCTTCTCCACCAATGCTTTGAACTCACAGAACTTTGAGAACGTTTCATTCTTCTTCTACATGAAGAAGATCCAACATATACGAGAATAGTCATCAACAAATATAAAATAATACCTATGTTTTGCTGTTGAAGCAACCGAGAAAGGACCACACACGTCTGTGTGAATTCTCTCCAGGATCACCGAAGCACGGTTCTCCTTCTCATGAAAGGTGGTCTTCACAAAATTACCCATAATACATCCCTTGCACTGATTTGATTGCGCAAGAATACCCTTGGGAAGTATAGTAGAAATCTACTACAAAATCTTCAAAGCGCCATGGTGAAGATGGCCCAATCTCCTGTGCCATAATTCGCCCTCATCCCAGCTCACCACTTCTTCTACTTTTCCCACCATTGTAGT
Source organism: Pinus albicaulis (assembly GCA_034641835.2). NCBI lineage: Eukaryota > Viridiplantae > Streptophyta > Pinopsida > Pinales > Pinaceae > Pinus > Pinus albicaulis. The sequence continues at coordinate 307,463,816 of CM076582.1, read as the reverse complement.
GTAGCCATCTACCTCAAGCTTGTAGAGATTCTTAATTCGAACCCCTATCTTCTTGGTTTGACCCGTTTTTTTATGTCGAAGGAAGGCTTTTCCCTCACTGAAAACAACATCATAACCTTTGTCTTCGAGCATTGCGACTGAGACCAAGTTCTTCTTAAGACCTGGAACATGCATAACATCCTTCAAAAAAAATGGATTACCGGACTCCCTCTCAAAGGTAATGGTCCCAATGCCAGTCGCACTGTACCGACCATCGTCACCCATCTCTATATGCATCTGGAGGTCCTTCTCCTCCAAGTCACTAAAAAACTCTTTGTCTCCCGTCATATGGAAATACACACCACTATCAAGATACCACACCGATTCCATTGTGCTTGAAACCAAGCATGCGATCAAAGAGAAATCAAGTTCAAATTGAGAGGCTAAGGCCTCCCCAGATATAGCTCCAACAACCTTCTTTTTCTTCTTCTTTTGTGGACAGTTAGTGGTGAAATGCCCATGTTCGTGACGGTGAGAACACTTCACTTTGGACAAATCCTGCTTCTTGCCTTTAACAACGGATTTTGAAGGATATTTCTTCCCTTCCATTTCCTTTGTTTGGCAGCCAAAGCAAAATTCTCTTCATCTTCATTCTTCAATGAAGATCCATCCCTGGTACCCCGCCTTATCTCCTCCTGCACAAGATCTGACCAAAGTCGCTCCCATCCCGACAGTTTCTCCCGTCCATTGACAGAGTCTTCGTAGCTATGCCAACTCTTCGGAAGCCCAAGGAGAGCCAAGCTCACCAAGTATTCATCATCAACAGTAACCCCCACACTTCCCAGTTCATTCTTATAGTGGACAAACTTCGTGAGTTATTTTGGAATACTGTCGCCCTTCTCCATTTTTATTTTTCTGAGCTTGTCTTTAAGCGCCAACTTCCTCTGGTCACTTCTGCTTTGGAACAAATTTGTCAAAGCCTTCCACATTAGGAATGGAGTGGCTTTCCCATGAAGGCTGGACATAATATGGTCCTTCACACCTTCCAACAGAATTCTTCTTGTCTTTGCTGTCTTCTTTTACATGCGTCAAGTAATGTAGCATTGCTAGATCCCGGCTTAGGAACATTGCTATCAATGAACTCCTTCAATCCATTATCCTCCAGCACTGCCTCCATCCTATCCTTCCAGAATATGTAATTCGATCTCCCATCAAGGGCATACTCCAATCGTAACCCATTGAAATCCATTTCAATGTATACTCAACTTCTGCACCAAGAATCTTCTGTAGTAAATTCGAATTGTCCACCAACACAAACTCAACAATTCTTCACAATTGCAATCTTCAAGAATTAACAATGCTCCGATACCATTTAGAAATTAGTATACATTAAGCATGCATACATCCTGATTCCCCTGATCTCACAATATTTAACTTCTTGCAAAATACAAAATCATTCCACTGTTAATCTTTTGCGGAAAATTAATTGCACACACATGTGAAGCATAAATAAAAACAATCGCACATAACACGGTTGTTTAATGGGAAAGGCTGAAGCTGAAAACCCCAACTATCATATATTATGTATCATGGAGATCATGTAACAATCCTCATACAAAGCTTAGTACATCAAGTTCTTAGTACAATACAATCGTCACACACTAATCAGGAAAAATCTGCAAATCCATGCACTAATTTTTGCCCTCCTGCTAGCCTGCCTCCACTGCGCAATCAATCCCTGCTGAAGAATAGCTCTGAATGAATTTGAATTACCCTTGCCTTGACTGTGCAATCCTCATTGGCAACTCCAATGTGTGTGTGATGCAATCAATGCATCACTATAGTCACAACAGATAGTCCATCTTTCCCTTTCACCTATCTCTCCACTAGGTCTCCAATAGAACTGACATGCATTGCAGTTAACTATTGTATTGTTCAGTTGATTAATGAGTTATTATTTTTGAATTAATTAACTAATTAATTCACTCCACTCTCACTAGTGTATCATTCAGTTAGACTAGATACAACTAGCTCAACTGAGTCTAACTGAGTTAAACTTAATACAACTCCATGAAATACTCTTCCAACTCTGTCATAACTCTGCCACTTGAGTTCTAATTGAGTCCTCCATGCATGAACTCCAGTAAACCCTTGGGAATTGCGTAATTCCCTCATTCCACTGAATTGCCACATCTGTGCACTGAAACAAAGTGCTCCAAGAGAATAAGTTCATGTTTAGTGTCTGATTATTATTAAGAGCTAATAATAATCGACATGCATCTATTTTTAGATTGACGATCTATAAATAGACTTCACCCAATATTCTAAAAATAGAATTTCATCTGGGTATCCAACCCCGATCAACCATCCACAAATAGCATCTTGCAACTTCTGAAATATGATCACCATGTCTAAAAATAGACTAGTGCCAAAAATAGCCTGCGGGCCCACTTAGTGAAGGTGACTCTTTTCACTAAGCTCATCATCTTGTTGAATCTCAACACTTAGAATTAACAATTTTTTTAATGTTATTGATGTTTTGCAATGTAACATTCTCGTCGATCTCCCAATGGTTTAACTAGGCCACAGATTGTCCCCATGCCAACCTTGTTTAAGCCTTAGGTGGTTTTGGCTGGAATTTAAAGCTAGCTTAGGAAGTCTATGGTCTCCTATGCTATTGAGCTTGTGCTTGTACAACAGAAGCCTAGTCATAGCTAGGCTCTCGATAGGGGAAAGACCCACTTCTATAAGGAGAAGAGGATAGGGTGCATTGTTTTTAATTTTAAGGTTATAAGTTATAAAACGCTTCTGGATTTTCTCAATCTTTCTCCAGGATTCTCTAGAGATGCTACAACCCCAAACCTCACATCCATATAAGATAACAGGAGTGAATAAAGTTTCAAAGAGGAAATTCTTTCTATCCCACATTATGAGGTTTGCCATTTTACAATTATTTTCAAGACTAAAATAAGCTTTCCACCCCCATTAATCCTTTTATGAATGCTATAGTTCCAGTTGAGCTTGTGATGAATATCAATTCCTAGGTACTTGTAAGAAGACACTTCCTCCAAGTTACTATTGTCATACATAAAATTAGCTTAAGTGTCCTTCCTGGATTTGATAATCATAACTTTTGTTTTGTCAGTGTTAAACGAACGGAGACATAAACGGAAAAAAAGAAAAAATATTTTTGCATTGTAAAAAAATCAAAATATATTAAATTATGAAACTTTATGTATTGTTAAGTGCAAATTTGAAAACATAAATTATTAAAATTATTAGTATTATTTTTAATGATTTTAATTTTTAAATTTAAGTAAATTATCATTATCATTTTTAAATTCTAATTAAATTATATATATATATATATATATATATATATATATATATATATATATATATATATATATATTGAAAAAAAAATCTTTTATATATTTATATAAAAAGGAGCATCTCTTTTATATCAAATTTCTTTCTATCTTTTAGAGTTCAGTTATTTTTCAAATTCACAAATTCACATGCATGTATTTCAAAATATCATCTATGAACTAATTTCTGAAAGTCTAACATCAATAGAAAACAAAACTTTCAACCAAGTTCTGAAATTTCTCGTCAATTTATCAGCATAATATTGTTCTTATAAAACTTGAAGTGTTTAGCATAATATTGTTTGTTCTTATAAAACTTGAAGTGTTTAGCATAATATTGTTCTTATAAAACTTGAAGGGTATGGACAACACCTTTCTTTCCATATACAAGACTCACAAAAATTCAAGAAGTGAATTAAATTAGAATTAAAAAATTCTATTTTAATTATATAAGAGAGTTTTTAATTATTATTAATAATATATTTTATATGAGTTCAATATGTTATTTGTAGGATTGTATTTGAATAATAAAGATCATAATCATTATTTTAGACTATTCAAAATAAATCCAAATAATTATTATACACTTTAATAGTATAAGAAATATAATTAATAAATAAGATATGGATTATGAATATTAACTTTTTAAAGCTTCACTAATACAACTTGTTGAGGATAGGCTTACAACTTGTTGAGAATAGGCTTACAACTTGTTGAGAATAAGCTTAGTTAAACATAAGTATAGAAAAACACAAACAATTTGATGAAAAAATATATCAAAAAATTGTTATTTACTTTATTTAAATTAAATTTTTAAGAGATAGAGGGAGACCCGCATGTAGCCTCAACTCTAGCAGAAATTCTGAGAGACATCCAGGAGATAAACTTACAACAACATCACCAGAGAATCTGACTGGACGTATTGATAGACACTTACAAAGCATGCATCAGGTTGATATGCCACTCAACTCTAGCAGAAATTCTGAGAGACATCCAGGAGATAAACTTACAACAACATCACCAGAGAATCTGACTCGACGTATTGATAGACACTTACAAAGCATGCATCAGGTTGATATGCCACGATCGAGTGTTAAATATCGGGCTCCTATAGATTTTTTTGATTTCCCCAAATTATGTTTCTGCAATAAAAACAGATAGCATTTACTTTTCTAATATGTTTATGGAAGTAAAGATAGATAATAGTCCCTTAAAGATAGTAAGGGACAACTTTAAGTTGTTTAAGTTTTTGATGGTCTATAACTCTTTAAGACCACCAAGACCTGATGAGATTAGAAGCTGTAAATTTCTATAATCTACATTTTATTTTATGAATATAAAATAGAAAAACACTACTAAATTTAAAATAAAATCAAATATCAAAAATAAAAATTATATTTTTTATTTAAAATAATTAAATAATTAACATACTATTTTTTCTATTAAAAATAATATTTAAAAATTAAATTTGAATAAAAAATCACATACAAATTATATATAATTAATATATTAATTAAAAGAATAAAGAAAACCTAATGCCGTCGGTTATATCGTCATTTCAACACGTTCTTATCACTATAAATAATTAAAAAAAATGACAAGTTCCTTATATTACTAAAAAGTCAGTCACGAAACAAAGTATTAGAAAATTTTAGTAATTTCAAGTAATTGGGCTATAAAAGAGTTTTAACCATGTTTTTTTTTATATTTTTTATTATATTCATAATTAAAATTCTTAATATTATTTTTATGCAGATTTTTAAGTTTTAAATAGGTTTTGTTAGAATGTCAAACGATAATGGCGAGAAGACAAGTTAGCTTATCTTTCAAAAAAATTGAACAAGTGAGATATTGATGTGTAATTCGCATAAACCCAAAACTATAGGAAATGAACAACTTGTTATTTTGTTATTGAGTTAGTGGAAAAAGTTGTGATATCTTGATATTATGTGTAAAGTGAAATATTGATGTGTAATTCGCATAAACCCAAAACTATAGGAAATGAACAACTTGTTATTTTGTTATTGAGTTAGTGGAAAAAGTTGTGATATCTTGATATTAAGGTGAGTGAGAAAATCTTAATATGAGGTGTATGAGGTGAGTAGTTGAAGCCATTGTGATTGGATTTTGGGTATTATTTAATATAATCTCTCAAAGAGATAGGAAAATTTGAATATTTTTTTATTGAGGTAAAAAGAGGTAGTCGATCTTTCAAAGAGATAGGAAAATTTGAATATATTTTTATTGAGGTAAATAGAGGTAGCCATCGTGACATCTTGATATTTAGGTGAATGAGGTGAATAGTGGAAGTAGTTGTGATTCATTCAATCTTGGGTATTTCGTAGAAAAATCCTCCAAAATTATTGATTCACAAATTGTGTAAAATTTTTTAAGCTTTTTTATAATTGTAACATACATAAAAAAAATTCTTTTACCAACTACCTTGGAGTAAAGATAAAACCTGTTCATTATGAAATTCAATAACCCCTTTATACCATATTCAAATGTTCATATATTTATATTGTCAATACCTATGAATTATTTATATAAGAAATATATATAAATATGAATTATTTAACACCATAGGCATTTAATAAAAAAAATACATTGGATACATACATAATGCTTAAACATTATAAAGAATCGAATTACAGCTAGCAGCCTGGATACGCATTTAATGGTTATCTGGAATATCAGTCATCTCGCTTTAATGTATTGTTGGAATTTTTTGGGTAATTCCTCAACCTTTTAAACAACACAGAACTTCAAATAAAAATGAAATTCAAATTGCAGACAAACAGACACAGAGATGAACATAAAAATTTATTTCATAAAACATAACAAACTGCTGTTACATAGAAATAATTCAGAATGAAGTTCTGGAATCACTGGTTAAAATATTACAACTTGTTGCTACACACACAGCGCTACCAAATCTGCTCTTTGTCTTTGTTTTGAAAAATATGCACAACACTGTGCACTTTTCTGTTTACAGCCTTCGGGCCAAAAAAAAAAAAACATTATTCTTCTCTTTTACAATCCACAACACTATTTAACTAAAATGCTCACAACATATTTGTATGAAACATTACAATATAATATATATTGTAAATATCTTATATTTATAATATATACAATGTAACCAAAGTTAAAACTTAAACTTACTGTGGTAATAAAACATTTACCGAGTGTAAAATATTTAAAACTTGTGCATTGCCGTGAATATAAAATTAAATCAAAACACTTTAACATAAGGTTAAAACCTTATTCCCTTCGTGCTTTTCTTGTTTATGCTTTCTAGGGGCTTCATGGGTTTTACCCCTCGACAGTTCTCTTATCCCCTCGAAATCCTTTGTGAGTGGTGAAAGGTGGGCCCATCTGAGGATGACATCACCTGTCCCGAGGGGTTGCTTCCCCCTTTGTTGCTCAAGCTCTTCAGACCCTCCGGAATGGCTTGTCGCCTCAACTCTTAAGTGCATTAAACGTTGTTGGTGGAGTTTTAATGTGGTTGTTGCTGCTGATAAGGATGGAGCTTCCACCGCTTCCATACTTATGCCGCTGTTTTTCAACTTGCCATCAACCATTACTTTTCCGCCTTCCAATCCCTTCACATTAACTTGCTGTTCTGCTGATTTATGAGGGGCAATTGGAATTAATTTCCAACACTCCCCCTTAATTTCAACTGCTGGGTTTTTCTGCATACCCAGGCATTTCTTGAAATAATTAAAACTGTTATGTGTTAATGGTTTTGTGAGGATATCAGCAAATTGATCCTCTGTTATGCAGTGCTACAAAACAATCTCACCATTGTTAACCAATTCACGTATGAAGTGAAACTTGGTGTCTATGTGTTTTGTCCTTTTATGAAAAACAAATTTTTTAGACAATGCTATCACCGAGCTATTGTCACAGTAAATGGTTGTGCCCTTTTCTTGTTCTTGACACAAATCTCTGAGAACTCTTCTCAACCATACTGCTTGGCATGCTGCTGCTATTGCTACCACATATTTTGCTTCTACTGTAGATAACACAACTACTGGTTGCTTCTTGGAAGCCCATGAAACTGCTCCCGATCCCAAATGAAACACATATATTGATGTGCTCTTCCTATCATCAACACTTCCAGCCCAATCACTGTCAGTGTAACCTGTCAACACAAAATTTTCAGAAGAGGAGTATAAAATACCATACCCCTTCGTTCCATTCACATACCTTAGAATCCTCTTGGCTGCCTGCCAATGAGTTTCTTTCAGTGTTTCCATGAACCTGGAGATTAAACTAATAACGTGCATTATATTTTTCCTAGTTGCAGTCAAATACATGAGGCTTCCAACTATGCTTTTGTACAATGTCGGATCAAAATCCTTGATGTTGTCTTCTTACTTAATTTCAACCCCATTACTGTTGGAGTCACAACTGCCTTGCTGTTCTGCATGTTGAACCTTTTCAGCACTTCATCAACATATTTTTCCTGGGAAATGAAAATACCATTTTCATTATGCTCTACTTCAATTCCCAGAAAATATCTTAAAAAACCCAAATCAGTCATTTCAAATTCACTTTTCATGACTGCTTTAAAATCAGTAATGACAGAAGCATCATTTCCAGTAAAAATTAAGTCATCTACATATAAAACAACAATAAGTATCTTACCATCATTCTCATTTATGTAGAGTGTGGGTTCTCCATCACATTTCTCAAACCCATTTTCAATCAGGTAAGCATCTATCCTGCTGTACCATGCTCTTGGAACTTGCTTCAACACATAAAGAGCTTTCTTCAGCTTGCATACTTTATGCTCTTGGCCTTCAACTTCATAACCTGGAGGTTGTTCAACATATACCTCTTCTTTCAACACTCCATTCAGGAATGCAGATTTTACATCCATCTGATAAATCTTCCATTTGTGTTATGCTGCAATAGACAACACAATTCTCACTGTTTCCATCCTTGCAACTGGTGCAAAGGTTTCATCATAGTCTCTGCCTTGTTGCTGCTTGTAGCCTTTGACAACAAGTCTTGCTTTATGCCTTTAAATTTTGCCTTCAACATTGCTCTTGGTCTTGTAGACCCACTTAACTCCAATAAATTCTTTTCCTTTAGGGAGATCCACTAACTCCCATGTCTTACTTTTCTCAATCGCACCAATTTCTTCATTCATTGCTTCAATCCATTTATTTTCATTTACAACATCTTCAAAATGAATTGGGTCATCAACATGACAATAAAAAGCGAATAAAGAATTCAGATCGGTATTTTTACTTACCTCTCCTTGTTCATAAATCTCATTCAAATTTCTGAATCTTGGTCTTCTTAGTGTGCTTGAAGTTCCATTCGAACTTGAGGGCGTTTCTGATCCCTGCCGTGTGCTTGGATAAGCGATTCCTTGACTTCTCAAGGCTATTCTAATTCCAGCTTGTGGTGTGGTTTGTTGTACTTGCTGTGGTGGAGGAGGAGCCACCGAAGAAGGGTTATTAGCTGTTGTTCCTTCTTATTCTTCTTCGTGAGACACAATTGTCTTCACGTTCACTGTCTTCTCTAAGCTTCCATCCCAACCTTCTTCTTCAATGAACTGCACATCTCTACTTAATATCAATTTCTTGGTGGATGGATTATAGAGTTTTTATGCTTTTGACTCATCACAGTAGCCAATAAAGACACACTTCTCCCCCTTACTGTCAAACTTCTTCCGTAGCTAATCCGGTACATGTGCATATACTACACAGCCGAATACTCTCATGTGAGTGATAGTTTGATTTTTTCCACTCCATGCTTCTTATGGTATTCTGTTCATGAAAACTTTAGTTGGGCATCTATTCAAGATGTAAACTGCACAAGTGACAGCTTCAGCCCAGTACTCATGCGGCAAGTGTTTTGCCTTCAGCATACTTCTGACCATGTCCAGAATGGTCCTATTCTTCCTTTCTGCAACACCATTTTGCCAAGGTGTATACCTCGTGGTAAATTGATTTTGTATGCCATTCTCTCTGCAAAAATGTAGAAATTCCTTGGAGATATACTCTCCACCTCTGTAAGTTCTGAGGACTTTGATGTAGTGCCCACACTGCTTCTCAACTAGAGTTTTGAAGTGGCGGAATTTCTCAAACACTTTACTCTTCTATTTCAACACATACACCCATGTCTTTCTGGTGTAATCATCAATGAAAGTTAAAACATATTTATTTCCAGCAAATGATGGTATTTGAATCGGTCCACACACATCAGAGTGAAAAATTTCCAAGGGTGCTTTTACCCTTATACTCTTTCCTGCTGGAAAGCTTTCTCTGTGTTGTTTTCCCAAGATGCAGCCTTCACAAAGGTTGTTCGGATTCTCAATCAATGGCAATCCATTTACCATTCCCTTTCTGTGCAAAAAATTCAAGACTCTGAAATTGAGATGTCCAAATCTCAAGTGCCATAACCAGTTCTCATCTTTCACTTCCTCTTGAAAGACTTCTTGTGTTACAGCTGCAATAGTTCTTCCTTCCTTCAAATCTGCTCTGAGTTTGAGAGGAAACATTCTATTGTTGGTCATCTACACCTCTGCAATAATATTCTTACTTGGAGGTATGTCTCTGATTGTACACACATTATTTTTGAAGAACACATTGTAACCTTTTTCAATGAGCTGTCCATTACTCAAAAGATTACATTTCAGACCAGGTACATAGTATACCTTTGGCACAATCATCTGTTCTCCATTTCTTGCTAGGATACTGACTTTGCCTTTACCCTTGACAGATATCTTACTATCAGTTTCTATTGTTACCTCAGATTTAACATCTTCATCCAGATTGGCAAACATTGAAATGTTTCCAGTCATGTGATTACTACAACCTGAGTCTAAGAACCAAAAATCTTCTTGTTTTTCTTGTGCAATATTACATGTTAACAACACAATCTTTGGATTCTTATCTTCTTCATTTGAAAAATTAGCATTTTTCCTATTATTCATGTCATTTTTCTTTTTCCTACATTCATTGGCATAATGGCCTAATTTCTTACAATAATGACATTAGACTTGGGATTTTTCATACCTTTGTCCATGAGCTTGATGTTTTCTTGAACCTTCATATTGGTTCTGATTGCAGCTCCTTCCGCTTGTGCTAGCAGGATTATTTCTGCCTCTGTTTTGGCTTCTTCCACGACCTCTGTTATTTGCTCTACCTCGACCTCTTCCTTGACCGAATGACATCTGAGTCTTGAATGCTTTCTCCAATGAGGAATCTGTTCCTCTGCTCAGTCTATGTTCATGAGACATAAGAGAAGCACTAAGTTCATCGACTGTGAACTATGAGAGATCCTTTGTCTCTTCTATTGCTACCACAATAGCTTCAAACCTTGAGGGTAAACTTCTCAAGATATTCTCTACAATCCTTCTTTCTTCAAGAGTTTCACCGTGAGATCTTATCTGAGTTATTAACCCAATAACATGAGTGAAGAATGAATCTATTGTATCATATTCCTTCATGCTGAGTGTTTCAAAGTCTCTTCTCAACATCTGCAACTTTGCAGTCTTCACCTTCTCCATGCCTTGATAGGCAGTTTTGAGAATATCCCATGCCTCTTTGGACTTTGTTGTTGCTGCAATCTGTGGGAAAACACTCTCATGTACTGATTGAAAGAGATAAAAGAGGGATTTGGAGTCCTTCTTCTTGTTTCTCTTCAACAGGTCTCTTTCTACTACTATCAAAGTAGCCAACGCTGCTGCATCTACAGGTTCAGGGTAGCCATTTTCAACTAGCTCCCATAATCCCTGAGAAGCAAACAATGCTCTCATAGTTATGGACCAATAACTATGATTCTTCCCATTAAACTGTGTTGGGAATTTGTAAAACTAGTTCCAGCATCTGCCATATTAACTGTACAAGGAAAGAAAAGATATTGACTGTATAATAAAACAAGCAAGAACTTTCTCTACTGGAGAAATCTGCTCAATAAGCTTCTTACAACTCCAACAGTGGAAAAAAAAACTCTATTTTGTCTCACTGAGTGCCTAGACTAGCTCCAATACCATGTTGGAATTTTATGGGTAATTCCTGAACCTTTTAAACAACACATAACTTCAAATAAAAATTAAATTCAAATTGCGGATAGACAGACACAAAGATGAACATAAAACTTTATTTCATAAAACATAACAAATTGTTGTTACATAGAAATACTTTAGAACGAAGTTCTGGAATCACTAGTTAAAATATTACAACTGGATGCTACACACACAACGCTACCAAATCTGCTCTCTGTCTTTGTTTTGAAAATATGCACAACACAGTGCACTTTTCTATTTACAGCCTTCAGGCAAAAAAAAACATTATTCTTCTCTTTTACAATCCACAACACTATTTAACTAAAATGCTCACGGCATATTTGTATGAAACATTACAATATAATATATATTACAAATATATGATATTTATAATATATACAATGTAACCAAAGTTAAAACTTAAACTTACTGTGGTAATAAAACATTTACTGAGCGTAAAATATTTAAAACTTGTGCATTGCCGTGAATATAAAATTAAATCAAAACACTTTAACATAAGGTTAAAACCTTATTCCCTTCATGCTTTTCTTGTTTATGCTTTCCGGGGGCTTCATGGGTTTTACCCCCCGACAGTTCTCTTATCCCCTCGAAATCCTTTGTGAGTGGTGAAAGGTGGGCCCAGCTGAGGATGAAATCAGTTGTTCCAAGGGTTTGCTTCCCCCTTTGTTGCTCAAGCTCTTCAGACCCTCCAGAATGGCTTGCTGCCTCAAATCTTAAGTGCATTAAACGTTGTTGGTGGAGTTTTAATGTGGTTGTTGCTGCTGATAAGGGTGGAGCTTCCACCACTTCCATACTTATGCCGCTGTTTTTCAACTTGCCATCAACCATTACTTCGCCGCCTTCCAATCCCTTCACATTAACTCGCTGCTCTGCTGATTTATGAGGGGCAGTTGGAATTAATTTGCAACATGTATTACAACTGGTTGTACAAATTATATCAATGTTCTCGATCCGAACCCTGATTTTTTTGATACAACTGTACTCTCACATGCATCTTATGAGGTTTAAAATTTAATTTGGGTTTTATCTACACCGTTGGTTTGAGTTTGGTGAGATCAACGACATATTTTTAGGCAGGAGCTTGTTCTAGGTATCCCCGCCAACCCTAGAACAGTTCTCCGGCGATATTTTGCATTACTCTGCTCTCCGTTCTCTGGTTCTCTGAGTTTTACTTCCGCCGAGCTCCGAATTCTTGATGCGTCGAGTCTATATATGTTGATTATATGAAGTGATATGGCTGTGTCGACTAGCGATAAGCTCCATTCAGCCCTTGAGGTAAACTCCTGCCTGAGAAGCTAACATGTTTTCGATATTTTCCTTAAAATTTTATGCATGAAATATCATTTTCATTTTATCGCTCGGTTGTTAGTTAATTCTCAATGAAATCTTGTTTTCAAGTTAAAGTTTGCCTCATAATTACATGATCGGTTATTCATTTTGTGAAGTTGGTTTACTGATCTTTTATTTTTTTATAACCCCACTGGTCGGGCAGAGATTGTGGGGAAGACAACGCTCGGTATTTCTTATGGAGGTCTTCTTAGGTAAATACCTCTTTGGTTTAACAATTTTCTTATCTTCTTATATGTTTATTATTATTATTTTTTTTAAAACACTTGACTTTCTCTGGCCACGGTACTTAACTTCTCGTGCCTGATTTGTTTTGACAGGTATGCCTTCGAAAATTCGTGGCATTCCTCCCTGCAGAACCTACTCAGCTTTCTTGTTCCAGCATTTGATTTACTCTACTCGAAACCTTGTACAGGTATGCACTACGAGTTTCCCAATCGGCCCTTGTATGGAGCTCATCGCCCAAACCCTCGGCTTCCAAACTCGAATGCTTCGAGCTAGTTCTATGTTTTTTTTACTGTCCTCAGTAGGATGCTCTGTATCATACAAAGGAAATTCCGACTATGTTTAATATTTCACTTCGGTGTACTCTTGTAAAGTTTCAACAAGGATTTTCCCTTGATGATTTAATCTGCAGTTCTGTTAGTATAGTTCTTATGGTATTATCTTGGTTTGAACTCATATATTTGTAAACCTACGAAGTTAATATATTCAGCTCTTTATATTTCGATCTGTTGTAAAGCTTTCATTTATTCATAAGCTAGCGGAATTCAGTTCTGCAATTTTTTTTCTTGCTATATTTGATTCTTCCCGGCATAAAAAATGTGTTTTTCTTTTTACAATAGTAGAGAATTCAATAGTTATTGTCTGCTATGCGTATTTTGGGTTTTATCCTTATTTCCTTACTGTTGAAGAAATTAAGGTTTTTCCTCCATTGTCTTTATTTGTAGTTTAAAGTTTCCTCCTTTTCTTTGCAATACTATCTTTTAAACCCTATTAGATTTGTACTATTATTGCATGTCGGTAAAGATTTAACTATAAAATAATGAACCTGTTTAATGTATTGTACAAAAATTATTCTCTTTTAATTCCAGGTGTCCGGACCACCGATTATCCTTTGTCCTAGTAATTAGAGTTTTCTTGCTCCTAGTAGACAACTAGACTTGGGTTTTGGTCTTCACCTAAACCCTCGTTTGACATTCTACTAAAATTTATTGTACAATTTATATAGGCCCTACTATTTTACTTTCAATATGTAATCTTTTAAATCATTGCTAATAGTTTTTCAAATCTATAGCATGAACTATTTGCACAGTGTAATTGCTATGTTTATAAAGAATATTATACATAAATTCTGCTGTCTGTTATTGCAATAATTATTCCCTTGCAGTAGTTTCTTGGAAGTAATTACAGTTTAAACTTCGCACAAATTCATTTTCTTTTTATGTTACTAGTTTTTCTTCTTGTTTTCCATAAATACTGCTAGATGTTTTTTTCTCCAAAACCCATCATTTTCCATAATAATATTTTAGGAAATATTTGCAGCATTTAACTCTGGGAGTAATTATTTTTCTAACAGTGATAGGTAAAATTCTTAGCAGAAAATCATTTAAAACACAAAACATATTTCACCACTGTACATTTCATTCTGATAACAGTATTTTTAAAAAGAAATAAAAATAACATAGACTATCAGTTATAGAACTGCAAGTGTACTTATCTGAGAATGATTCAACTCTGGTCCTCCCAGCCAACAAGTGAGGTGATTACGTCCTCCTTGTCCCCGTGCTCCAAACTGAACAGTACGGGTTAATAGTGGAAATTCTTTCTGCTGTGACCTCAGGACAACCAGTCCAGTTAGTACCAGAACTTCAGGAAATTTCTGAGTGTAATTCCACTTGCTACAACCAACTCAAGAATCTCTCACTCTTTCCTTTTTTTTTTCTCCAAAATACAGAACCCCTACTCCTCACTAGGATCTGTCCTTTATCCTCTGAGGAGTAGGTAACTGTTTTCCAACTGTTCCCCAACCTCTTTTCAGTTCTTGGAAACATTTTACCATCATCTTTTTACTTTTCTTATCCAGTTATTTCTCATAACAGTTTATCTTTATTAAATAACATTAACTGTCTCAATTTTCCATTAACAAAACAATAAAATTACTTAACTAGTTAATCAACTAGTTATCAATAATGTAGCTGTCACAACTCCCCCCCTGGAAGTAAAACCGTCCTCGGTGTTTTCACTCTAGCTCTAAAAAGAGCCCTGGGTAAACTTCCCGTACGAACTTTTCAACTGGGCTAAAGTGCTTTCATTACACTTGAACCTGGGTGATAGCTCGATTTCGAAGCATAATTTCACTTCGGTCAAGTATGCGTTGCAGCTTGACTAGGAACTCTCCGTCCAACTCTACTTGCAACAATAAACAATTTTATTTTCTATTTCTCATAAAAGAAATCACCTTATAAGTTAGGATTTGCAGTGCTATTCTACCTCTATATGCTGCCAATGAATTATGTGCTTTGAATCATGCACGTAACGCTTCAGCAGGGACACATGAAATACATTGTGCACTCGGATTTGGCTGGGTAAGGCTAGCCGATAAGCTACAGGTCCTACCCTCTCCAAAATTTCAAAGGGTCCACAAAATCTGGGAGCCAATTTGGCACAAGAGACCCACCGCAAGGTACACCTTTTTGGCTTGATCCTTACATACACATGGTTTCCTACGACAAACTCTCGATAAGACCTTTTTTTATCTGCATAGATCTTTTGTCGATCTTGTGCTACCTTCAGATTTTGTCTTATTTTCCTTACTTCTACTTCCATTTCAACAAGCATCTCAGGTCCTAACATCAGTTTTGTCTCGGGGCTACTCTAATTTATGGGCATGCAACACTGCCTCCCATACAAGACCTCGAAAGGACTCATTTTTAGAGATTCCTGATACCCATTGTTGTAAGAAAATTCAACAAGGTGTAGGTACTCTTCCCATTTAGATGGCTGCTGCATCACATATGTGCGCAGCATGTCTTCTAGTACTTGATTCACCCGCTCTGTTTGACCGTCGGTCTGGGGGTGATAGGCGGTGCTGAAATTTATTTGCGTTCCCAATACTGAGAACAAGGTTTTCCAAAATGCAGACGTAAACTTGACATCCCGATCTGAAATGACAGTCTTTGGGATTCCATATAGTCGAAAAATTTCCTTCATGAATATGTCAGCTATCTGTACAGTCTTGTAAGTAGATTGTACTGGTATAAAATGCGCAGATTTACTTAATCTGTTCACCACCACCATTATGGAATCATTTTGTCTTTTTGTTCGTGGTAAACCTGTAATGAAGTCTAGGGATATGACCTCCCATTTCCATTTAGGTATTGGTATAGGTTGCAATAATCCTGCAGGATTTTGATGCTCTACTTTCACCTGCTGACACTCCAAACACTTACTTATATATTCAACAAGGTTTTTCCACATACCAGGCCAGAAGAATATCTTCCTAATTGCAGTCAACATTTTCTGGTATCCCAGATGTCCTGCATAATTTCTACGATGGTATTCATTCATTATCAACTCTTTCAGATCCACACGGTTAGGTACATATAATTTACCTTTGAAAGGTAACACTTGATCTTCATTTATTCCATACTCAGATGTGCTCCCATTCTTTCTGTTTTCTTCCACTTGTTTCCACAAGAACTGGTACTCAGGATCTTTTCACGCTTCTTCCTTTACTTGCTTGGAAAATCTACTTTCCAGCTGATTATAGTATAATTCATATATGCTATGTAATTTTCTACTTAAAGCATCAGCTACTCGATTTTCCTTTCCTTTGACATGCTGAATATCCATGTCAAACTCACTTAGGAAGGCATTCCATCTTTCTTGTCTTGATTTTAAATCTGTTTGCTTGAAGTAACTCGTCAAGCTACTATGATTTGTTTTTAATACAAAATTTTTTCCTAGCAGGTAGTGTCTCCATACCTAGAGTGCATGAACTACTACTGTCAGCTCCAAATCGTACGCGGAATATCTTTGTTCATGATCCTTCAACTTCCTAGATTCATATTCTACCACTTTGCCTTCCTGAGATAGGATTGCCCCAACACCTTCCTTACATGCGTCCGTACATACTTCAAATTCCTTGCTGGGATCAGCCACCCTTAACATAGGAGCAGTGGTCAAAAGCTGTTTCAGTTTTTCAATACTTTTTTGACATTCTGTGGTCCATTTGAAAACTTTTCCTTTCCTTTGCAAGGAAGTAATAGGAAAAGAAATTATGGAAAATTCTTCAATAAATCTGCGGTAGTACCCATCTAGTCCCATAAATGATCTAATATTTGCCACATTCTGGGGTACTCGCCATTCCATGATTGTTTTAACCTTTTCAGGATAAAAAATGATCCCCTCAGCGGAAATAACATGTCCTAGATACTGGATTTTTGTTTTGAAAAAATCACACTTATTGAATTTTGCGTACAGCTAGTGTTTTCTTAGCATTTCTAGCACAATCCTCAAATGCTCCTTATGTTATTCCTGATTTTTCGAATAGATCAAAATATCTTCTATAAAAATAAGTACAAAATTATCCAAGAAAGGATGGAAGATCCCATGCATTAGCCTCATAAAAGTTGTTGGTGCGTTTGTTAACCGAAAGGGTAATACCACAAATTCATAATGACCATATCTTGTACGAAATGTTGTCTTGCAAATGTATTCCTCCTTGATTCGAATATGGTGATATCTAGATCTCAGATCTATCTTGGAAAACACCGTGGCTCCTTTTACTTGATCAAATAGATCATCAATCCTTGGTAAAGGGTATTTTTTTTTTACTGTTAATTTGTTGAGTTGCCTATAATCCATGCACATACGCATGGTCCCATCTTTCTTTTTCACGAATAGAACTGGTGCTCCCCAAGGTGACACACTTGGGCGAATATAACCCTTATCCAATAGTTCCTGTAACTACATCTTCAACTCTATTAATTCCGGCACACTCATTCTATAAGGAGCCCTTGACACGGGAGAAGCTCCAGGAATTAACTCTATAGTAAAGTCAATGTATCTTTTTGGTGATAATGCAGGAATATTTTCTAGAAAAACATCCAGGAATTCTTGCACTACCAGTATACTTTCCATTGTAGGAGATTTCTCCTTAGAATCTGCATATCCTACCTGAATAGCATATAAATGACACCCCTTCCTTATACATTTATTCATTTGGGATGTTGTTATTCGGCTTAACTGTAATGGTTTTCTGATTTCTTGAATTTCCTTCTGGGTTCCATCGTGCATTCTGTAATAAATAACTTTTTCCTTATAGTCCACTAGAGTCCAATGCTTTTCTAGCCAATCCATGCCTAACAAAAAATCATAGGATCTTAATGGCAGAACATTCAGATCTACTTGTAACTGTTGATTTGAAATTTCTAATATACAATTTGGAATTTTAGTAGTCACTTTATGCTTTGCCCCAGTGGCTAGCTGTACTAGCCAAGAATTTTTAAATTTTTGATCTTTCAATTTATACAACTCTACCACCCTGGGACTAATATAGCTCAAACTTGCGTCTGGATCTACTAAAATAGAAACAGATTGAGTTAGTATTTTACCTTCCAGCTCAATCATCATGGGCTGATAATCTGCTTTCCTGTCCTCCAATGCCGCATTAATATGGGGAATTTTTTGTGCTACATCACCCACAGTAGAAGCTTCCTGCAAGTTTGCTACAACATAATTTCTTGTTCACTGTGGGTAGTTTTTGTAGTAATGTGCTTCACCACACCCCCAACTTTGTAAAGGTGGTTTGGTAACTTGCCCTTGCTCAGGCTTGCTGGATGCTTCCGTAGGCTTTTCGTCTACTGGCCATCTGGTCCTATGGTGATTTCTACCAAACTTCTTGCTGACATGATTTCGTGTAGAATTCTTAAAGTTGCCGCTTTTAGCACTCTTGAAACTCAAATTACTTTTCTGTCCTTTCTTTGGCTGCCAATTCTTGCCAACCTCCCCTTTTGCCTTGGATTTTTTATAGCACATTCGTGCTTTACGAATATCTTCATCCATGGTTTGGGGATTTACAAATTCTATCCTCTCCTTCATGTGTGTTGGCAAGCTGCTTAGAAATCTTTGCACTTTAGCCTTCTCCTCTCGAAGATATGGAACATAGTGTAATAGGGATGTAAAATTAGTGATGTAATTGTCCATGGTCATATGTCCCAGCCTTAAATCATGAAATTATTTAGCCTTTTCATCATAAAATATTTTTTTTAAGTACTTGTCCTTGAAATATTGTTGGAACGATTCCCTAGTGACGTCTTTTTCTTCAATACTATGTACATTCTTCACTTCCTCCCACCACAGAGTGGCTTTCTCCCTTAGCTGATATATAGCTAATCTAGCCTTCAAGTTGCTATTATATTCATACACCTGAAAATACTTGTTCATATTTATTAACCACGCTTCTGCCACTTCCTTAGCCTCACCATCAAAAGTTGGTGGTTTAATTTTACGAAATTACCCTTGAAGTTCTACTTTCTGTCTTTTGACCTCTTGCTGATCTGACGAGTTTCCAGATTCGGCCTCATTATAATTTTTATTCTTACTTCGCTGAGAGGGGCTCCTTTCTAATTTTTCTGGAGTGTTGTTTCCTGTTTGCTGCTCACCTTTTTATTGTATACCTCGGTCAGTACCGGGATGTTCCACCTCTAGGTTTTTTTTATCTGATAGACTCTTTAATATCTTCTCCTGGTCTTGTAGCAATCACTCATTATCTTTTCGAACGTGCACCATTTCCTCCTGTAATTGTTGTACCGTGTTTAACAGGAAACTGGTTTGGTGTTGTTGTTCTTCTAACAGCCTACTGTTTTTCTGTTGCTGTTCGACACTTAGTTGGACCCACATTTCTGGGTTCATCACTGGTTGAACTTGGGGTTCCCCAGTGTCTTGAGGAAGCTGCTATGGAGTTCCTCTTCTCATGATGTTCCTGCTAGATTGCCAAATTATTTCTTTGTGCATTATTTACACACAACTTGTCGTTAGTTGACCCTTAGGGTCCTAGCGTATGAACGCTGCTTTGATACCACTTGTAACATACATAAAAAAAAATTTATTTTACCAACTACCTTGGAGTAAAGGTAAAACATGTTCATTATGAAATTCAATAACCCCTTTATACCATACTCGAATGTTAATATATTTATATTGTCAATACCTATGAATTATTTATATAAGAAATATATATAAATATGAATTATTTAACACCGCAGGCATTTAATAAAAAAAATACATTGGATACATACATAATGCTTAAACATTATAAATAAATCGAATTACAGCTAGCAGCCTGGATACGCATTTAATGGTTATCCGGAATATCAATCATCTCGCTTTAATGTATTACAACTGGTTGTACAAACTATATCAATGTTCTCTATCCAAACCCTAATTTCTTTGATACAACTGTACTCTCACACGCATCTTACGAGGTTTACAATTTAGTTTGGGTTTGATCTACACCGTTGGTTTGAGTTTGGTGAGATCGATGGCATATGTTTAGGCGGGAGCCTGTTCTATGTATCCCTGCCAACCGTAGAACAGTTCTCCGGCAATATTTTGCATTACTCTCCTCTCTGTTCTCTGGTTCTCTGAGTTTTACTTCCGCCGAGCTCCAAATTCTTGATGCACCGAGCTAAAATATTGATGCGCTGAGTCTAGATATGTTGATTATATGAAGTGATATGGCCATGCCGGCTAGCGATAAGCTCCGTTCAGCCCTTGAGGTAAACTCCTGCCTGAGAAGCTAACCTGTTTTCGATATTTTCCTTAAATCTCATTTTCATTTTATCGCTCGGTTGTTAGTTAATTCTCAATGAAATCTTGTTTTCAAGTTAAAGTTTGCCTCATAATTACATGACTGGTTATTCATTTTTTGAAGTCGGTTTACTGATCTTTTCTTTTTGCACAACCTCACTGGTCGGGCAGAGATTGTGGGGAAGACAATGCCCGATATTTCTTATGGAGGTCTTCTAAGGTAAATACCTCTCTGGTTTAACAGTTTTCTTATCTGCTTATATATTTATTATTATTATTTTTTTTAAACACTTAACTTTCTCCAGCCACTATACTTAACTTCTCGTGCCTGATTTGTTTTGACAGGTATGCCTTCGAAAATTCGTGGCATTCCTCCCTGTAGAACCTACTCAGCTTTCTAGTTCCGGCATTTGATTTAATTTGCTCGAAACCTTGTACAAGTATGCACTACGAGTTGCCCAATTGGTCCTTGTATGGAGCTCATCGCCCAAACCCTCAGCTTCCGAACTCGAATGCTTCGAGCTAATTCTGTGTTTTTTTTACTGTCCTTAGTAGGACGCTCTATAGCATACATAGGAAATTCCGACTATGTTTAATATTTCACTTCGATGTACTCTTGTAAATTTTTAACAAGGATTTTCCCCTTGATGATTTAATCTGCTGTTCTGTTAATATAGTTCTTATGGTATTATCTTGGTTTGAACTCATATATTTGTAAACCTACGAAGTTAATATATTCATCTCTTTATATTTCGATCTGTTGTAAAGCTTTCATTTCTTCATCAGCTAGCGGAATTCAGTTCTGCAATTTGTTTTCTTGCTATATTTGATTCTTCCCGGCATAAAAAATGCATTTTTCTTTTTACAATAGTAGAGAATTCAGTAGTTATTGTCCGCTATGTGTATTCTAGGTTTTATCCTTATTTCTTTACTGTTGAAGAAATTAAGGTTTTTCCTTCGTTGTCGTTATTTGCAGTTTAAAGTTTCCTCCTTTTCTTTGCAATACTATCTTTTAAACCCTACTAGATTTGTACTATTATTGCATGCCGGTAAAGATTTAACTATAAAAGAATGAACCTGTTTAATGTACTTTACAAAAATTATTCTCTTTTAATTCCCAGGTGTCCGGACCACCGATTATCCTTTGTTCGAGTAATAGAGTTTTCTTGCTCCTGGTAGTCAACTAGACTTGGGTTTTGGTCTTCACCTGAACCCTCATCTGACAGTCTACTAAAATTTCTTGTACAATTTATATAGGCCATACTATTTTACTTTCAGTATGTAATCTTTTAAATCGTTGCTAATAGTTTTTAAAATCTATAGCATGAACTATTTGCACAGTGTAATTGCTATGTTTATAAAGAATATTATACATAAATTCTACTGTCTGTTATTGCAATAATTATTCCCTTGCAGTAGTTTCTTGAAAGTAATTACAGTTTAAACTCTGCACAAATTCATTTTCTTTTTCTGCTACTAGTTTTTCTTCTTGTTTTCCATAAATACTGCTAGATGTTTTTTTTTCCAGAACCCATCATTTTCCATAATAATCTTTTAGGAAATATTTGCAGCATTTAACTCTGGGAGTAATTCTTTTTCTAATAGTGATAGGTAAAATTCTTAGCAAAAAATCATTTAAAACACAGAACATATTGCACCACTGTACATTTCATTCTGATAACATTATTTTTAAAAGGAAATAAAAATAACATAGACTATGAGTTATAGAACTGCAAGTGTACTTATCTGAAAATGATTCAGCTGTGGTCCTCCCAAACATCAAGTGAGGCGATTACGTCGTCCTTTCCCCCGTGCTCCAAACTAAACGGTACAGGTTAACAGTGGAAATTCTTTCTGCTGTGACCTTAGGACAACCAATCCAGTCAGTACCAGAACTTCAGGAAATTTTTGAGTGTAACTCCACTGACTACAACTAGCTCAAGAATCTCTCACTCTTTCCTTTTTTTTCTTTCCAAAATACAGAACCCCTACTCTTCATTGGGATCCATCCTTTATCCTCAGAGGAGTAGGTAACTGTTTTCCAACTGTTCCCCAACCTCTTTTCAGTTTTTGGAAACATTTTACCATTAGCCTTTTACTTTTCTTATCCAGTTATTTCTCATAATAGTTTATCTTTATTAAGTAACATTAATTATCTCAGTTTTCCATTAACAAAACAATAAAATTACTTAACTAGTTAATCAACTAGTTATCAATAATGTAGCTATCACAATAATATCATAGGTAAATATCACATGAGAAAAAAGCATATGCCAATCAACATAATTACAACATTGTCCTAGGCCATATTTTTCCATTGTTACTGGAACATTAATACCAAAAACATTTTTTCTCAAATGTTTTATATAAATTCATTATATATTATACTTTTATATTTAACAATATATTCATTTAGTACACATATAAATTAGTATTTGATTTAAAAATATATTTATATTTAAAAATAATATATATTTTTCTTCCCTAGTTGGTATTGTGACCGAGTCATCTTAGCATTTTTCTTATAAATTTGCGTTTAATAAGTTTCAAACCATTAAGTTATTATTAGGACGTTAAGGAGAGATACTAAGCTATTAGTGGTTAAGATTTAAATTTTAGTATTTTATTTTAGATATGTAGGATACAGAACATAAGGTTTGTGTATAGTTTTCAAATAAGTTTTAAAACAAATTATTTAGGTAAGTTTGTTGTAATTTGTCCTTGGTAGGTTTGTTGTAACTTGTATCCTAAGAGGTGATTTAGACTATTTTAAGATATATAGAAAATTAATTCAAGGAAAAACATTTAGAATATTGGAAAGAGTTCAAAAACTAATAGATTCAAGAATGGTTGTAACTTGTAACTCTAGAGGTGATTTAGACATTAAAATATTTAGTTATTTTAGGATATATAGAAAATTAATTCAAGGAAAAATAATTAGAATATTGGGAAGAGTTCAAAAATTAATAGATTCAAGAATGATGATATAAGATTCACTTGGTATATAAAATTTTGATCATATGGTAGAGAAGGCATATCATAGTATTACAAGATACAATTTGACTTTGAAAAGAGCTCAAATTTTATATTTATATTAGGACAAATATCAACCATCTAAATAATTTTCAAATTAGATTTTGAAATATATGTAACATATAAATAATATAGGATTTGATTGTAGGAGATTGAAAATTAGTGATAAAGAGGAATATTATTATTCCTTTCATGGAAAAGGAGTTTACAAGAAATAATTATATTCATACTCATCAAAACTAAAATATAATATATGAATAATGTGAAGTCTTAGAATATAGGTTCTCTCAATTAAATAAAAAAATTGATGAAATGAATTGTAGTATGTGAAAACAAATGGATTTCTTATGTTATTAGAAAGATCTTAAAAGTGACATAATGGATGCGATGTAAAATAAGATAAATGGAGATAAGGAAGAAATGAAAAAAATGAGGGCTGAAAATAAGGAAGAAATATAAAAATAAATACAAACCATTCTATTATAAATTCTCTTTTAAATGAATATAGATATCCAAGGAAATCATGAACATAAGGAGAATAATGTTATTGAGACTAAATCACATATGGATCTTTTTTTCATAATGGGAGAGCATGAATATGATTACAAATATGGATTACAAATATTACAAATATTTGTAATAATATTTGTAATCATGTGGATTACTCTATCAATATGAATATGATTACAAATATAAGAAGTTGGAAGAGCATCCATTGCACAATATTAACACACAAAACAATAAATTGTATTACACACAATAAACAGAGATACATATAGTTGGAGTGAGATCCAACTAATTTCAATCTTGTAGAGAGAATTTGAGAGATTCTCTCAACTTCCTCAACAAACCCAAACCAAACCCAAACTTAGCACATAGCATTAATGTGAGCATTATCTTAAACACCCCACTTTAATGCTTACATTTCAAACATAGTATAAAAAACAATACATGGAATACACATATGTTTGATCTGGTCTTCATCAGCAACTCTACCCACTTTGCAGTCTTCTGGACTCCGCTCTTTCTTTCTCCACATCTTCGAGCCTACCTTCCAACTCATTTAAAGTACACCTGCTTCTAACCATCAATTACGCACTTTGTAGAATTTACGCCTCTTGACCTCCCAAAGGATAATCTCAATAATAAATCACCCTATGGATACACTTCCATTTGTGAAATTCCCCCGAAGAGAAAACTTCAACAGTTATATAGGAAAATGATCTGGATATTGAGCGTATTCAACAGTCAATCATACAACTAACTTCCTTTAAACAATACAGACAAGAACAACCTGTAACTACAGATCTTGAAGCACGAAGCACAACAAGATCCACCAACATATAACATAATATACATAACCAAACTAGTGGAGTGTTCCTATAGCACCGAAGTACATAAAGAACCACTAATTGAGATTATGATAATGTTCATTGATTGGTTCTGTAATATAAAAGTTCTTCTCACACAACAAATTTCACATAATATATATATCTAACAAATGCACAAGCAGCTTCAATTTCTCTGTTAGTATAGCACCTTCCTCCCAATGATTTGATTCTCCACCGATCGCAGCCTCTGTCTTTTGCAAATGAATTTACAACTTCCATTGAATGTGAATTTGCAGCTTCCATCGAACAAAAGGTAGGAAAGATCCATATATCTACCCTCTTATTACAAATAGTTGACCAACAACGCAGTTGGGTCAACTATACAACAAGCATTCATTTCTAACGTTGGGATCATCAACGCGTTGATACACCATGGATATCATCCAAAACCCTAAGCATAGCGAAATGCCAAAAAATTCTTTAACTAGAATATGAAAGCAAAAATGACGAGCTAGTCTCACCAAATTTCCTGCACCCATATTTTCAGCTCCAATGGCAGCTTTGTATAAAATAAAAGTCACCCACCGCAATCTATTCTGAGTGACCTGCTGGCTAAATCTTGCTCCCTGTACAGACCCATGGTGGCCACACCTCAACCCTCGTAGTCTATAGGCATTATGGAATCTGCATGTCGACCACGATACTCTCAGTCACCACCACAGCGCCATCATTGAGCGGCGCTCGTCCTACAAATGGGACACATAGAGCGCTTTGAAAGCCACGCATTTGCGCACTCCACATGGAAAATGTGGCTGCATGCCGGAATCACGTGGCAACAGTCCCCAGTCTAGAAAACTTCGAGGCACACCGCGCAGTCGGTGTTGCTTCCTCCTTCGCTCTCGAGGAACACTCTTCCTCTTCTCCCACAAAATCCTATCCGACAACGGAGTAGGATCGCATGATCGCTTGCAATCTGACGCACTGGAGGATTGGCGGAGACTATATACAACAAAATACATAGAATTTGTTAGCATTTCCTCGACGATATTGAGGTTTCTTAACTCCATCAGCTGCGTTGCAACATCTAGCTCTTCGTCTGTCAAATGTTTGTTATTTTCTCAAGCTGTGACCATCCGCCATCACCATACCCCTCGGATTCACGTGGAAACTCAGAAATCTCGCTCTCGGCGAGACATTGCATCCTCTGAATTGGTTCCATCCAGTCCGCCTGCAGAAATGCGCCTCCACCAGCAACTTCAAATTGTTGGCACTGCACAACGATATTCTTTACGCACAGCGGTTCCTTCAGATCTGGTGATTTCCAGACAGCTCCCCTTTAGATATAGAAAATAGCTAGGCGAACCTGCAAATAAACAATGAACACACAACACTCTCACAAAAAAAAGAATTCAACACTCCTAATATATGTATGTACAGAGAACCTCTCCCAAACTATTTCATCTTCCTGGGCACTCCCATGAGGGATTAAGCCCAGCTAGGATCTGATACCATATGAGAAATTGGAAGAGCATCCATTGCACAATATTAACACACAAAACAACAGATTGTACTGCACACAATAAACAGAGATACATATAGTTGGAGTGAGATCCAACTAATTCCAATCTTGTAGAGAGAAGTTGAGAGATTCTCTCCACTTCCTCAACAAACCCAAACCAAACCCCAAACTTAGCACACAACATTAATGTGAGCATTATCTAAAACATATTTGTATTAGGGGTTTAATTTTTAAAATCATTGGGAATGGTGTCTCTTAATTTTCAAGATATTTTCGTAATATTTTCCTCTAAAGGTTCTATAACATCTTTCTTCCATGTGCTATTGCAGTTGGTGCATGAAATAAGCATATTTAATGGGCGATCCTTACAATTATTTGTTGGAGTCCTTCCAAATAATTTTCCTTTTGGTTTAAATTGTGTTAATTTATGGGGATACCTCAATGTCTTCTTTCCATCATACATTTTATCATCAATATATGTTATGCAGATTAATCCCTCTTGCGGACAAGAGCGATCTCCCTAGTATTCTACGAATAGATAGAAAAAACATCCATTTGCAAATATTTTTCTCTAGAATAATTGCAATTTATAATTATTATAAACAAAGAAAGAGGACATGCCCCTACCTTGAAATCCAACGTTTGATGCAGTGTTTTATCCAGTTTCTCCAAAGAGGCTTCTTCAGTAAGTATAACCTGCAATGAAAGACAGATAAAAGAATCAAAGCATCTGCAACATATAATAATTAAGAAAATCTAATCTATCTTAGTGATCAAGAAGTTTAAGTATTGATATTATTCAAATAATCACAAGAAAAACTCAATGAGAAAAAGAGATCCATATGTATTATCTTGAATGAAAAGAGTAACCTCACAACTTGATGCCTTGATGTCGTAAAGGTTCTCCCAGGGTCCTAAACAATCGTTCCTCCTTCAGTTTGACAAGTCTTCCTCTTTGAATACTAGCATAGAGTTATGAACATAAGGGTGTGATAATTCTCATGCCAAAAAAAACTAGTGTAGAGAGTATGCACTCTTGGGAATTTCTTCAGCAAGTACCATATACAAGCTACAATCTTTTAACTTAGAATTTACCCTTCAGACTGAAACATGAGCTCAATTTATAGGAAAATGGAGGTAGTTTTAGTTCCATGAAGAGGGGGATGGATTCCTCTCATGAAGGGATTTGAGCTCCATAGACCAAGGGATAAGCTCCATGAGTAGAGGGATAAAGCTCGAACTGATCACGCCTCTAGAAGCTTCTAGTTGGGAGAATATTCGACCAACTGGGTTTCTAGAATTTAATTTTTCATTTATTTGAATTTTTACGGGGGTCCGCATGTTTTAGTAGTCGGACGTGCAGGAGTTTCCACAGGCTATAGAACAAGTATCCGCGAACTCGCAAGAAAAGGTGAGAAAACGTGCAGAGGTAGAATTTTAAGGGTTTTAATGAGATTTTCTCCAATTCCAAGACTTGGTTTGGGAACATTACGGTTTTTGACTTCTAAGGGAGCATGATATAGGTGGTGATAGACCTATATGGACAGTCAAATGTCATGGTGAAAAAATAGCGACCAATGGGTGCTCCTTAAGTCACGAAGTCAGTTGTTTACTTTGAAAAGTAAAAATTACTTTATCAATCTAGAGGATTGGATTGCAGTTTTACAGTAGAAAGAAACATATACAATTCAAGCATATATATATATATATATATATATATCATCATTGGTGAATTTGGATGCGAGATAAATATATATATATATATATATATATATATATATATATATATATATATATATATATCATCATTGAGGTAGGAATTCCCATACTGAGATAAAAAATAACTAAATGTTCTGGTAGAGATATGATTTAATTAATATTACATCAAAAGTAGACACATTATGAGCGCAACCATCTGTCATAAGTAGTCTATTGTATCATGAATAGTAAAACTCCTCACAGCCTGGATGGTGGAAACTAGATCTAGGGTCTCGATTTCCGCTTCCCGAACTAGTACGGTTCTATCCATGCGATTGATTGTGTTGAAGTCGAACATGGTAGAAACCACTTGATTACCAGTCAATGATGTGAACTGTTAAAAAGTGTGATAGAAACCACCAATAATGAAAATGGCTCTCAATGTACTCCAGTACAATCCATGAAGTGTGAATGAATGGTTTTCAGTCGAACACTTCATAGAATCATTCGATCGAAGATCAATGATGCAACCTATCATCGAAAGCAAGAAACCTGCCATTAGGGCATGCAGATCCCAAGGTACCGATAGGATTCTAGATCAAATTTCTAGATGATGTGCTATCGTCGATAGAAAGAGACCCGTCGTAGGAAAGCCCACGACACGAAACCATTAGATCAAGTTTTGAAGAAATATTTTCAAGGACTGACTCGGGGATGGTCAACGCAAATGGGGACAAATGTTTTGAATGAATGGTTTATTTGAACTGTCTCTTGAACACATAACGACACTGCTGATGGTTTGGAAGAAATTGACCTAAAGCTAATACCCAGAAATTGGCTGAAGACTTTCAATGTGGTTTGATTAACTGTTAGACAAAGGAATTCCCAACCCAAGTACAAATGTGACAAAGTGTTGTGTTCAAGAGTGGTATGCTACTTTTTAAACAAGGGTGACAATTGGATTATTTTTCTCTCTTTTTCCTCACCATTACCAGTAAGTACCTCTTTATTTTTTGACAAGCTTGAGGAGGATAACATTTTCTTGTTTGTGTAAGCTCAACCTTCGGATGATTCCATATTAGTATTAAAATCGAACCTTAAGAAGGAGTGGTTCGGTCTTGTTTCGTATCGATAGATCCTTTACTGTTAAATTTTAATGAGTCTAGTATAGGAGAAACTCGGTGCTTTTTAGTTTTAGGGAGTCAGAAGAAAAATATAAGTAAACTCCGTGGTTGTACTTTTTAATAAATTTAGTCTCTCAAGCCTGAAAAAGGATAAAATAATACATGAGATAACTCTATTGACCATGATTAGTCAACGTATACCATTTTCGTAAATAGTCCATTTCAGTCTGGAAAAGGGGTAAACTTATACTGAAGGGACAACTATTAATTTCCTTTAACGAGATTGAATAGTCAATTAATCGGTGATATTTTCATATTTAGAGAGTGTAAAAAGGGCTTAAAAGAGAATTCCAGGGTTTCTCTTTTTTGTAATTTTCAAGAGCTCGAAAAAGTGATAAAAGTATACTCAGCGTCAAAATAATTCTTTTCACCAAAAACCTGTATCCTACACAAAAAATCAAAATATTACGCATACATGTTTCCAAGAAGTAAAAAATATTTAAAAATAGCCTTTTTAAAGTGAAAAAATAAATAAAATAAAATATTTTATTCATTCAAAAACTATAAAAAGGAGTTAAACAAAATCATTTTCACCTTTTGTCTTAAGAGTAATGAATTGAGAGCTTTTGGCAAAAATGTTCTGGAGCTAATATTGGGAGATCCGACCATCCATTCTGTGAATCATTAGAACGAGGTAATACAAATCATCTTACTCTTCATTTATATCTTTTTCATTTCTACTTTTTAGCTTTAATTTCATTTTTGGGGAGGAATTTGTGTTTAAAAATGAGCTCTCGGGGGGTCATCACATCATGGGCGCACTACCTACAGACCTCGATAATTTTTTACATAGAAAACTATCAGCCTGCCACATTTTTTTGTGTGGAGCCCGTGCGGATGTCCGCACTGTCTCCTCACAAAAATTGCGGAGGCGCAGTGACTGTTTTAAAATTCACAAATTCTCTTAAAAATGATTTAAGTTTTACACTCCAATAGTTTCTAAATTTCAAATGTGTTTATTTGTAGGCTATTCCACCATGTTAGAGTGGAGAGAACGTGAGCATGAGGCTATAGAAAATGAAGCCATGGACGATGCTATCACTATATGTGCATTGCAAGCTTGTGGGTTATATAAGTTTTGGGTGATCCAAGGTATGAAAGCACAAGTAGAGTTCATGACATGGTTAGTAAATGAATGGGAAGTTCAAGAACAATTCTTTATCATTGGTGACCATTGGCTCGAAATCGAGCTCAAGGATATCTATTTTCTTACTGGATTTTCCAAGAGAGGAGAAAAAATATCCTTATTTGGAGCTAGACAGGGTGGCCTACTCGTTTCCAACTACAAACAACAGTATTGCAGTGACGAGGCAGACACAAAAGATAGTCTTATAGATATTAAAACCATTTTGTGCTTGGATCTCAAAGTTATTTTTTTACAGTAACCAGATTATGTGGGAGTGCAGCTCCACATGTAGCCACTAAATCTCAAATGCAGACCACAGTAGAGTGTTTCAGAGGCACCATATTCAACAGGTGTGAAGGGGTATTGGCCAACATGAAAGGCCAATTAACTAGAGAAAAGAATGCAAAGTTGAAAAAATTTGGTCATGTTGCCATTCTGATTTCTTTTTCTTTAGAGAGAATCCCACTTCTCACCCCTCAACTAATTCTAGTAGATCGTGGGGAACCTCGGATGCTACGTTAGGTGGCATTAATGACCCGCCATGGTGGCGATGGTAGTTTAGTGGTTCGGTTCATTCCGATGTACTTTATGTGGCTAAGGAAGCAAGTCTTCACCATCAAAGACTTCCCCTATGCAGATATGGATTTCAGAGGTGATCCTGAGATGTCCTTGCCTCTAGGGGCACAATGGAACGAATCGGGTAAGTGAACTATTTTGATGTTTTTAATCTAATTTTTATTTTATTTTTATCGTCCAATATTGATAACAATATTTTAATTGCAGATGTCGGTCCATGACGACCAGCTACACTCTGCCGCTTTGATAGTCGGCAAACACAACCTATAACACCACCACAGGATCAGGTAATGGAGATCCTAGCAGATATGGAACAAAACCTAGAGAGGTTAACCATAGACATTCCCGAAACAGGGATATATGACATTACTCTCTGTCTTCAGAGACATGTTACGGGTGTTCCAGGACAGTTTAAGAGATTTCTGCGCAAGGTGGCTCGTGCCATAGTCTATTACCATGATCATCATCATGGATAGTGGATGATCATTGTGGATTGACATGTTTTATTTTTTGTATCAGTATCTATTAGATCATAAGGTGTTTTTAAAACAAACCTATCTATGATATTACTAGACTATGTAATATTTTTAAAACAAACATATCTATGATATTACTATTTTCTTTGAGTATCTTCTTCAACATGTATCGAATGTTGTTTTGGTTTACTATGTTAATGTTGCAAATGCATATTTAGAACACGAATAGCTAATGCATCGGCCAATGTGTTTAAATTTCTTGAAATATGTTGATATTCGATGTAATCAAATTGTCGTTCCAAGAGACAAACCTTCAAAAATAATCTCAATAACACTTGATTTTTAATTTCATATACCCTGTTTAAATGTAATACAATGAGTTATGAATCCAACCTAATGATCATACGTCGAATACCAAATGAAATGGCATCAGATAATAACTTAATGATTGCACTATATTCTGCAATATTGTTCATTGTTTGACCAAATATTACCCCATTCATAGAAACTAACTCATCGGTGGGTGAATAGCTAACCCAGGCCGCAGAAGAAATATTCCGTGTACTACGACAAGCACCATTTGCAAAACCAATGTATTTTTGAAGGGATGTCGACATCTGCAATATCAAGAATAATCAATATAAGTAGTGATAGTAGTAACAACAAACTTAATCTAGGCACAATTATCTAGTCTAAGGCACACTATTTAAAAAGTAACTATTGTACAAGTGAGATCTTCACACAAAAGTCAAGCATAATATCTCTTAAGATAAAGACCATTTATTGGCTTATCTAAAGAGACCCCATTATAATCAGTCAATTCATAGGCCCATTTTGCAAGCATTCACTTGAAAATGTAAGGACCATGCCACATCAGTTTTAATTTCCCAGCACCTAGCTTATCGTTAGCTTGATTCTATACTAAGACTAGGTCACCTTTGGAAAAAACACGAGGGGTGACACTTCGATCATACTGAGATTTCACACGTTTCTTATGAGCTTCGGTAGCTAATGCAGCGGTGCGCCGAGTTTCATCTAATTTTTCTAAGTATAAAAAGCGTTTTTCCTCTTTAGAGGTAGCTGGAAGTAACTCAATGGCTAATTGGAGTGACAGTATTTCGTATTTAATGGGTAACACAGCTTCTAAACCGTAGACCAATTGAAAAGGAGTGAACACTACATAGCAATTTTTGCTAAGGTTCAGTATGCCCATAGTGCTGAAAAAAGCATGGTATGACAATTCAATTTGTGAGTTCTGATAATATGTTTAATCATGGTGGTTAAAACCTTGTTGAAGGCTTCAACTTGACCATTATCCTGTGGGTAATATGGAGTAGAGTTATCATGGCGCAAGCCAAGTTGATCAGAAAGTTCAATCATCATTATATTTCAAAAATGACTCCCATGGTCTGTGATAATAGCTTGAGGTACACCAAAATGAGCAATGACATGATTGAATATGAACATAGCTGTAATTTTTCGATCTGTCACGAATTTAGGCATCACCTGCCGCATTTGGTAAAGTAATCTACATCGAGAATAATATATCCATGCCCCCTGTTCGAGTGAGGGTTACATGTAATGAAATCAATGCCCCATTTCGCAAAAGGACCGACAATAATGATTGGGTGAAGAGGAGCTGGAGGCGCACACATCTTTCAATAAAAGAATTGGCAGTTGTGGCATTTTTGGACCACAATAATACAAACTTTGAACAATAACGGCCAAAAATAACTAGCGCACAATATCTTTTGGGTTGTGGAAAACCCAGGCATATGACCACCACACGCTTCAGAGTGGAAATCATTCAAAACCCTTTTAGCCTCTTCGTGAGTTATACAACGTCGAAAAATAGAATTTTCACCACAATGATAAAGAGTGTCTCCAACAATATTTTATTGCTGGGATTGATAACGGATTCTCTGTCGATTTGAATGTGAAAGCTCTGGCCGAAAGGTTTGGATTTGAAGATATATAATGATATCTCCATACCATGGATCTAATGTACTGATAAGAAATAGAGATTCATCTGCGATGGGATTCTCTACCATGGTTTCTGTCTCAGTATTGGGAAAGTCACACATGAGTTATGCAAACACCAGTGATTTCTTTGATTTAGATTTCTCGAATTCCAAATCAAACTCTTGTAGGATGACAATCCATTTAGAGTATTTTCCCCCAAGTAATTTTTTTTTTCAAAATATACATCATCGGGTTACAATTAGATATCATAGTTTTTTTACGTAATAGTATGTAGTGATGAAATTGTTGGACAACTTGAATTGCTGCCAAGGCCAATTTCTCCACATGCGAATATTTTATTTCTGTCGGGTTAAGATTCCGACTTAGATAATAGATCACATGCTCATTGTGAGATTCATCCTCTTGAACTAGAACCATTCCAATGGTGGAATCAGAGGCTGCTAAGTATAAAAAGTAGTCCTGGTGGTAATTGGGAAAATGCGATAACGATGCATGGGTCAATGCGTGTTTTAGAGCATCAAAAGATCAATCAGCAATTTCATCCCAAATAAAAGGAACACATTGTTTCAACAATCGGGTAAAACCTTTTGTTAACTCAGCATAGTTCAAGATAAAGCTACGTAGAAAGTTTGCTTTCCCTTGCAAACTTTGGAGTTGGCGAAATGTGGAAGGAGGAGGTAAATTGATGATGGCCTCAACCTTCGAGGGGTCGACCCTAATGCTGGCTTTAGAAACGATGAATCCTAGTAATCGTCCTGATTGCACACAAAAAACACATTTGTGCATGTTCAAACGAATCTTGTAATGCCTACATCTCATGAAAATAGCTCGTAATTGTGTAGGATGGTCATCCCTACGTAAAGAGTGAGCAGGTAAATAATCCAGATAAGGTTGTACAATATGTTTGATATCATGAAAAGTGTAAGACATGGCCCTTTGAAAAGTTGCACCAACATTTTTTAATCTGAAAGGTAATTTGCAATAAGAAAATGTCCCCCAAGGACATATAAACATTGTTTTTGGTTGATCGGCAGGGAGTATGTTGATTTGATTATACCCAGAAAATCCATCCATAAATGAGAAAATTTCATTTCCGGCACAATCGTCAATAATTTGGTCAATATAGGGGGTAGGATAATTGTCTTTTGGACATGCTTTATTAATATTCTTGTTTCTCGGTAATGGGAAAAATATTAAATACCCAATCTTTCAATGGAATTGGATAAATAAATCCTACTCGCAATAGATTTTCAACTTCAGCTTTGATAGCAGTAGCTTTTCGCGGATGTATTGGACGTAATCTTTGTCTAATAGGCTTGGCATCTGGGTATGTCTTAATTTCATGAATGACAATCTTTGGATCGATTCTTGACATCTCTTCGTAATACAAGGAAAATATGTCTCATAATTCTTGAAATAGGTTTTTATATGTATTAATCTCATCAATCGTATAAGAAGCACCTATATGAATGTTTTCAATAATTCTAGGTTTAATTGATATGTCGATAGGAAAATTCGTAGAAATGTTTCCCAAATTAGTCTCAGAATCTGAATTTGTAATCGATATCGGATTTTTTGGTTCCTCAACACAATCAATCATAAAAATAGATGAAAAATAATTTTCAAACCTATCAAGTTCAGGTAAAAATGAAGATCTATGATGTAGATCATCCCAGGGAAATTCATCTAAAGACAAAAATTCTCGAATACTTTCATTAGTGTGAAACACTTGTTGAAAATGATCGGAAAGTGATGTCAAAGCTGAGCTTGATAGTGAAGAAGATTCTTCGGTGATAACATTCATTTGATCAGGAGTAGTTGAAAGTGTGTCATAAAACGAGTGTACTGCCACATACGCCATTTCAAAAGGACCTAAAGGAATCTCACCATCGAAAGAATCTAGTTCTGATTCTGAAAGAACTACCCAAGTGTCATCGAATGGTATAGTGCTTGGTGAAATCATATTTATGTTGGAAATGGTACGCAGTACATTGAGTGGAGGCATATAGAAATTTCCCATCAGAGAAGAGTCCTTTATTAAGCCTACACCAACATCGTCATATGGGATATTCGATTTTCCAACATGTTGGATACTATCTGTAGACGCAGGGTTAGACGAATAATATGACAACTAATCGATTTTCACAATCTTACCTTTAT